>JACEFZ010028393.1:142500-539261 GCA_014155875.1 Cepaea nemoralis | reverse complement strand
TATAAGTAGTCATATAGCTCCCGTTCCCGTTCCCGACTTTCTATCTGTCTGTCTGTCTGTCTGACCCGGCCCGGCTTCGCCCAGCTCCTGATGGGGAGCATCTCATTTAATTCATATAAGTTCCCGTTCCCGACTATCTGTCTGTCTGTCTGTCTGTCTGTCTGTCTGTCTGTCTGTCTGTCTGTCTGTCTGTCTGTCTGTCTGTCTGTCTGGCTGTCTAATCAGTTATTGGTTGCGGTTAGAAACAACTGATAAACGAAGACCAACTTACAAAAGCATTAGAAAGAGCACTTGAAAGATCTTTACATATTTCCCCAACAATTAACTTGGGTAAATGGAGCAGCGGCAGCAGCAGCAGCAGAAGAAGAAGAAAAAGGAGGAAGGAGGAGGAGGTGGGAGGAAGAGATAGGCAGAGAGAGGAGGAGGGAGGAGTAGGGAGGAAAAGGAGGGAGGAGGAGGGAGGAGGAGGGATTAGGAGGAGAGGGGGAAAGAGGAGAAGGTGGAGGAGGGAGGAGGAGGGAGGAGGAGGAAGAAGAAGGAGGAGGAAGGAAGAGGAAGGAGGAGGAGGGAGGAGGAGTAGAGAGGAGGAGGAGGGGAGGAGGAGGGAGAAGGAGGAGGAGGAGAAGAGGGAGGAGGGGAGGAGGAGGGAGGAGGAAGAGTGAGAAGGAGGGAGAAGGAGGAGGAGGGAGAAGGAGGGAGGAGGAGAATGCAGGAGGAGGAGGGGGAGGAGGAGGAGTGAGAGGGAGGAGGAGGGAGGAGGAGAAGAGAGCAGGTGGAGGGAGAAGGAGGAGGGGAAAGAGGTAGAAGGAGGAGGGAGAGAGGAGGGGAGGAGGGGGAGAAGGAGGAGGAGGAAGAATGATGAGGAGGGAGGAGGAGGAAGAGGGAGGAGGAGGGATGTGGAAGAAGAAGGTAGATGGAGGAGAAGGAGGGAGAAAAGGGAGGAGGAGAGAGGAGGAGGAGGAGGAGGAGGAGGAAGAGGGAGGGGGAGAGGAGCGTAAAGAGATAGGCGGAGAGAGGAGGCAGGAGGGAGGAGGAGGAGTAGGGAAGAATAGGAGGGAGGAGTGAGGATTAGGAGGAGGAGAAGAGGAGAGGATGAGGCGGGAGGAGGAGGAGAGGTGGAGAGGAGAAAGGAGGAGAAAGAGGAGAAGAAGGAGGAGGAGAGAGGAGGAGGAGGAGAGAGAGGAGAGGTATTAGGAGGAGTAGGGAGAGGAGGATGGAGTGAGGGAGGGAGGGGGAGAGGGAGGAAACGAGGAGGAGGAAAGAGTGAGAAGGAGGAGGAGGGAGAGGAGACGCAGCAGGGGAGGAGGAGGGAGGAGGAGGGAAGAGGAGGAGAGAGGGAGGAGGAGGGAGGAGGTGGAGGGAGAAGGAGGAGGAGAAGAGGAGAAGGAGGAGGGAGAGGAGGACGGAGGAGAAGGGAGGGGGAGGAGGAGAGGAATGAGAGGAGGGAGGAGGAGGAAGAGGGAGGAGGAGGATGGGAGGAAGGAGTGGAGGGAGGAGGAGGGAGGAGGAGAGGAAGGAGGAAGGAGGGAGGAAAAGGGAGGAGAGAGAAGGAGGAGGGAGGAGTAGGAGGAGGAGGAGGAAAGGAAGGAGGAGGGGAGGAGGAGGAGGAAGCGGAGGAGAAGGAGCAGGAAGAGGAGGAGAGGGAGGAGGGGAGGGGAAGAGGAAGGGAGGAGGAGGGGGGAGAGGTGGAGGAGGGAGTGGAGGTAGGAGGAGGGAGGAGGAGGGAAGGAGAGGGAGGAGGAGGAGGGAGAAAAGGGAGGAGGGAGGAGGGAGGGAGGAGGAGAGAGGAGGAGGAGGTAGGAGGAGGAGGAAGAGGAAGAGGGAGGAGGAGGGAGGGGAGAAGGGGATAAGGAAGGGGAGGGAGGGGGAGGAGGAAGAGGAGGGAGGAAGAGAAGGAGGGGAGGGGAAGGAAGAGGGGGAGAGGAGGAGGAGGGGGAGCGGAGGGAGAAGAGGAAGGGGAGGAGGAGGAGGGAAGGAGGGGAGAGGGAGGGAGAAGAGAGGAGATGACGGGAGAAGGAGGAAGAGGAGGGAGGAGGGAGAGGGAGGAGGAGTGAGGAGAGGAGGGAGGAAGAGAAGGAGGAGAGAGGAGGGGGTGGGAGGAAAGGGAGGAAAGGAAAAAGGAGAGTAGGAGGAAGGAGGAGGAGAGGGGGAGGAGGAGGGAGGAAGAGAAGGAGGAGAGAGGAGGGAGGAGGGAAAGGAGGAAATAGGAGGAGAGGTGGAAGGAGGAGGAGGGGGAAAAGAGGAGAAGGAGGAGGAGGAGAGAGGAGGAGGAGAGAGAGGAGGAGGAGGAGAAGGAGGAGGAGGGAGAAGGAGGGAGAAGGAGGAGGCGAGGGAGAAGGAGAAGAGGAGGGAAGGAGGGAGGAGAGGGAGGAGGAGGGAGGAGAAGAGAGGAGGAGGAGGTGGAGGGAGAAGGAGGAAGAGGAAGAGTGGGAAGGAGGGGGAGAAGAGGAGGAAGAAGAAAAAGAGAGGAGGGAGGAGGAAGGAAGAGGGAGGAGGGTAGAGGGCGGAGAAGGAGGGAGGAAAGGGAGGAGGAGGTAGGGGAAGAGGGAGGAGGGGGAGGAAGAGAGCGGAGAGAGGAGGAGGAGGGAGGAGGAGGAGAGGGAGGAGAGGGAATAGGAGGAAGGAGGAGGAGAGAGGAGGAGAGGAGAGAGGAGGAGAAGGATGAGGGGAGAAGGAGAGGAAGGAGGGAGAAGAAGGGAGAGGGAGGTAGGCGGGGGAGGAGGAGGTGGGAGGAGGAAGAGCGGAGAGGAGGAGGAGGAGGAGGAGAGAGGAAGGAGGAGGGAGAGGAGGGAGGAGGAAGAGGAGGAAGGAGGAGGGGAGAGAAGGAGGGGAGGAAGAGGGAGAAGAGAGAAGAGGGGAGGAGGAGGCGAAGAGAGGAGGGAGGAGGAGGAAGAGGGGAGGAGGAGGAGGTGAGAGGGAGGAGGAGGAGGAGGTAGAGGGAGGGAGGAGGGAGAAAAGGGAGGAGAGAGAAGGAGGAGGGAGGAGGTAGGGGAGGAGGAAAAGGAGGAGAGGGAGGAGGAGGAAGGGAGGAGGAGGAAGAGAGGGGAGGAAGGAGGGGGAGGGGGAAGAGGAAGAGGGAAGAGGGGAGGGGAGAGGAGGAGGGATGTGGAGGAAAGAAGGAGGAGGGAAGGTAGAGGGGGAGGGAGAGGGAGGAAAGGGAGGAGGGAGGAGGAGAGAGGAGGAGGAGGGTGGAGGAGGAGGAGGAGGGGAAGAGGGAGGAGGAGGAAAGGGGAGGGGGAGGGGGGAGGTGGAGGAGAAGGAGGAAGAAGAGGGAGGAGAGGGAGGTGGGGAAGGAAAGAGGTAGGAATTGGAGGGGGAAGAGGAGGAGGAGGGAGAAGGAGGAGGAGGAGAAGGGAGGATGGGGAGGAGGGGAAGGAGGAGGGGAAGGAGGAGGGGGGGAAGGAGGAAGGAGGAGGGAGGAGGAGGAGGGAAAAGGAGGGAGGAGGGAGAGGGAGGAGGGGAGAAAGAGGAGGGAGAAGGAAAGGGAGGTGGAAGAGAGAGGAGGAGAGGAGGAAGAGGAGGGAGGAGGACGGGTGGAGGAAGGAGGTAGAGGGAGGAGGAGAGGCAGAGGGAGGAGGAGGAGGAAGAAAGGGAGAGAAGAGGAGGACTGTAGATAACTTCCTTACACATAAAAAGATGAATGTTATTGATATTGCCGTGGCATGGAGGAATATCAGCAGCAGAGTTGATCCAGAAAAAACAAGACCAGATCTATGAAGAGCAATGAACGCCTACGCAGCGGCACGGCACTTGATGATGAGATGATGATGATCGCGGTGTGACGATTCTGTGTAGTCACGCATTTTTTCTTCGCCTTTTCCTAGCGTTTGGTTGGGGATTTTCATCATCATCATCAATATTTACGTACGTATTTAGGGAGGGGGAGGAGGGAGGAGGAGAAGAAGAAAAAAAAATATGACAGTTGGCAGCGCTGGAATAGAGGAAGACGTGTAGAAAATTCATCTCAATCGGATGGGCGTTCGCGAACGCATAAAGGACATAAAGAAACAGACATACCCACATCCAACACATCTTATTTATATATAAGATATAGCTGACCCGGCCCGCTTCGCCCAGGTCCTGGTGGGAGCATCTCATTTAATTAATATAATTCATATAAGTAGTCATATAAGTTCCCGTTCCCGTTACCGACTATCTGTCTGTCTGTCTGTCTGTCTGTCTGTCTGTCTGTCTGACCCGGCCCGGCATCGCCAGCTCCTTGTGTGGAGCATCTCATTTAATTCATATAAGTAGTCATATAAGCTCCCGTTCCCGTTCCCGACTATCTATCTGTCTGTCTATCTGTCTGGTCTGTCTGTCTGATCCGGCCCGGCTTCGCCCAGCCCCATGGGAGCATCAATTTAATCATATAAGTAGTCATATAAGTCCCTTCCCGACTGTCTGTCTGTCTGTCTGTCTGTCTGTCTGTCTGTCTGTCTGCTCTCTGTCGTCTGTCTGTCTGTCTGTGTCTGTCTGTCTGTCTGTCTGTCTGTCTGTCTGTCTGTCTGTCTGTCTAATCATTTATTGGTTGCAGTTAGAACAACCTTAGATAAACGAAGACCAACTTACAAAAAGCATTAGAAGAGCACTTGAAAGATCTTTACATCTTCCCCACAATTAAACTTGGGTAAATGGAGCAGCGGCAGCAGCAGCAGCAGAAGAAGAAAAAGGAGGAGTAGGAGTGGGAGGAGGAAGAGGGAGGTGGAGGAGGGAGGAGGAGGGAGGAGTAGGAGGGAGGAAGAGATAGGCGGAGAGAGGAGGAGGAGGGAAGAGGAGGGAGAAGAAGGAGGAGGAGTAGTAGGGAGGAATAGGAGGGAGGAGGAGAGATTAGGAGGAGGAGAGAGGAGGAGGAGGGAGGAGGAGGAGGGAGGAGGAAGAAAGAGGAAGAGGAGGAAGGAGGAGGAGGGGAGGAGGAGGGAGGGGAGGGGGGGAGAAGAGGGGGGAGAAGAGGGAGGAGGAAGGGGAGGAGGAAAGGAGAAGGAGGAGGAGGGAGAAGGAGGGAGGAGAAGAACGCAGGAGGAGGAGGAGAGGAGGAGGCAGGAGGGTGAGATGGAGGGACGAGAGGCGGGAGGAAGGAGGATGAGGCGGAGGGCAGGTGGGGAAGGACGGAGGGAGAGCAGGAGGAACGTGAGGAGGACAGGGAGGAGGAAGATGGGAGAAGCAGGGGAGGAGGAGGATTTAGTAGGAGGATTGGAGTAGGAATGGTTAGGAAGGAGGCCGTGAGGAGGCGGAGGCTTGAGGATGGAGGAGGAGGAGAAGGCAGAGGGAGAGGAGGATGTGGAGGGAGGAGGAGGAGGGAGGAGGTAGAGGGAGCGAGGTGAAAATAGGAGGGGAGAGAGGATAGTGAGAGAGAGGACGAGGAGGGAGGCCGGAGGAGAAGGAGGCGGAGGATGAGGAGGAGGGAGGAGTGAGGAGGAGGAGGAGTAGGAGACGCGAGTAGGGAGGAGGAAGAGGGAGGAGTAAGCAGAGCAGAACTGTACGCGATGGTTGAGAGGGGCGGATGGCCGCGGGAGTGCGAGCGGATGGAGTGTAGAGAAGGAGCGAGAGGGGAGGAGGAAGAGGGAAGAGAAGGACCGGAGGGAGGAGGGGGAGGACCGTAGGAGGACCGGGGAGCTTGGGTGGGAAGGAGGGAGTTAGGAGGTAGAGAGGAGGAGAAGGAGAGGAGGCAGGACGCGAGTGTATTAGGTAGGAGGGGAAAGGGCGAGGAGGCGGCGAGGAGGAGGATGAAGGAAGAGGAGGAGGAGGAAGATGATGTAAGGAGGAGGAAGAGGGAGAAACAGAAGGAGAGTGCGAGGAGGAGGAGGAGAAAGCAATAGAGGGAATATCCCAGAGCGAGGATGGAGCGACAGGGAGAGGGAGGAGGGGCGGGGAAGAGGAAGAGCGGGTAGGAGGTGGAGTAGGGGAGAGGAGGAGGAGGCGATGGATATATACGCATATGCCTGTAGATTTAATAATGGCAGAAGGTGTTCCATGTCTTCTTAGAGGTTGGCGACAGTGTAAAGACAATATATAAAATCTTCAAAACTTGATAGAGATAAGGTAACTATTATTATATTTATTCTTTAAGCACAAAAAGATGAGTACAATGTTATGCATTAGATGCATTATTTTTATGAAAACTTGAAACTAGCACTTAAGAGTGGATCACTATTGCAATTACAACTCATATGCGGTATATAGAACTATAGACAAAGAGTTTATAAATCTTTGAAAACGATGCACAATATGTACTATAGTATACAGAAAACAGTTATGCCACTTGAAACCTAACTTTACGAGCACGGAGTTAAGTCCCTCGCTGTATATAAATTACAATGCTTAAAATGAAAAATTAAATAATATATAAGTAAACAGCCGATTTATTTTTCTACACACACATATAACACAGTGGGCTGCGCTGGAATGAAGGAGGAAGACGTGTAGAAAATATCATCTCAATCGGATTGGCCGTTCTGCGACGCATAAAGGACATACATACATACCCATACACATCCTGTTTTATATTAGTTAGTTAGTTAGTCTTTCCTCTTGAGCCTAAGGCGGCGCATAGGGCAGAAGTCCTGTCTCTCCATGCCTGGCGGTTCGCTGCTATCTGTTGTAGATCTTGGATATTTACTTGGCCATTGAATGAGCCTTCTCTAATGATGGTTCTACGCAGGGTCTCTCTTGGTCTTCCCCGTTTTCTTTTCCCTACCGGTGACCATATGAGGGCTTGGTAGGGGAGTCTTGTCTTGTCCATTCTGAGTACATGGCCGATGTAGTTCCAACGGCGTTTTCTTATGAAATTGGATACTGTATCTTGCTTAGTCTCTTGTCTTATTTGCGAATTGGTTCTGAAGTCTGTCCAGTGGATGTTTAGAAGTCTTCTAAGACATTTGTTCTCAAAATTGTCTAATTTTTTATCTAAAGCTACCGTTGATTTCCAACTTTCACATCCATACGTTAACACTGGAATCACACAAGAGTTGAAGATTTTAAGTTTTGTGTGTTTGCTGAGTGTCTTTGACTTCCAGATGTTTGACAGTTTGTTGAAGGCACTAGATGCCAGTGCGATTCTAGTTGATATTTCTGGTGTTGAGTCCCCTGTGGATGTCATTTTGCTTCCTAGGTATGTGAAGCTGTTGACTTTTTCAAGAACGTAGCTGTTCAATTTGGTCTCATCTGAACTGTTGGTAAGATCAATAGTCTTTGTTTTTGTGGTGTTAATTTGGAGACCAATTTGCCCTGAAACATTTTGGAGGTGGTTTATTTTCTCTTGAGCATCCGGATGTGTTGAACTCAAAAGCACTATGTCGTCGGCAAAGTCCAGGTCTTCTAGAATTTTGTCAACCCAATGAATACCCATATTTGTGTTGCTTGTGCATTTGCGCATGACCCAATCGATAGCTATTCCAAAAAGCATCGGTGATAAGACACAACCCTGTTTCACTCCTGTTTCGACTGAGAACCAGTCAGAGTTGCCTGTTTCTGTTCTTACGCAGCAACGTGTCTCTTTGTAGAAAGATTTTATGACGTTGGTATATTTGGTAGGAAAACCATAGATGTTAAGTAGATTCCAAAGTGAAGGACGGTGGATGCTGTCGAAGGCTTTTTGAAAGTCGACAAAGTTTGTGATTAATTTCGACTGGAATTCTACGGAGTCTTCAATGATTATTCTGAGGGTGAAAATGTGGTCTATGCATGACCGTTTTGGTCTGAAGCCTGCTTGTTCTTCTCTGAGCCTTTCATCTATCGCCTTTTTCAATCTCTCAAGTAACATGCTACAAAAAAGTTTTCCTGGTACTGACAATAGAGTGATACCACGCCAATTATTGCAATCAGACATATCGCCCTTTTTTAGGCAGTTTGAAAATTACACCATCTTTCCACTGTTGTGGTGGGGATTCGCTTTGCCAGATTTCATTGATCAGCTGTAACAAACGTTGTAAGGGTTTCTCATCTGCTGCTTGAGCATTTCTCCTGAGATTCATCTTCACCAACAGCTTTGTTGTTCTTCAATTTTTTGGTGGCTGCTTTTAATCTCTTCCATGGTGAATGACTCGCAGGAGGCATCCAGTGGGGGCATAGTAATTTCTCCATCCAGGTTCGGAACAGTGTCAGGCTGCGGTCTATTTAATATTTCTTTGAAATGTTCTGCCCATCGTTGCTTTTGAAGGTCATCGGATAACAGTTGATTGCCTTGTTTGTCTTTGATGGGTATATTTGGTGTAGGTGAGTGATTGCATAGTTGCTTCATGATATGGAATACGGCTCTGTTGTTTCCAGTTCTGGCAGCTGCTTCGGCGTCGGAGGCCAGGCTGTGAATAAAGTTCTGTTTGTCTTTTCGTGCGCTTGATTTCACCTCTTTATCCACACTAGAGTACTTTTTGCTTATGGGTTTCATATGTAGATGTGTCTTTTGCAGAAAGAAGTGTTAGTTTTGCTTGTTTTCTTTCTTGTATCTTCGTCCAGGTGTTATCGCTTAGCCACTTCTTCTTCTGTCTTTGTACGTAGCCGACTGATGTTTGTTGCAGCATTTAGGCAAGGTAGTTTTTAGGAAATTCCAATTTTTCTTCAATGTTGTTTTTAATATTTGCACTGCTTCGATATACTTTCTTTGTTAGCATAGATGCTTTGTACTCTCTGAATTGAATGCGAGTTGGTGTTCTTTAGTCAGTAGGGACTGTGAGTTTATTTTCTTAATTCTGGGTGATCTGTGCAGAGTCTTGAGCTTTATTTTTAGTTTGGCAATGCAGAGATTGTGATCACTGCCAGCATCTGCACCTCTGTAGGCTCTGACGTCTTGTACTGATGAACGGAATTTGGCATTAATGCAAAAATGGTCTATCTGATTTTTTGTGATGCTATCAGGCGAGTTCCACGTGGCTTTGTGTATATCTTTGTGCGGAAATAAAGAGTTTGCTACTATCAGATTTGCTATTTCACAGAATTCTAGTAGTTTTATATATAAGATATATATATATATATACTAGCTGACCCGGCCCGGCTTCGCCCAGTCCCTGGTGGGGAGCATCTCATTTAATTCATATAAGTAGTCATATAAGTTCTCGTTCCCGTTACCGACTGTCTGTCTGTCTGTCTGTCTGTCTGTCTGTCTGTCTTTCTGTCTTTCTGTCTGTCTGTCTGTCTGTCTGACCCGGCCCGGCATCGCCCAACTCCTGGTGTGGAGCATCTCATTTAATTCATATAAGTAGTCATATAAGCTCCCGTTCCCGTTCCCGACTATCTATCTATCTGTCTGTCTGTCTGTCTGTGTGATCCGGCCCGGCTTCGCCCAGCCCCTGATGGCGAGCATCTCATTTAATTCATATAAGTAGTCATATAAGTTCCCGTTCCCGACTGACTGTCTGTCTGTCTGTCTGTCTGTCTGTCTGTCTGTCTGTCTGTCTGTCCGTCCGTCCGTCCCTCCCTCTCTGTCTGTCTGTCTGTCTGTCTGCCTGTCTGTCTAATCATTTATTGGTTGCAGTTAGAACAACCTTAGATAAACGAAGACCAACTTACAAAAAGCATCAGAAAGAGCACTTGAAAGATCTTTACATCTTCCCCAACAATTAACTTGGGTAAATGGAGCGGCGGCAGCAGCATCAGCAGAAGAAGGAAAAGGAGAAGTAGGAGCTGGGAGGAGGAAGAGGGAGGTGGAGGAGGGAGGAGTAGGAGGGAGGAAGAGATAGGCGGAGAGAGGAAGAGGAGGGAAGAGGAGGGAGGAGGAAGGAGGAGGAGTAGGGAGGAATAGGAGGGAGGATGAGGGATTAGGAGGAGGAGAGAGGAGGAGGAGGGAGGAGGAGGGAGGAGGAGGGAGGAGGAGGGAAGAGGAGGGAGGAGGAAGGAGGAGGAGTAGGGAGGAATAGGAGGCTGGAGGAGGGATTAGGAGGAGGAGAGAGGAGGAGGAGGTAGGAGAAGGGAGGAGGAGGGAGGAGGAAGGATGAGGAGGCAGGAGGAGGAGGCAGGAGGAGGAGGCAGGAGGAGCGAGGAGAAGGAGGAGGAGGAGGGTAGGAGGAGGAAGAGGGAGGGGGAGGAGGAGGGAGGAGGAAGATGGAGGAGGAAGGAGGAGGAGGGAGGAGAAGAACGCAGGGGGAGGAGGAGGAGGGAGATGGAGGAGGAGGGAGGAGGCGGAGGGAGGAGGTGGAGGGAGGATGAGGGAGGAGGAAGAGGGAGAAGGATGAGGGAGGAGTAGGAGGGGAAGGATGAGGAGGGAGGAGGAGGAAGAGGGAGGAGGAGGGAGGAGGAGGAGGGAGGTGGAGAGAGGAGGAGGAGGAGGAGGAGGGAGGTGGAGAGAGGAGGAGGAGGAGGAGGGATGAGGGGGAGGACGTAGGAGGAGGAGGAGGGAGTAGGAGGAGAGAGGAGGAGAAGGGAGGAGGAAGGAAGAGGAGTGATTAGGAGAAGGGAGGAGGAGGGAGGAGGAAGAGAGAAGGAGGAGGGGGGAGAAGGAGGAGGAGGGAGGAGGAGGAGGAAGAGGGAGGAGGAGGAGGGATGTGGAGGGAGGAGGAGAGAGGATGAGGAGGGAGGAGGAGGGATGAGGAGGATGGAGGAGGAGAGGGAGGAGTGAGGGAGGAGGAGGGGGAGGAGGAGGGAGGAAGAGGGAGGAGAAGGGGGAGGAGGGATGAGGGGGAGGACGTAGAATTAGGAGGCAGAAGGAGGGAGTGGGAGGAGAGAGGAGGAGAAGGGAGGAGGAGTGATTAGGAGGAGGGAGGAGGGCGAGGAGGTAGGAGGAAGAGGGAGGAAGAGGGAGGAGGAGGAGGAGAAAGAGGGAGGAGGAGGGAGAGGGGGAGGGGAAGAGGAAGAGGGTAGGAGGAGGGGAGAGGAGGAGGAGGAGAATTTTAACGCATATGCCTGTAGACAACTGCAGGAAAAAAAGAGTATGCTTAGCAAGTTGGAAAAAGGAATGTTTCGTGTGGAATGGCTCTCGTCGCTTCAGAGGTCACAGATCGTGAGAATTGTATGGATATTTTGCCCTGTCATGCGGGTGTACGAGGGAATGAACAGACTGATAGGCTAACAGGGAAGGCACCTCTTGGTGGAATTCTGCCTATCGACAGGGGGGAGGTGGTCGTGCGCTTGTGGGACCAGGTGGAGAAGGCGGAGGAACAGATTGAGAACCCATATATGGAAAGAATGAGATTGCAAGGGATCGGCAGGGGTTCTGGAAGAATCTCAAAACTGAGAGGGAAGACCAGGAGAATTTTTAATCAGATAGCGGTGGGAACGATTAGTAGTGTGACTCTTCGCTGGCTGTTGAACGAGGGGACGTAGCACGTATGGGAATGTCCTGAGTGCAGTGATGTCGGTTCTTAACTAAACTCAACTCAACTCAACTCAACTTCCCAACCATATCACAGCAAGTCCTCCAATCTTCTACCTTACCCAGCATCTCCCCTCTCCTCTCCCCTCACCCAAGCATCTCACAACAAGCCCTCCAATCTTCTACCATACTCAGCACCTCCCCTCTCCTCTCCCCTCACCCAAGCATCTCACAAAAAGCCCTCCAATCTTCTACCATACCCAGCATCTCCCCTCTCCTCTCCCCTCACCCAAGCATCTCACAAAAAGCCCTCCAATCTTCTACCATACCCAGCATCTCCCCTCTCCTCTCCCCTCACCCAAGCATCTCACAACAA
Organism: Cepaea nemoralis; assembly: GCA_014155875.1. NCBI lineage: Eukaryota > Metazoa > Mollusca > Gastropoda > Stylommatophora > Helicidae > Cepaea > Cepaea nemoralis. Next base: position 527,646 of record JACEFZ010028393.1, on the reverse strand, counting down.
GCCCTCCAATCTTCTACCATACTCAGCATCTCCCCTCTCCTCTCCCCTCACCCAAGCATCTCACAACAAGCCCTCCAATCTTCTACCATACTCAGCATCTCCCCTCTCCTCTCCCCTCACCCAAGATCTCACAACAAGCCCTCCAATCTTCTACCATACTCAGCATCTCTCCTCTCCTCTCACCTCCCCCAGCCATCTGACAACAAGCCGTCCAATCTTATACCATACCCAGCATTTCTCCCCCCCCCCCCCCCAACCATCTCACAACAAGCCGTCCAATCTTCTTCCATACCCAGCATCTCCCCTCTCCTCTCCCCTCACCCAAGCATCTCACAACAAGCCCTCCAATCTTCTACCATACCCAGCACCTCCCCTCTCCTCTCCCCTCACCCAAGCATCTCACAACAAGCCCTCCAATCTTCTACCATACTCAGCACCTCCCCTCTCCTCTCCCCTCACCCAAGCATCTCACAACAAGCCCTCCAATCTTCTACCATACTCAGCATCTCCCCTCTCCTCTCCCCGCACCCAAGCATCTCACAACAAGCCCTCCAATCTTCTACCATACTCAGCATCTCCTCTCTCCTCTCCCCTCACCCAAGCATCTCACAACAAGCCCTCCAATCTTCTACCATACTCAGCATCTCTCCTCTCCTCTCACCTCCCCCAGCCATCTGACAACAAGCCGTCCAATCTTCTACCATACCCAGCATCTCCCCCCCCCCCCCTCTATCTCACAACAAGCCGTCCAATGTTCTTCCATACCCAGCATCTCCCCTTTCCTCTCCCCTCACAAAACCTCTCACAACAAGCCGTCCAATCTTCTACCATACCAAGCATCTCCCCCCATGTCCTCTCCATATTATTCATCTCTGTTTCTTGTTCTCTTCTTCATGTATTTTATTAGGTGTCCCTGTATTTCTTTGCCCTTGTGCATTCATGTGACGCTACATTATAGTTATACTATTGTCAAATTTTCTCATTGTATTTTCTATACAACACGAGCGTTCTTCCTTCAATCCCCGTAATTTCCTAGGTTTTATTTATTTATTTATTTATTTTGGAGCGCTCGCTCGCTTTGAACTCAAACGTAGTCCATACACACTACTTAGTAGAGCTGGACAGAATTTTGCATGTGGATTAGCTTTCCCTATTAACAGTGTCCCTCGCCATCAGTCGAACCCACTCCGGCTTCAGAGGTACTTGCAATTTACGTCCCCAAGTCAAGGACGATAAGGCAACATTTTAGTCCAGCTGTCAGGTGTAGGGGTTGAACCCCTTACCTCGGCATCAGCACATCGGATGATTAAGAATACGCGTTCATATGCATTCGGCCATGCTGACCTACGATTCTCTAATGTCTGGCTAGTTCTCTCCTTAAGCTCCATGTTGGGGATTCTGTCATACTCATTTAGTCCTTCTACCCAGCACACGTGCCTGTTATTGAATGATTGTAGTTTATTTGTACGAATCGCTACTGCGAAAGTTGCCTTTTGCAGGATGAAAAACATACTGACCAATAAAAAGACATCATTTGCAAACAGAAAACGAGTGTTGAAGTGCTATATAGAAACTGTGCTTTTCTATAGATGTGAAACGTGGACAATGAGCAGACAAGCTGAAAAACATTCAATGGTTTGGAAATGTGGTTTCTGGGGGAAATGCAAAGAATACAGTAAACAGACAGAAAAACCAATGGGCAAGTCCTACAAGATGGAAACTGTAAAATGATTATAGAGAAATTAGATGCAGACAGCCAACATTTATTTCGGCACGTTACGAGAAAAAATAAACCAGAGAACTTGGTAACAACTGGCAAGATTGAGGGGGAAAGAACAAGAGGAAGGCAGAGAATTAATACCTGGATGGCTTGACTACGTGGCATTGTCGAGACAAGAGCATAGAGCTGATCCACGCCTCTTGAGATCGTGTAAGATGGCGAAACATGACCCCTCACGCTTATCAGCATGGCACATGATGGTGTATATTTGTAATTGTAAAATACCCTGACCAAGTCACACATCACAGCGGTTTAGTCATGGAAGGCGTAGCTTCTAGAAGACCAAGCAAGACCCGCGGCGGTGGACACAGGGCAGTGAAACACCCTGGGCAAGAACATGCACGAGTCAGGGGAACTGGCCAGGGCCCGAGTCTGTTCGCTGGGTTGTGATTGTTGTTTGGTTTGATTTTGTTGGCCAGGGTCCGAGTCTGTTCACTGGGCTGTGATTGTTGTTTGGTTTGGTTTTGTTGGCCAGGGCCCGAGTCTGTTCGCTGGGCTGTGATTGTTGTTTGGTTTGGTTTTGTTGGCCAGGGCCCGAGTGTCGTAAGTCTTTCTTACTTACTTTAGTGTCGTCCTTGGAGTGATGGGAATCCACACCACATTTTTATTACCCCAATATTGTTGTCTTAGAGAAACCACCAGACTCCGTCCACAAAACTCCGTCGGTCTGCAAACCCCTTTTTCTTACTCTCACTCACCCTTAGATCATGCCCCCCTCTCACTCCTCCCCAACATAACATACTCCACAACTCTAGCTTTAACAAATAAATACAAAATAATTTATTAAGCAAAGAGTATAAGTGTGAGAAGTGTGTGTTAGTAATGTGTAGAATGTGTGTCGAATATTCTAGTGGGTGCAGACTTAGACCAGGTAGCTGAAGAGCCCAGCCCGATCATCCCAGAAAGGATCACACCACATCTTCATTCAGTCCACGAAGACCTCACCCAGGTATGTGTCCATCCTGCTAGATGTAGATTTCCACCGGTGGCTGTTTGATCACTCAAAAGAACTAGTCACAGTCCGACCCTAAATCCTGTCTGGATCACACAGTTAATATATGTCTAATTTGTTCCTATACTTATAACACCCTTGTCTAGTGAGGACACGAACATACTGTTCTTTGAAATAAATGTACTTCCTGTCTCAAGTGTCTACTGTTCACAAGACCATTGTTATACTAACTTCCTAATAAGTTTATACTGATTTATTCCCATGTGATGGGGAATAACTGTATCTCTTTGTTTGTTCACCTGTCGTGTAAAACATACTGCCACTGGGCTGTTCCCAGGTGATGTAAAAGAAATTCACTTTTTACTATTCTGTTCCCAAGTGATGTTTGAAACATTAATTTGACGATTGGTCTTCCTCCAAACTGGTGCGGAGAAAACAATTTCTGGTCTTCTGTTAATGTGTGACGTTTGATAATCCCTCTTATGCTTGTTCCCGTAAACCCTTTCTATCATGGGCTAAGTGCAAAAGATGTTGACCAACTGCCTGCACCAAGGTCTCCATTCTCAGTGACTTGAGTGACCTAAAGGAACCTGTCAACGAGAGAACAACACATTGGGTGATAGCAACTGTCCCCAACCTCCATTGGATGGGGGGGGGGGGGGGTGTCCGCCTCACTCAGATACATGACAGTGAACATTCTCTGTCATGGGCATAGGAGTTCTTCACTCCGGACTGCAGTGGGTTAAGATCAGGACAGAGCAAAATGTAAAGTGTAGACCCCTAGCAGACATCACTAGAAGATCCCATCATTGTACATTCTCCCCATCCCCCAATTTCCCCAATATCACCCCACTACACAATTCTCACTAGCAGAGCTAATTCTATTCATTACTCTAGCAAGTTTTACCGAGGCTACTGCTTATATTAACTAGGCTTAAATATACTCTCTACAATACCTTAAGCACAACACAACAGTGTCTTCGAAATCATATCACATTTTGCCATAACAGGCACGTGTACAATTAAATCTAATTAATTTCCGCACACGGTAGATATTTTTTTTTAAATCCACTGCAGTGACAAACACGTCCGTGCAAGTCAATCCTCAGAGTTACACTACTTGTAAACAAAGCATGTTTTTACCCAACAGCCTTTGAGTGGCCACGTGACGTTCTTTTGATGTTAACAAAGGTGGTTCAAGGGCAGATTATCCATTTCTGAATAAATTCTTTCCCTTGGGTTTCATCAATGTCACAATAGTAGATTATCTCCCCCTTTTGGACAATCCATGCACAAGTCGCTTCCCCCTTTTTCTCAACCTATGCCTACAATTTCCCGTCTTGTGGGGATTGTCAAAGAAGATTTCCTTGTTTGATGTTGGCGACTTAGCGGTGTCCTTGATCTAACTGGTAAACAACTGCAGATGTACATTCCGACTTTGTTTTTCTGTCCCGGTTAAAAATTAAATGTAGCTTTGCACACAGGCCATGAATATGACCGTCTGTATTGCATTATCTGGTGGATACACAGTGAAATCATGACATAGGCCCCCTCTTAAGAGAGTAGTCCATCTCACTCTTCTCCACTGTGAATTCAATCCAGATGATTCATTCCTCTTCTTCAGGAGCTGGGTGTCTTGATAAGAAGTCCGCTCCAACATTTTCCTTCCCAGGAATATACTCAACTGTGAAATTGTAGGGTTGAAGTAACAACGACCACCGCATCAAACGGGCGTTGAGCTTCTGAGAAGTAGCCAGGAACATCAGGGGCTGATGATCTGACTGGACCCGAAACTTAACTCCATACAAATAGGGCTGGAATTTTTGCACGGCCCATACGAGAGACAAAACATTCTCTCTCGACGGTCGAATAATTCCTCTCAGCCTGGAGTAGTTTCTTGCTTGCGTATGCACACAGGTTTCAAAACCGAAGCATCGTCTTTCCCTTCCTGTAACAACGCTGCCCAATCCCAATCCCACTTGCATCCGTTCTCAACACAAATGGTTTGGAAAGGTCCGGGAGCTGTAATACAGGTTTACTGACCAAGGCCTCCTTTAACTGACTATAGGCAGTCTCACATTCTGGTGTCCAAATGATTTGGTCCGGGAATCCCTTTTTCAAGGTTTCCGTCAATGGAGCTCCCAGTTCAGTGAAATGTGGGATAAATTTCTGGTAGACTCCACACAACGAGAGAAAAGATCGCACGTCCTTCTTCGTTTTTGGCCATGGGGCATTTCTGATTTTCTCTAGGTTCTTCTCTTCTGGGACAATGTGTCCTGGAGTGATGGTGTGACCTAGAAATTCCAGAGTCTGGTAACCAATCATGCACTTGGTTGGACGAGCGGTAAGCCCTGCTTCCTTGAGTCTATTAAACACTCTCTCCAAGGATTGCAAATGGTCATCCAAGCTGCCACTGGAAATCAGAATATCATCCATGAAGGAGATGATGGCCGGATCCTGTAAAGAATCTAGTAAAGTCCTCATCATACGTGTAAACACACTAGGTGCGTTGCTGAGACCAAAGGGCATGACCTTGAATTCGTAGTGTCCACTGGGTGTACTGAAGGCCAGCAGTGGTCGAATCTCCGGTTTGACTGGTATTTGATAGTACCCCCGACTCAGATCCACCTTTGAAAAGTACCGAGCCTTATGGAGCCCAGCGAATAACTGCGTTGGATTCGGCAAAGGTTCCACCTGAAATTGTGTATGACTGTTCAGAAGTCGGTAGCCTATACACAACCGGTGTTCTCCACTTGGTTTCCGTAACAAAACTACCCCCGCATTGTATGGGGATGTTGATGGTGCAATCACGTCATCCTCCAGCAGTTTTTGTATTTCCTCCTCCAGGGCCTTTTTCTTTAGAGAAGGGCACTGGGTAAACCTTCTGGCGAACAGGCTCCTGTGTAGTCAACGTCATCCGAACTCCACCAACCTCGTTCGTCCTGGTTTATCAGTCAGTATCTCCTTATGAGACCTGAGAACCTGGGTTATCTTCTCCCTCTCCTGGGAGGTCAGATCAGGGTTCACCTGCACATCCTTGTAGGTTTCCTGGTGTACCAGGGGATATTCCCTGCCCTCGCTGGTTCCCACTTCTGTCTCCACTGCAACTGCCATTGCCATGAGGTGAGCTGCTTTTTCTCCGGGTCTCTCTTCGTATTTCCGCAAGAGATATGGAAAATCTTCGACTTTCCCCGGATCCGGATCTGATAGTTGGTTCTGGATATTACCCTTTCCACGGGAAATGGTCCTTGCCAACCTATCTCCAGTTTGTTGTTTCCCGTTGGGAGTAGCAACAAAACTTTGTCTCCCACCCTCTAGAGATCTGTCTTTAGACCTACGGTTGTAGTAAGCCGCATGTCTTTTCCTGGCCCTTTTCAAGTTTTGATTTGCCAGAGTCCATCCTTTGTGGAGTTTTTCTTTCAGTTCCTCCACGTATTGATAGGATGAGATTACTTCTTCTGACGTCCCCTCTTCAGTCCAACTCCTCAACATGGCTTCCAACGGTCCTTTGATTGGACGACCAAACAGCAACGTAGCGGGTGGTAGTCCTGTTGAGCCATGAGGAACTTCCCGATAGGCAAAGAGTGCTGCAGGGATATATTCATCCCACCTATCAGGTTTTTCCTGCGCTAGTTTCCTGAGCATTGTCATCAACGTGCTTTGAAACGCTCTACTTGTCCATTGGCTTGAGGATGGTAAGGGCTGGTATGTATGTGGTTAGAGTGAAACACTCTAAATACCTCCTCCATGAGTTTTCCACAAAACTGGGACCCATTGTCCGTCAGAATTTGATCTGGGAAGCCTAATCTTGTAAAGGCCTCCATCAGTGCATCCGCCACTCGTTTCGAGTCAATCGTGGTCAACGGTATGGCTTCACCCCACATTGTACAGCAATCCACCATTGTGAGTATATACATGTTCCTCTTCCTAGTCCTAGGAAGTGGACCCACGATATCGATGGCTACCCTCTCGAAAGGAGAGTTTCATGATGGGCATCTCACCCAGGACCACCGGTGCTGTCCAGTGTTTCGGTTGCCACCCTCTGGCACTCAGGGCATGACTTCACATACCGACGCCACATCCTCTGTCATTCCCGGCCAATAGTAGTGGCAGGAAATCCGCTGCATGGTGGCGGCAATACCCATATGTCCACTAAAGGAGATGGTATGCCCCATATGAAGAATCTGGGACCGGTGAGCTTTTGGGACGACCAACTGACCGTATAGGTTGTCTCCCCTTCCTGCTCTCCTGTAGAGTATCCTATTCTTCATGTAGTACTGCCCCCGTCCTGGTGGATCAGCACTTTTCTGCAGCTTTTTGTAGCAAGGACGTAAAGTATCATCCTCACTCTGGGCAGTTCGTAGCTCCCCCGGCATTGGGTTAGTCACAATTGCGTCTGCCTCTTCCGTTCTCGTCTGAGAGCGAGTCTGTATTGCTCCCATATGGATTGGCTCCCTGGGCATTCCCAGAAAGACATACCGGCAACCTAGGATTACTGGGAAAATGGGATCGGTCAATACAGCAGCCTTGATTGTGCCGGTGACATATCTTGACCGAATCTCCACGTTAGCAATGGGCAACTTCATGGCCACAGCACTCTTCTGTGCAGGCTGTATTTCCATGGTCTCACCTGTGAATTGTTCTGGGTGTACCAGATCCGCAGAAATCCACGGCCTCCCCGTTCCCAGTCCTGTGTCGTACAAACACTCCACTTGACGACCGTTAACCTCTACCAATTCCACTACAGGTGGTTTTTCCTGGTCTGGAGTTTTCTTCGTCGGCCTCGACCTGTTCAGTGGGCTCCACCTTAGGTCTCCCGGGGCACACGATGAATTTAGATTCTCCTGACTTTCTCTTGCAGTCAATAGCATTGTGCGTGTTTGACTTGCATTGGTTGCACCATTTCTCTGTCCTAGATTCTTCTTGTGCCGGACTTGAGTGAGCTCTCCTGATGGTGAGCTATCTTGCTGACCTTGGCATTCTCCGTGACAACCTCCTTGGAAGTCACTTGACATGCTGCGAAGTGAGGGCTCTTAGCCTTCGATTTGCAGTCCCTCGTATTGTGAGTGGGTGACTTACAAATTGAACACCACTTCTCCGACCACGGTCGTTTTGGTGTAGAGCTCGAAGAGCTCTTGCTTCCCTCCTTCGTCTTCTCTGAACTATCCTCTGATTTTTGCACATAAGGTTCCCCCTTTTTTGTTCCAGAGCTTTTGGCTTTCTTCTTGTCATGTTTCTCCTGACTTTTGGTGTTGGTGGGAAGGTTTTCCCCGGCCTCCCCCATGTACCTCTACGAACCGTTCTGCTAATTTTGTCACGAGGTCAATACGTTCCGCTCCTTGTTCTCCCAGGAATGTCCTGAGAGGTTTTGACATTTGCTTCTTCAGCTGGTCGACCACCATGAGTTCTTCCAGACTCTCATAGTCATGTGCGAACCCAGCCAAATCCATCCACTTATGGAGATAAGATTTAAGACGCAAACTGTAGGCGGCAAAACAACTCCCCGGTTCTCGTTTCGCTGCTCGAAATTTTTTTCCGGTAGGTATGTGACGTAACCTCGAATCGTTTCAGCAGAGCCGTCTTTAACTCATCCTAATTGTTCTCATGTCCTGGTGGCAGGCGAGTATAAACTTCGTATCCCGTCCCGCGTAATCCCTGGGATAGCTTAAGATTCCATTTGTTACGCTCCAGACCCATAGCAACTGACATAGCCTCGAAGCGTTGAAGGTATTGGTCAATCTTCTCTTTGTCCTCCTCGTAGACCGCCAAAGGAAACTTCATAGCATGGTACCCCTGTCCACCTACTGGTGTTGAGCCTGGGACTGAGGAACCTCCAACTGCTCCCTCAGTTTCCCCATTAGATTGACTCTTGAGCTCGAGTTCCCGCATCCTGTACTCGTGCTCCCTTTTCTGAGCTTCTTGTTCAGCTTCCAGTTTCCTAGCTGCTTGCTCAGCTTCCAGTTTCCTAGCTGCTTGCTCAGCTTCCAGTTTCCTAGCTGCTTGCTCAGCTTCCAGTTTCCTAGCTGCTTGCTCAGCTTCCAGTTTCCTGGCTGCTTGCTCAGCTTTCTAATTTCTTAGCTGCTTGCTCAGCTTCAAGTTCCATCCTTCTAGTGGCTTGCTCAGCTTCTATCCTCTTAGTTTCTAACTCCATCTTCCTCAATTCCAATTCGGCCTTCCGATCGTCTCTTTCTGCATGACGATACTCTCTCTCCACTTCCTGTATGTAATCCGTTAAAGCTGAACCAGACAAACCCATTCCTTCCCCCTTTGCCCTTAGTTCTGCCCCAGTTAATTTAGGAGTGGCCATTTTTCAGACAGGTAAGTCAGCAGATAGGGTGCAGATTATCTCCAAGAGGAATATATATATAATGAACAATCACTGTTAATCTAATAATTAAGACCACACACAACACAATCACTCAGTGACAAGAGAAGAATCAGGACCACAGACCTATGCAGACGTGTGAGGTGTGAACAGGTAAGATATGTATCCTAACCCCTATCCACATTCACTCTAGCTGGATTCTCTCTCCAACAATATCACCGTCCTCTTAGTAAAGATCCCGTGTCAAAAGACCCCGTTGTCAGGAGATCCCACTGTCAAAGGATCCCGCTTACAAGAGATCCCGCTTACAAGAGATCCCGCTGTCCAAAGATCCCGGACGAGCCCCCAATAAATGTCGTAAGTCTTTCTTACTTACTTTAGTGTCGTCCTTGGAGTGATGGGAATCCACACCACATTTTTTTACCCCAATATTGTTGTCTTAGAGAAACCACCAGACTCCGTCCACAAAACTCCGTCGGTCTGCAAACCCCTTTTTCTTACTCTCACTCACCCTTAGATCATGCCCCCCTCTCACTCCTCCCCAACATAACATACTCCACAACTCTAGCTTTAACAAATAAATACAAAATAATTTATTAAGCAAAGAGTATAAGTGTGAGAAGTGTGTGTTAGTAATGTGTAGAATGTGTGTCGAATATTCTAGTGGGTGCAGACTTAGACCAGGTAGCTGAAGAGCCCAGCCCGATCATCCCAGAAAGGATCACACCACATCTTCATTCAGTCCACGAAGACCTCACCCAGGTATGTGTCCATCCTGCTAGATGTAGATTTCCACCGGTGGCTGTTTGATCACTCAAAAGAACTAGTCACAGTCCGACCCTAAATCTGTCTGGATCACACAGTTAATATATGTCTAATTTGTTCCTATACTTATAACACCCTTGTCTAGTGAGGACACGAACATACTGTTCTTTGAAATAAATGTACTTCCTGTCTCAAGTGTCTACTGTTCACAAGACCATTGTTATACTAACTTCCTAATAAGTTTATACTGATTTATTCCCATGTGATGGGGAATAACTGTATCTCTTTGTTTGTTCACCTGTCGTGTAAAACATACTGCCACTGGGCTGTTCCCAGGTGGTGTAAAAGAAATTCACTTTTACTATTCTGTTCCCAAGTGATATTTGAAACATTAATTTGACGATTGGTCTTCCTCCAAACTGGTGCGGAGAAAACAATTTCTGGTCTTCTGTTAATGTGTGACGTTTGATAATCCCTCTTATGCTTGTTCCCGTAAACCCTTTCTATCATGGGCTAAGTGCAAAAGATGTTGACCAACTGCCTGCACCAAGGTCTCCATTCTCAGTGACTAGGGTGACCTAAAGGAACCTGTCAACGAGAGAACAACACATTGGGTGATAGCAACTGTCCCCAACCTCCATTGGATGGGGGGGGGGGTGTCCGCCCTCACTCAGATACATGACAGTGAACATTCTCTGTCATGGGCATAGGAGTTCTTCACTCCGGACTGCAGTGGGTTAAGATCAGGACAGAGCAAAATGTAAAGTGTAGACCCCTAGCAGACATCACTAGAAGATCCCATCATTGTACATTCTCCCCATCCCCAATTTCCCCAATATCACCCCACTACACAATTCTCACTAGCAGAGCTAATTCTATTCATTACTCTAGCAAGTTTTACCGAGGCTACTGCTTATATTAACTAGGCTTAAATATACTCTCTACAATACCTTAAGCACAACACAACAGTGTCTTCGAAATCATATCCACATTTTGCCATAACAGGCACGTGTACAATTAAATCTAATTAATTTCCGCACACGGTAGATATTTTTTTTAAATCCACTGCAGTGACAAACACGTCCGTGCAAGTCAATCCTCAGAGTTACACTACTTGTAAACAAAGCATGTTTTTACCCAACAGCCTTGAGTGGCCACGTGACGTTTCTTTTGATGTTAACAAAGGTGGTTCAAGGGCAGATTATCCATTTCTGAATAAATTCTTTCCCTTGGGTTTCATCAATGTCACAATAGTAGATTATCTCCCCCTTTTGGACAATCCATGCACAAGTCGCTTCCCCCTTTTTCTCAACATATGCCTACAATTTCCCGTCTTGTGGGGATTGTCAAAGAAGATTTCCTTGTTTGATGTTGGCGACTTAGCGGTGTCCTTGATCTAACTGGTAAACAACTGCAGATGTACATTCCGACTTTGTTTTTCTGTCCCGGTTAAAAAACAAATGTAGCTTTGCACACAGGCCATGAATATGACCGTCTGTATTGTCATTATCTGGTGGATACACAGTGAAATCATGACACCGAGTCTGTTCGCTGGGCTGTGATTGTTGTTTGGTTTGGTTTTGTTGGCCAGGGTCCGAGTCTGTTCGCTGGGCTGTGATTGTTGTTTGGTTTGGTTTTGTTGGCCAGGGGTCCGAGTCTGTTCGCTGGGCTGTGATTGTTGTTTGGTTTGGTTTTGTTGGCCAGGGTCCGAGTCTGTTCGCTGGGCTGTGATTGTTGTTTGGTTTGGTTTTGTTGGCCAGGGTCCGAGTCTGTTCGCTGGGCTGTGATTGTTGTTTGGTTTGGTTTTGTTGGCCAGGGTCCGAGTCTGTTCGCTGGGCTATGATTGTTGTTTGGTTTGGTTTTGTTGGCCAGGGTCCGAGTCTGTTCGCTGGGCTGTGATTGTTGTTTGGTTTGGTTTGTTGGCCAGGGTCCGAGTCTGTTCGCTGGGCTGTGATTGTTGTTTGGTTTGGTTTTGTTGGCCAGGGTCCGAGTCTGTTCGCTGGGCTGTGATTGTTGTTTGGTTTGGTTTTGTTGGCCAGGGTCCGAGTCTGTTCGCTGGGCTGTGATTGTTGTTTGGTTTGGTTTTGTTGGCCAGGGTCCGAGTCTGTTCGCTGGGCTGTGATTGTTGTTTGGTTTGGTTTTGTTGGCCCGCTTTGAGCATAAGCGTAGCCCAAACATGTGCCACTACTTATAGTGCACTGCACTGATTTTTGTGTGTGGATTAGCTTTCCCTATTATCAGTGTCCCTCACCATGAACCTACCCAGACTTCTGAGGTACTTGTATTTTACGTCCGAAAGTCATCGACGAGAAGTCAACATTTAATTTTAGCGCAACTCTTCTTCTCGTATCCGATCTTTATTTGTGAGCGCCACTGTTGATAACTGATAGTGTTGCACACTAACGAGATGGCCAAAACATTTTATCCTCTGCCTTTCATTCCGTGTGGCACAAGGTGTTGATTCCACTTTCCGTCTGATAACATCTCTTATTCTGTCTTGGATGCTTACATTAGCAGCTCTTCTTATGCATCCTATCTCGCAGGTGTTGATTTTGAGTAAGTATTATTTGAATAAATCCCAAGTTTGACACTTGTAGCTTAAGGTTGACATGTGCATGTCACTTATTATCTGTTGTTGTTGGTCGTTCAGAAAGCAATGGCAAATTACTAAACCTAACTTGCCAAAAAATCACGAACAGCCAAAAAAATTTGGAATTGACCGCGACGTTCTGCAAAGGATATGCAGTCAACTTTAACGTTGGTATGGCTATTCCATTTATAAATATTATGTGTCATTTTGCGGATACTGGTATATTTACATGTTTCAGCATCCGTGTCAGTTGATATATAATCGCACTTACTTTTTGACATCTGATTTCGATTTATCTATCTATTCTGCCATCCTCTGTGATTATGTTTCCAAGATAGATCCATTCTTAAACTTGCTTAAGAGGTATACTATGTATCTGTACACTTCGTGGGCCAGGAGATTCGCTAACCAGCATTTCTTTCTTTTTGGTTATCATCATCCTCAAGTGACCTGCCAAGTGGCGTCAGCGTGATGTCTCTCCACAGATCTCGGTCTTTGATGTTCTGGATCAACTCTGTTGGTGAAATTCCTACATGCCACCATCTCAGCCCATCCAACATCATTTCTCTTTGTCTGGCTCTGACTCTCTTTCCCTTGATCTTTCCATATGTCACGATGTTCTCCAATGCTTCTCTTCTCACCACATGACCAAAGAAAGCTGTCTTGGTTATATTAAATTAAATAATAAATATTCTACTGACCGGTTGAATGTCAGTGTTGCTTCTCTCTACGGTATGCATGCTTGGCAGTTGCCGAAGTAGTTTAATGATAACCCCTGTCCTGTACGCAATATATAGTCACCTTGTCACGTAGTGTAATGATAACTCATGTCCTGTACACATTTCATAGTTACCTTGTCACGTAGTGTAATGACAACCCCTGTCCTGTACGCATTACATAGTCACCTTGTCACGTAGTGTAATGATAACTCATGTCCTGTACACATTTCATAGTTACCTTGTCACGTAGTGTAATGACAACCCCTGTCCTGTACGCATTACATAGTCACCTTGTCACGTAGTGTAATGATAACTCATGTCCTGTACGCAGTACATAGTCACCTTGTCACGTAGTGTAATGACAACCCCTGTCCTGTACGCAGTTCATAGTCACCTTGTCACGTAGTGTAATGACAACCCCTGTCCTGTACGCAGTATATTGTCACCTTGTCACGTCCTGTTTTTATCCCCGTTCGTTCGCCTTGAACTCAAGCATCCCATCTGACGAGTCTCCACCTTGTCGTGGTAGAGGGGTTTGCGTGTCCCAATGACCCCAAGATCTATGCTAACGGTAGCACAGCCACATGTCGGACAGGTCAAGGGATAGGGACCAGACCAAGAGAGACACATACCTGCTGCCTTGCAGGTAGACTGAGGACAGGCAATCAAAGTCCGAATCAGGCGCACGATGCCACAACATTCTTGATACAGACACATATTCTACGGCTCTCTGCTGAGGGATATGGCTGAACGCATCTAAGTCAATAACTCCTGGATGTGAGAGCCGGACCGATACTCACCCACAGCAAAATGGAGGTGAGATGTTGAGCCTGCTACATGCTTGGTCGAGACACCTGTTCGAAGGCTCTCCGCCGAGGGATATGAGGGATCCCTCGGATGAGAGGGCCTGGCCGTTACTCGCTTTCTGCTGTATGGAGATAAGGTGCTGAGCTGGCAGCACATGGAGCCTACCTCGTGAGCTTTACTAAAGGTGAAAAAGCGTCCCATCGCACGCAATGGTTACGATGCAAGTCTGTATAAAAAAACTCATTGAGTGAGTATAGTCAAAGGTGGAGAAACGTCTCATTAACACGAAATGGAGCGTTTGGCTAGCGAATCCATTACGTGGAAGTCCGAAGCGAAAGCTTACTGAGTGGATGTCGTCTGCAGACTGACCGTTCCTGGTTTGCGAGGGGAGCGGCCAGTGGCGAATGAAATACCCAATACATGGAAGTGAGGAATTAAAGCAGCCATGAGCAGGATGTGGTGATTCCTTGGGTGAGCCAGTACCAGAGCACAATGTGCTAGCTCTGCAATTATGGAAGCCTCCTTGGAAGGCGGGGAATGCCCATGGACTGCCCCTGTCTTTCCCCTGAGGGCTGACCGTGAAGTTTTTGACCGTTCTAACTTGACCAGCTGGGTTGTGGACAGCACCACAAAAGTGATAGTCTCCCAGGAATGCTAACCTGGTTTTTTTTAAAAAGAACGCACGCAAAAGGTTGGATGTGTCGGCCTAAGGCTGTTTGGCCCAAGGGTGCATAACGAGACACATCGCAATTACGTCTTAACCACACAAAAAAAAAAAAAAAAAAAACTCCGGATGAACACAGAAGAAGAAGAGGAAGAAGAAGAAGAAGAAGAAGAAGAAGAAGAAGAAGAAGAAGAAGAAGAAGAAGAAGAAGAAGAAGAAGAAGAAGAACTCAAGCGCAGTCCATACACGTGTTACTACATCAAGTAGCTGCTACTACTTGGGAGTGCATGGAATGATTTTTGTGCGTGGATTAGCTTTCCCTATTACCAGCGTCCTCACCTTCAAGTGAACACACTCCGACTTCTGGGGTAGTTGTAATTTACGTCCTCAAATCAGGGATGAGAAGTCAACATTTTAGTCCAACTGACCGGTGTAGGGGTTGAACCCTCACGTCCAGTGTGTGAAGAGGACTCATACTTACACGCTGAGAACCATTGACTCGTCGTTACCAGAAGGGGAACTCCCAGAATCCTCCAGACGTGAGCTATATAAACTACGACCTGGAGGCAAGCAGTTGGGTTGAACTGCGTGACAGGGCCAAGCCCCCATTCATCTCCACAAAGATCTCAATTATAAATATGGTCGTCCTTGAGCAGTAGTTTTGCGGACTTGATTTCTCATTATCGCTGTTGTAACCATATGCACGTCGTGTTAACAAAACAGGACAGAGGACATGGATATCGACTACACGCAGACAGGAAGCATGGGCTTCAGTGAAGCGGCTCAAGTCGACATGGTCCTTAAGTATAAACATAATTTCTTACGACTTCGTGCTTAGCAGTATCTGATAGACACGCTGCTTCTTGATTGCTGCACACACTTTGCTCTCATTGTTTTTATATGTGATATTTAATTCATTGTCCTGTTGTATTTTCTTCTTTTTCTTTTGATTATGTCTGCTAGTTTATTAGACTTTCTTTCTTTCTTTCTTTCTTTCTTTCTTTCTTTCTTTCTTTCTTTCTTTCTTTCTTTCTTTCTTTCTTTCTTTCTTTTTCTCCTCAGATCTCTCTCTCTCTCTCTCTCTCTCTCTCTCTCTCTCTCTCTCACACATACACACACACACACACACACACACACACACACACACACACACACACACACACACACACACACACACACACACACTTCTAGTGTACATCTTGCTTGCTGCCTGGCTCACACCTCACAAACTTTCAGGTCACATATTTTGAAAAATTAAAATGCGGAGGAAGTCCTGCTGCTATGCTCATACTTTACTCCCATGACCTCGTACGGTCTTTCTGGGACTCAAGATGCGGTACCATTGCATAGAAAAATCACTTCTTCATCTGGCTCATAACAAAAGTCCATATTTTTCAGAAATGAGTAAGTGTGGTAATTTTGCAGCCTGTCCATTCTCTATTGATAATCAATGCAGGATTTAGTTTGCCTATCTCTTCGATGCTAGCCTTCAACAGCTCCCTATATTATATACTCCGACCAGGAAATGTCGTGATTTCGGGACCAGTCTAGGCAAGATTTCGATGCTTCCCAACTGCCATACCTGGTCCTAATTTTGTCACTCAACCACGCATCTACCTTTCTGACTGTCCTTCAACTGTATCTTGGGAATTAATGACTCCCCACCCCCTCTCAAACAAATTGTCCCTCTTCTTTTATAAGTTTATTAAACAACAGTTGAGATGTCATCAAGGGTAGCAGGACCATGTGTAGAAGGTCGCGCTCCTTACAGCCTGTGGACAATTCTTCAATCTCCTGTAATTTCTCCACCTCATGCAGTCTCTTGCCCAGAGTGCCTGCAATATTCTGTGTCCATCTACGAACCGGTTGACGCCCGCCATGCCATCTTTTCCAGAAATCATGCCTTCTATCGCGGTTGTTTCCAGGGCAGTGGCGTGTTGTATTGTCAGAGTATTTCAGTTTCCGAAACAGCGACGTGTAGTATTGCCAGATTATGTCAGTTTCCAGGGCAGTGACGTGTAATACTTTCAGATTATTTCAGTTTCCGAGACAGTGACGTCTAGTATTGCCAGAGTATGTCAGTCTCCGAGACAGTGACGTCTAGTATTGCCAGAGTATGTCAGTCTCCGAGACGTCTAGTACGGACGTAGGGAGTATGTCAGTCTCCGAGACAGTGACGTCTAGTATTGCCAGATTATGTCAGTCTCCGAGACAGACATGTGTAGTATTACCAGAGTATGTCAGTCTCCGAGACAGGAGGCTATTTATGAGCCAGTTCCCTCCATGTTCAGATCTTGTAAAACGCTAGTAGTTGTCTTCTTGGACCCCGACATCGTTATAACTTCTCTATAACATTTACGCTCAAAAGCTCACATTTTCTCCAATTAAATGGGTCAATGTGTTGCGAACCCCATTTCTCCCATGATGTTCCATTCTTTCTAATCTTGAACACAGTTGAAGGTTTTACTGCGGAAGCAAGAATGAAGATCTACATTTCACTCTCTGCATTTTGCAAAGATGGTTCTGATGTTGACGTACTGTCCATGGTTCCTCTGTTCCGTCTAAAACCTCCACATACCCTTTCTACAAAATCTGTTCCCCCCGCCCCCAGCCTTCTCCACCACCTGGTCCCACAGGCATTCCGACCCCCCCCCCCCCTTTGTCCATTTATTCACCAGGAGGTGCATTCCATATATATATATATATATATATATATATCTATATATATATATATATAATATATATAGATATATATATAAAGGTACTGTAATAAATTGAAACGCACATGTTTATAAATGATGTACCACATCGATAACTTAGATGTTTATAAACCAGGTACTACAATAATAATTGCGATTTACACTTTTATAAATTAGGTGCCATAATAAAATCTGAGATGTACATGTTTTAAATGAGGTTAAACAATAACTGTTGATATGTACATGTTAATAAATTAAATACAACAATAACAATTCAGATGTATTAGGAACGTTCATTTGAAACCCGTTCCAATGGCTTCATTACAAAAGCATGAAATAAATATTAACAGGTGTGGTAGAATTAAACAAAGCATTCATTTTGAATGAATTATGCACCATTGGTTGGTCAGAAGAAGTCACTGTAGGCATTCAGGCAAGCATCCTATTGCTTAGGTAGGCGGCGAATCCGTCCGCAAAAAGGGATTGTGGTTACTCAGTGAACCAAGTGTTTACTGCATTCATTACGTCTGCATCTGTGTGGAATCGTTTCCCCTTGTGAGCTTTTGCTTTTTTTTAGAGGTCCGAAGAAATGAAAATCACATGGTGACAAATCAGGACTATAGGCTGGATGTTGCAGAATTTCCCACTTCTTCCTTGCTAATACTTCCCGCTCAATCTTTGTGACATGCGGATGAGCATTATCATGCAACAAAATCACACCGCGAGAAAGCATGCCGGGTCGTTTATTCTTGATGGCTTTTTGCAGCTTGTCTAGTGTTTGCAAGGAGTGGGTAGAGTTGATGTTGACACCAGGTTCTTTAAAGTCGGCCAACAATAGCCCTTCATGGTAAAAAAATGCGCTCAGCATAACCTTACCAGCGGAAACCTGTAACTTGAATTTCTTTGGCTTTTGGTGATCCAGCATGATTCCATTGCATGCTCTCTCTTTTGCTGCTCGGCTCAAAGTGGCGACACCGTGATTCATCGCCTGCCACTATGCGGAAGAGAAATGCATCACCCTCCACTCTGTAACGCAGCAAGTGGTTCAAACACCATCCCATGCGTTCCTCTCTTTGGTGGTCTGTCAACATCCGTGGTACCCACTGTGAACACACCTTCTGATATTGCAGTTCCTTACGAACGACCTTTTGAATTGTCCCAATTGACACATCAAATTATTTCGCTTGCAAACGTATGCTTCGACAACGGTTCATCTGTACCGCTGCATCAATTTTGACGATAGTTTTTTTCTGTTGCAACAATATGCGCTTGACCCGGTCGTCGAAGATCTGTCGTAAACTGACGTCTTTTCCGAAACATTCGTGCCCAGTCTGTCACTGTTGTCTTCGACACACATTTGTTACTATACGCTGCCTGCATTCTTCGATGAATGTCCATTGGTCGTCATCCTTCAAATGAAAGAAACTGAATCACCGCTCTTTGAGCTTCTTTGGACGGATTTTGGATCAACCCGGCCATTTTCTCAATGGTCAGAAACAGAACCTATTCATCATGGGACGATAAGCACGGACTCTTTTATTCATTGGTCAGTACTTATCACATGACTATGACATGATCATGTTCAACGTACGCAATTACGCGTCGTGCGGCACGAACGGATTTCAAATGAACGCCCCTTATACAGGGTGGGGCAAAATGATCTGACACATTTGTAACTTTAATAAAACTAAATTAGAATAAATGAACAAAAAAGTATTTTTATTTATATCCACATCAACGAGTGGCTGGACAAGAAATGTGCCTCTTCCCTCCACTAGCCTGCGGGACCCCCTTGGACAAGGTGGAGTGCCCGTTTAGATCCATTTAGAGATTTGGTTTCAAAGAAGTATGTTGAGAAGATCGTGGACGGATAGAAAGAGCAGTTAATATAGCTCGAAACAAGTTAACTCACAAAGAACAACTGATTACTGGCAACAAAAGAAGGCAGCCCGCATTCTTAGGGCATGTTATGAGAAGGGGAGAGCTGGACTATGTCATCCCAACGGGAAAGATGGAGGTTAGGAGAGGAAGGGGGGCTGCCAAGAAAGAAGACGATGGACAGTTTGAAATCATGGCGTGGAAGAATTTCGGTATCAGAAGCACAAAGACAGAAGGCTGTGGGTAGACATGATACCTAATGCCACACGGCGTGGACTATAAGAAGACGCAGACAAATAAGTTGTAAGTGAATATATTATACATACAATTAAATGAATTAACGTTTATAGAATCAATGTAATATTTCAGCAACGGGAACATCATGAACGAAAGTGGTGGTATAGAGGTTTCCCTGGCAGAAAACAACACAGCTGCAGAAAACTGCAGCAGTCCGCGTCTTCAGTATGACAATCTTGCATTCGTCATTGACGACAACTACCGTAACTCGATGGGAGGTATGTGGTTCACATTAACGTTGATATTTATGTACGTAGTGTGGTATATCCTGAGTCCCAACACATGCGTACTAAACAATGAACTCCCTCCGATGTGTCTCCACCTTGAGGGGCCTGCGTGTTCCAGTGACCACAAGAGCTATGCCGACGGTAGCGCAGCTCCTTGTAGGGTCTCCCATGTCGGACAGGTCAAGGGATTGGAACCAGACGTGGAGAGACACAAACCTGCTGCCTTGTAGGTAGACCAAGGACAGTCACAGGCTAAGAAAAGCACAACCGACAAATATCCTGGTCAAAGTCGGATGTACTGAGCCACTGGCTTGACAACACAGTGCAAAGCAATTCACCACCAGATGTCAAATGGTGTCAAATAATGGATGTTTGTTGTCCACGTGTGCCCTAGTTATCTACACGTGTTCTTGTTATCTTCATCTGTCTGGTTATACGGTGCTAGACCTGTATTTGTATAGGGTGTATTTTTAATGACTGTGCAGTGTTTGAAAATATTGCTGGTTCAAGTTTTGTATTAACTCTTTGTAAAGTTCATGCAACATAATCCATCCACCATGTGCCATGCCGGTAAGCGTGGGCAGTCATGATTCGTCATTTCACTCGATCACCAGAGGCCATGCCACATGGTCAAGCCATCCAGGTATTCTTCTCTGTCTTCCCCTTGTTCTCTTCCCTTCGATCTTGCCAGTTGTCACCAAGTTCTCTAATTTATTTCTTCTCATAACATGTCCAAAAATTTTTGACTGTTTACGTCTAATTTCGCTAATCAGTTTAAGATTTTCATTTGTTTCTTGTAGGACTTCGTCTTTGGTTTTTCTGTCTATCCATGGTATTCTTTGCATTCTCCCCAGAAACCACATTTCCACAGTAACATAATAGGTAAATATAAAACTTGGACCGGCAATATTTTCAAAAACTGCAGATTCATTAAAAATACACCCTGTATTAACCACTCGGCGCATAGTGTGGTCAGTATCACGCTGGCCGCTTCTAGTTCCCTAGACTTTTCTTGGTACCAATGTAGGTTTGGTCCACCTGGGAACGCAGGACAATGTAGGCTTTGTCCACCTGTGAACGCAGGACAATGTAGGCTTGGCCCACCTGGGAACGCAGGACAATGTAGGCTTGGTCCACCTGGGAACGCTGGACAATGTAGGCTTGGCCCACTGGGAACGGAGGACAATGTAGGCTTGGTCGACCTGGGAACGCAGGACAATGTAGGCTTGGTCGAACTGAGAACGCAGGACAATATAAAAAATACGATGAGCGAACCATGACCAATGGGCCGAACCATGACCACTGGATTGTTTGATTTACTGGTTGATCGATCGATTGATTGATTGATGATTAGTTGGCTAATTAAATGGTTGATGGACTTTTTGAGTGGTTAGCTGACTGATTGATTAATGGTCTGGATGACTAGTTGATTAATCCTTTGACTGATTGTTTGACAGGTTGATTCATTGGTTGATCGATGGATTAGTTGGTTGATTAAACGGCTGATTAGCGGCTTGATTGGTTTGTTAAGTAATCGTCTGTAGGAAGATTGATTAATCGGTTGATTGATTGTTTGACATGTTTATTGATGGTTTAATGATTGGTTGACTGATTAGAAGATTGATTTATTAACAGATTGACATGTCTGTAGGTTGGTTCACTGATTGACTGACTGATTGAATGGTCGTTTAGTTAGTTGATTGCTCGAATTATTAATGTAATGGTTGATGGGTCGATATATTGTTGTATTCATTGAATGGTTGCACTATTGCCACGACGCGACTGCAGGGTTTTACTTCATTAGCTGGTGGTTAACCATATTAGGTGTTGATCTATAAAGGTTGTCACAAGAATTGTCTTGACAATTAACACCACAACGCGTCCACGTCTTAAAATGAATCACTACATGAGACGGGTTCCTTTATTATGTTTAATTTCTTGCTTTCCACAAATATATACACATCGTACAATTAATAAACGATCACATTAACGTTCACTCGCAACCCTATTTAACCAAACTACTAAAACCGCCGGCGCAATTAATGGCCATTGCCAACTTCACATTGTGGTGTGTCAAAACAGAACAACAACCACAGAACGACTGATGCCCAGTCACCTCACGGACCTTGTTCCCGTTCCAGTGACTCTCGGCGTGCGCCACGCGGATAATTGATCCACGTCTTTCACACCCTCAGTCGTGACTATATTTCAGTATGCCATGACTACCAAATTGACAATTAATTTGGGCCACGGCAACTACACAAGCAGTCTTGTTTGTTTTTACCTGCTATCTACAGTGTGTTTGTAAAGTCTCACTACACTTTGCATGTAGAAATAATTTTTAATTAAAATGAAAGTGCAGGACATCATCAAAAATGTGCTCCACAGTCCATCGTGAAGCAATATGCCGCGAATGGTTGTTGTCTGCTGGTGCAGTTCTTTGCATAGAATGGTGTTATCAATGGAAGAAATAATTTTTTCTGGTTGAACAAGTGTTTCGAAATGGCGGTCGATACTCACGGAAATAACAACAGACACGTTGCAGAAGGTATTTGACAGTATGAAGGGACGTGTACACTCATGTCTTGAAGCCCGTGCTGGTATTTCCAACACCTGTTATAATGAATACTTCATTGGTACTTTCCAGATGCCCCAAAACAGCGTTAGACCATATAAGTAACTATTGAAACTAATGTAATGCATTTTTGAGCGCGTACTTTGATGACGTCATGTACTTTATCTTTCAAATTTGACCAACATACTCATAAAGCATGAGCGGGGTGGTCAAGAATAAGAGTATTCCTGACTTCCAAGGTGGTGACCTCATCTGGCAGAGGACAGACGAGAACAAGGGCAAAGCTCTCTTCGAACGCTATCTAGAGCAGAGCAACCAGACAGACATGAGAGGCCGAAATCTTGCCAAGGAGGTTACCTTAAATAGGCGCAAGGCCCAGAACATTTCGAATGAAGACACAGTGACAGTCAAAGAGATCAAGGCTGTGCTTCGACGATCATGAACAGCGCTCCAGGGCCAGATTGGCATAAGATATTACGACATCAATATGTGTAACGACAACGAGCTAGAGAATCTAGCAGACATGTACAACAGTATAGGGAGTGCTATCATCACGGGTCGTTCTCCGTGGCTAAAGGCTTGCGAACGCGGTTCGTGAGCCGCTTACCAGGCGTTCGAAACGCAGCCGCGACCGATTTATACAGCAGACCGTGTCGAGTTGTGTTATAACGTGTTGGTATGGGAGCCGGTCGTTCAGAAAACAATGACAAACCATTGAACGTAAAATTTGCCCAGTACATCACCAGCAGCTGAAAAATGCTGGTGTTGACTGCAACGTCCTGAAGGGATATGCAACATTTTAAAAAAAATCATCAAGGAGGAGTGGGTACACAGCTATCTAATTTCATCGCCGAAGCCTGGCAAAGAACACACACACAAAATTCAGGGATATCGAGTAATAACCATGCAAAATACAATAGGCAAGCTGCTGGAGAAGTTTTTGCCAGAAAAATATCAAGCCGCTAGAGAGGCAAGGTGTTTTCCCACCTACCCTGGGTGGGTACCATCCAAAAAGAAAAACCTGGACCAATGAAGCAGTTTTCGCCTATGACGTCTTTGAAGGTTTCCACTCAGGCATTGAAACATTTGCTGCAGCGATTGATCTTGAGGACGCGTACAACAGAGTATCACTGCATTTTTTTTTTATGTTTCAGTGAGGGAGCTTGCGTGCCCCATCGACCCCATTTGCTTGCCGATGGATGAAAAACTACATTACGAACATCTTATGGGATAGGGACGAGACTAAGAGAGACACAACCTGCTGCTCTGCAGGTAGACTGAGGGTAGCAGTCAAAAATTTAAATCAGGTGCACGAAGGCAGAAGTTCTTGGTCCGGACAAAACTCTTAAGGCTCTCTGTCGAGGGCTGTGGCTGAACGCCTCTAAGCCACAAACCCTCGGATCTGAGAGCCGGGCCGATACCCACCTACCGAAAAATAGAGGCGTGATACTGAGCAAGCTACATGCTCAGGTCTGATACATGTTCGAAGGCTCTCAGCTGAGGGTTATGAGAGATTCCCGGATTAGAGGGCCAGGCCGTTTCTCGTTCACTGCTGCAAGAAGGTAAGGTGCTGAGCCGGCAGCACATGTAGCCTACCTCGTGAGCGAGTACAAAAAGTCAGAAAAGTGCCCCATTCGAAGGAAATGGTTACGAAAACTATCTGTATCTAACTCATAGAGAGTGTAGACAAAAGTGGAAGAACGTCTCAATGACGCGAAATGGAACGCACGGCGAGCGAACCTATTGCGTGGTCTGAAGTCAAAAGCAAAAGCTTACCGAGTGGATGTCGCTCGCAGTCTGACCGCTCCTGGTGTGTGCTTGAGCGATCAGTGGCAAGCGAGATGCCCAACACATGGAAGTGAGGAACTAAAGCAGCCATGAGCAGGACGTGGCAACTCCTCGGGTCAGCCCAGTCTGAGAGCAATATGTGCCGGCTCTGCAATTATGGAAGCCTCCTTGGATAGCGAGGGAATGCCCATGGTCTGCCCCTGCCTTCCCTTGAGGGCCGACCGCGATGTCGTTGATCGTTCTGTCTTGACCAGCTGAGATGTTGGCGACATCACAACAGTCTAACGTGCCTCGAAACCAGAGGAAGGCTAACCTCATTAAAAAATGCCCGCCGGAAGTACGGAAGTGTCGTCCTACGGGTGGCAAACTAAAAATTGACACTACGCAATTACGTCCGAGTGAAATGTCTCGTCCGAATGTCTCTCGTGCTAGGAACAGCTCTGACTACCTAGTTTCCGAATGCCGCTCTTGTTCGGAACAGCTCTGACTAGGTAGTTTTCCGAATGTCTGTCGTGCCTGGAACAGCTCTGACGGGCGCAACGACAAGCACATGTCCGAAAACTATCTGAGTGGATACCGTCTGCAAACCTGTCTGGTGTGTGCGGGAATGGCCCGGGGCAAACGAAATGACCAATATATTGAAGTGAGGATTTAAAGCAGCCATGAGCAGGACGTGACGATTCCCTCGGTGAGCCCAGAACCAGGGCGCTATGTGTCGGCCCTGCAACTATGGAAGCAACCTTGGATGGCGGAAAATGCTATGGACTGTCCCTGCCTTCCTTTGAGGGATGATCGTTGTCTTCGACCATTCAACCTTGGCCAGCTGGGTTGTAGATTGCACCACAAAAGTGAGAGTCTCCCAGGAATGCTACCTGGTCAAAAAAGCACGCTATAGTCGGATGTGTTGGCCTACGGGTTTCGGCCCAAGGGCGCATAACAGACACACCGCAATCACATCTGAAAAAAAAAAAAACTCCGGATGAACGAAAAGAAGAAGAGGAAGAACTCAAGATAAGTCCTTTCCTCCTTAGTTGGATCGCTGCAGCCCTCTTCCAACGGAAAGTAGTTTTTAGATGTGGCAGTTGGACTTTGGAACCAACAACAATATATCCTGGCCTACCACAGGGATCACCATTATCTCCGGTACTGTTCAACGCCTACACAGTGAGAATCACCAGTGAGCAGATCACTGGACCTGGCAGGACATTGTCATATGCCGATGATGTTTTAGTGTATCGTCAGGGTAAGGATAGAGAGCAGGTTGCTGTGGAACTACAAACCGAACTGAATCGCATAAGCACTTCGTGTGCTTAAGCTGGGGGAATGATCAACCCAACAAAGGCAACAGTGACATGGTTCTCTTTGAATAACCGTATTGTCAACACCCCAACGCCAACTGTAAATCTGGGTTCAGAGACGGTGGAAAGAACCCAGGCAATGAATTACCTGGGAATACTATTTGATCGAAGCAGAGCTTATACTGAGCACGTAGACCAGGTGATAACAAAGGCCAAGCGGGGGTTGTCTGCGATGCGGGTGATGGCAGCAAACTGTGAGCAGCACCATCTGTCTTCTTTACGAGGGTCTGGTCCTTTCTGTTTTGGAGTATGCGATGGCGATCCTGACTCTCAGCCATAAGCAGATAGAAAAGATGGAAAGGATACAGAACGAAGCTGTGCGCATTATTCTTGGATGTACAAGAGAGGAGCGGCGGGCCGAGTGGCTAGAACGACGGACTCTCCTTCGGGAGATCCGGGTTCGATCCCTCGGTAAGGTGTGAGATTTTTTTCTGTCGGGGGCAAAAAGAAAATCCCAACCTGCACAGCTCGCGGCGACTGCACTAGCCAGGCGGCGTTTATTCCTCAGGCTCAAAGACCCCTATGCCATACACCGCAAGGGACTATATTGGCAGTAAATGACAGTTTGACAGTTTTGACAGACAGTACAAGAGATACAGCATGAAGGGCAATGATTTTTCAACCATGAGGGACAGAATACAAATTTGCCAAGCGCGTGCCTATCTCAGAATCAACGCAAACACACATCCGCTGCATAGCGAGATTAAGACGGTAAGGGGCAGCAGGTTAAAAAGAGGAAAGTCGTGGGTGGGTCAAGCCGAAGACATTCTTCAGCAGTTGTATTACTTGAGGACTTAGAAACTAGCGAAGAGTGGGTACAAGTGCCAACATAATTCTGTACATCCTTTTCAGTGTGCATCCAACTAGACAGGAAATGCAGACAAGAAAATCCACCTGCTGTGGAGGCGGAATTACAGGCTCTGATCTTCGAGAATTCTTTAGAGGATGATGCTGTCACTGGCCAAACAAGAACACTACACAGGAAGCCAAAGAAGATTAATAAACCAACACAGAACTGGTGTGAGCCGCAACACGCTGAGGGATTTGCTGAGGAGGGGATCCGAACACTTATGGACTGAATTGTTCGATGTGCAATGAGGATGATCTTTCAACTAACTAACTAACTAACTAACTAACTAACTAACTAACTAACTAACTAACTAACTAACTAACTAACTAACTAACTAACTAACTAACTAACTAACTACCCACCCACCCACCTACCTAAACTACCTAACTACCTACCTACCTAACTAACTAACTAACTAACTAACTAACTACAAAGTGTAGTGAAAACGCCCTACACTATTAAATTGTAATAAATCAATTATTTTCTGGGTTTTTATCTAGTTACACTTTTGATTTCATGTGTTTTACAAGGACATATATACCTGTCGTTTCAGACACAACCCAAGCTCATCCGGCCACCGTTAAATGCATTAGTAGACAGAGCAGTCTCGCGGTGACCGATGAAGTGATATCGGGCAATCAAAGTGCGCCTGAGAGTATCTCAGCTGGCAGCAAGAAAGCTTCGGGAAGCGTCTGGTTTGGCGGTCCACTGGCGTCTGGCGATCTCTTGCAGATACACGGAAACACAAATATGAGGTAAGACATACAGTGGCACACACACATACACAACACACCCACCACCTCTCTCTCTCTCTCTCTCTCTCTCTCTCTCTCTCTCTCACACACACACACACACACACACACATACACATAAACACCCCCAGACACCTACCCACCCACCCCCACTCACACTAAAAACACTCACCTACCCATACACAGACACACATTTACATGCTACCTCTCCACCTTATTCTTACTCCAATGGGAAGCCGGAATCGCAGATACGTGGCAGTCTAGGGAATTCGCGAAGCAGTAATCGTAAAGAGAGTGCCAGGGGTAACGCATCAGTCCTAACAAAGCCAACGGGTGTCATTAAACCATGCACAGATTCCTGACATGGAACGACACATGGCACATGACACCCTTTCTAGTAAGTTACATTGTTAGACTGCCATCATCTGCTTACTTGGTCAAGTGAGGAAAGTCCGGCGGTGCAGCATGACCGCGATGTCGAAAGAAGCTCACGTGTTGTCCGTGTGTAAGGAAGCCCTAGGGCACGACCGATTCACACAGAGTTACAATGAAGTGCCAACGAACTGTCAGCCATAGTGGGTGTTACGAGATAACATTTGAACAAGACAACCAAAAACTAGGGATGCGCCAATGTACTTCCACAAACCCGGACAGAGAGCAGAATGTACATTCAACTACCTAGCAAACATGCCGGTTATCCTCGATAGCATAAAGGATTGAGGGTCAATAGTAGACCTACAGGGCCGTGACAGATATCTTGACATAATCCGGATGCCTCTGAAAATGCCAGACTCTACCGTCTACTGGTCAGTTAGAGCGGGTCCAGTGGACAATTCTGTGCGAGTCGAGGATCGAGTAGCAGCATGTCTTCAAGACTGAAAAGTATGGCAACCTGTTAGAACTGGCACACTTTGAAGACCTGAGTACACAGAGGAAAGGTGGCCAGTCTTTCCGTCCCGTACCGAGCATCGAGCGCAAGGCAACGAATCCTCGTCTGACCACATTGGTGCCATTGTCAGCTTAACGTCTTAACCGCTACACCAACGTGCTGACTACGACCCACAAGACAGGCTATCAGACAATACGCCATAGACTTAGTCCCGTGAAGTGCGGTTTTCACCTCTGATTACGGTGTGCTTAAGCAAATGAAACTGACAATATAGTTCTGCCTATGGAACACACGGAACGACCTATGGGACAAATCGATGCTGTAATACCAAACTTAGCTGTGCCTTCAGAGCGCGGCCGAGCCATGCTTTCACAACCCACACAACATCGAAAACAATCTTTGATGTCCCGTGCGACCCAACTAGTAACCCTGTCTAGTTGCTATGGTACAGTTGAGCCATGGACAATGGAGATTGATCCCCCCCCCCCCCTTTTCCACATAATTTCCTCATTTTAAGTTCTTTGACTGGCAGACCTAGTGGCAATGACTGTCTCAGCTTCTCTGCATTTTCTCTGTCCTGGATCAACAGTGTGTACAAGTATCTGCTGCAGCGCACCTTGAAATTGACATTGTCCTTGGTCTTCTTGATCTTGACAGATTTGCATCTTTCCTTCTGGCTGTGAGCAGAAAGTCTTTGATCTCATAAATGTGTTTAGGCACGATTGCTGTTAATATTGAAGGAACCTCCGCAACGCAGTGGACACCAGCATATAGAAGTATCGTCCGAAGTTCCATCACCTCCGCCAGGAGTCGCTGACGACAAAGCAAGACTCAATTCAGTTGTCGCTTTCAGTAGCAGAAATAAGGACGAGGGATAGAAGAACCCTGCTCGCAAAAACAGTGAAAATGACCCCAGAGGAAAAGCTAACTTCCTTTAGCCGCGTGCAGGATTAAGACCTCTTCAACAGTGTAATGGTTTGTGAAGAAGATAACATGGAAGAGCAAACAGAGGCCACATAGTTTGGTGAAAGAAGCGGTCTTTTCCCGGTCAAGTCAATGGTGCCGTGAGGAGGAGGCGGGTCATCGAGTGTTCGCATTATATTTGATTTTTTCTATGTCTCTTTTACTCCATCTAGACATCTCTTTCTGAGTCTTCCTCTCACCTTGTATCCCGATATTCTCACGTAGAACACTCTAGCCGCTGGTTCAGCTTGTTCCATTCTAGCTAAATGACGAAATCATATAATTCTTTGGTGTTCTATAAAGTCAAAGATATGTGTTATTCTTACACGTGATCTCAGTTTCTAATTTGTCTTCTCTATCTCTTCTTATTTTCCCAGCTGCGTTTATTATGCAGCCAATTTAACATGATGTGTGTTTCAAGGACTGTCCACGTCTGGCATTGGTTTTAGTTAGTTAGTTAGTTAGTTAGTTGGTTGGTTGGTTGGTTGGCTGGCTGGTTGGTTGGTTGGTTGATCGGTTGGTTGGTTAGTTAGTTAGTTAGTTAGTTAGTTAGTTAGTTAGTTAGTTAGTTAGTTAGTTAGTTAGTCGCGGTTCCAACTTCACGGCAACGGATCGTCCCCATTATGATCCATTCCTGTGCCAGTGAATATCACACAAAATGCTCCTCACTACTCAATGTGAAAAGTGTAACAGACAGGAGTCTCGGCAAGCCAACAGCCCGCACAGGTAGACTGTGCATAATGCCGCTGCCAGAATGCCAACACAAAAGTCCTCGAAAAATACAGTTTATCGTCGATAGAATCGGCAGTCACTAGAAAGACTTCATTGACCTGGGCTTTATCCCACACTGATAATACGGTGTTGGTACGAATAAAGCATATGTCAGCTTCTTGTTTGTATGCATGTTGATATTTCAATATTTGGGTGTTTTAGAATAGGTGATATTTGATAGTTATTGTTTGCTTTCTATTTCTTTATGTAGTCTTCCATCCTATATGAACACAATGCCCAGAAACTTGTACTCTCTAACTGGTTTTAATTATTTTTACATTTATATTTACGGTATACTGTACTGGTGTTCGCCGAATAGTCATAATGTCTGTATTGTATGTGTTAATTTTCATATACAAATTATGGCAGCAATTTTCAAGGCAATTTATATAGTGCTGGATGTCAGCATTGTTCTCATACAGTAAATTGGTCTTCTGCAAACAGCAGCTCATTTAAACTCTCTGGTAATCTCATCCATAAAGGTGATGAATAAAGTGGTGACAAAACTGTAAAACACATCCTTGTCTGACGTCTGATATCTTCTTCTTCTTCTTCTTCTTCGTTCATCCGGATTTTTTTTCGGATGTGACTGCGTTGTGCCTGTTTACAGCAGAGCTGCGTTCTTGCGCCGTTAGGCCGACACATCCGACTTCTGCGGGCATTTGTTGACCGGGTTAACCTTCTCGGGGGTTTCTTAGGACGTTTGAATCTCACTGTTGTGGTGTTATCCCCCATCCTAGCTGGCCCATATAGAACAGCCAAAGACATCCTGGTCAACCCTCAAGGGAAGCCAGGGGCAGACCATGGGCATTCCCCGCCATCCAAGGAGGCTTCCATACTTGCAGAGCCATCACAGAGCGCTCTGGTACTGGGCTCACCCAAGGAATCGTCACGTCCTGCACATGGCTGCTTAACCTCACTTCCGTATATTGGGCCTTCCGTTCACCATAGGCTGTTCCTCCGGAAACCAGAAGAATGCAGTCTGCAGATGACATCCACACAGTGAGCTTTCGATTAAGACTTTCCACATAATGGATTTGCTATCCAAGCAATATTCCATTTCGTGCCACTAGGACACTTTTTCCACCTTTTATGAAGCCCACACAGTGAGTGAGCTTTCGATTCGGAATTTTCACGTAATGGATTTGCTATCCAAGCAATATTCCATTTCGTGTCACTAGGACACTTTTTCCACCATTTACGAAGCCCACACAGTGAGCTTTTGATTCGGACTTTCCACGTAATGGATGTGCTATCCAAGCAATATTCCATTTCATGCCTCTGGGACGCTTTTGTAACCGACACACCTGTGGTATGAAGTGTGGCAGTCTAAATACATCTTCATGCACCTTTAGATGATAACCTGAATGTAGTTAAAGTAAGCTGCAGTCAACTTGAGCTTGTTGATATCTCCATAGAGCTTGTCCTCAAATGAAGCAGGCGTGGGCCAAAATACCTTTCTCTGTTCTGCATATATTGGGCACTCCTGCAGCAAATGTTTAGCTGTCATTTTACCAGTTCCACAATTACATTCATCAGTATCTCCTATCTTTAGTTTATTGAACAAGTGGTGTTTCAGCCTGTTATGTCCTGTGCGGAGTCTGAAGATTGCTACTTGTTCTCTTCGGTCGAGTTTGTAATATGCATCATCCTTCTGGTGGCCTGGATGCTCTGATTCCCATTTGGTTCTATAAGTGCTTTTTATAAACCTTTTTGCCTCATTATAGGTTATGTCTATGTCAGGCTGTGGTAATCGTCCACCCTCTTTTGCTAGTCTGTCTGCCTCTTCATTTCCAGGTATACTGCAATGTGATGGGATCCACTGTATTACAACTTTTTTGGATTTCTGGCATAGACCATGGAGTGCTGCTCTTAGGTCAGCTAGTTCTGTGCTGTTTTTGCTCTTCAGTATTGAGACAGCTGACTTTGCATCTGTGAAGATAGCTATTTGCTTCTCCTTATTTTCCTCCATCAAGAGCATTTCTGCTGCAGTTTTCAAAGCCTCTACCTCCGCTTTGAAGTTACTTGAACATTTTCCAGTTGCCACTGATTGTGTTTTTATCACTCCATTTTTTAAATTAAGGAGAATTCCTCCTCCTCCATTTTTAATTGAATCTTTGGCTGATCCATCTGTATATGCATGGGTCCAATTGCTGCTTGGGTAATGTTCTTTTATGTAGTTGAGGGTTATTATTCTTCTTTCGGTTTCATTCTGAGTGTTCTTTTTCTCAATACCAGGAATGTTTTCTATCATCTCAGGCAGTTGCTGCTGTCTCCAAGCTGGGAAGTTGTGTGCATTGTAAATGGGCTTGACTGTTGATATGTTAAGTATGGGATCTGCCCTAATCTTTCGTTTTGCAGTTTCTACAAAGTTGCTACGCTTCAGTCTTCCTTTTCCAAAACCATTAAACCTGTTATACATAGGGTGGTCTGTCAATCTTCTAAATTTTTCTGCTTGTTGCTGGGCTCTGCTATCTCTTCTGTCCTGCATTGGTTGTAAACAAGTGATCTTTTCTAGTTCATTAATAGGCGTTGTCTTCAGGCTTCCAGTTATGATTCGCATTCCTTGGTTTTGAACTCTACTTATTTTATTAAAGTTTGACTTAGCTGCTGTTGCCCAAGCTGCAATGCCATATTCCAGTACTGGCCTCACCCGTCCAGTATATAACTTCTTGAGAACTTTCTCATCTGCTCCCCACGTTGTACCAGCAAGCTTTTTCATGATTGCCATTCTCTAGCCTTGCTCTTGTTCGATTTTTCTCAACCTGTGTCTTCCATGTTAGGCGACGATCAAAGGTGACTCCTAGATAGTTTGGATTTTCTTCATGGCGCAATATTTTTCCATTCAATACCAGCTTAGGTTGCTGAGTTTTATTTGAGAGGGAGAACACTGTGCATGTTGTTTTCTCCTCACTTATCTTCACTAGCCATGATTTTGACTACTCCTCTAGCGATAATAAGGCTTGCTGTATTCTGCTGTTAGCTCTACTAATATATTCTTCAGATGTCCATATGGCTAGGTCATCTGCAAAGGAGGATGTGTGTACTCTGGCTGGAACATTTTCTGTGATGACGTCTGATATTATATGGAACCAGTTTGTCATGTCGGCATTTCTGCTTACTGCACATTCATTGTTTTGATAGAACCCGGATGTTATCCAACAGCTGCCCAAACACCGTATATACAGCACTTGCCATTGCTACTTCCTATTTACTCTGTCAACGGACTTTTCTTGATCCATGAAAGCCACATTTAGTTAATTGTTGTCTCCCTTTCTTGGGCATGTTTATTTTTACAGTAACATCCCCCCAACAGCTTGTTGGGCTTGTCTTGGAATCACCGTTAACTGTACACTTTCGCGTAAATAGTACTCACTATGATGAACATGCCGGTCTCCCTGGCGAAAGAGTTAAGGACGTTATTCATAATCCCGTATATACACGTAAGAAACACAGCTGCGCGAGATTCGGCAGCGGATCGCGTTGCGTTGGTTTCTTACGGAAAGGTATGTGAGCCGGTCGTTCAGAAAGCGATTGCAAACTACTGATCGTTAAAAAAAAAAAAAACTTGCCAAGACATCATCAGCAGCTGAAAAATGCTAGTGTTGACTGCAATGTCCTGTAACTAGAATATGCAAAGAAATAAAAATGATGAACATATATCCTAAACCTGGCGTCCATGTTTCGGGTGCACACCAGAAGAATGACAGCTGGAAGCTATGAGCCTGGTCGACCTTTTCTCCAAGCGTGTAAAGAAGATAAAGAGGCCGAATCATTCGTGGAAAAGTAATTTCTTCAGGTTATTAGAAGCTCCTTGTTGTTCCTATTCCACTGTGAAGTTGATAATACTACCGTTTATTATCCAGGTGTATTAGATGTTCAGGTCACGTGAAAGTCTCAGTTGTTCCTAGTCTTGGTCCATTACCTTCTAAGAATCCTTGTGCGCCATTTTATCTGAGGTGCCTCAGCTTTCTCCGCAGCATCCACACATTACCATGGGAGACACGCATGCCCTCAAAAGTACCACTGTTGTCCATTTGCTGATGTTATGCCATTTCTTCACAATATTCCACCCCTGCATTTGTTACGTCCGGTTTTCTCCCGACTTCTGTTAATCAGTCCTCACTGACTCAGTGAGGCTATCCTAGTGAATTATCCCAGTGAACTACCCCAATGAACACACACCGGGAGGAAGTCAATTGACCAAGCCAAACGGTCCAAATGTTGCAGCTCTGCTGTTAGTTAGTTAGTTAGTTAGTTAGTTGGTTATTTAGTTAGTTAGTTCATTAGTTAGTTGGTTGTTTAGTTAGTTAGTTAGTTAGTTAGTTAGTCAGTCAGTCAGTTAGTTAGTGGGCATATCATCCTCATTGCACTTCGAACCATTCAGTCCATAAGTGCTCGGATCCCCTCCTCATTAAATCAAGCAGCGTGTAATGGCTAACGACACCAGTTCTGTACTGGTTTATTAATCTTCTTTGGCTTCCTGCGTAGTTTCTTGTTTGACCACACCTGTTTTAATTTGCTGTTCTCGCATCCTGACCATGGTTGTAGATTCACAGTCATCACTTGGTTCTTGCGAACGAATTAAATCTCGTAAAGCATTCAGAATGTAGCCTTGTCCATGCGCGCCCGCCTTCCACGGTAGCCTTACCTGGGAGCTTGTGTCAGTCCGCTCATTTCCTTGTACACCCGCATGCCCTGGCACGAAGATGAAACTAATCTTTGCCAGCCGAGGCCGCTCCAGAGACAGCAACCACTCTCTTCGGATCCACCCCGTCTCTATCTTCTTCAGCATGCTCATTGAGTCGCTAAGGAAACAATGCCCTAGTGAATGTCTGTGTCTCGAGCCATGTGATTGCTTTACTTACTGCCATGACTTCCATAGTCAAACTACTTGTGGTCAAAGCAAAAGCACCAGAATCTCCCTTCACAATTCTCCCTCGGGCTGAGCCGTAAAGGCCCATGAACTTCTCACTTGACGAACGACCGACCCATCTGTGTAAATGATAGCATCACTGTCGAACGAATTCTAGAAGATCAACGCTTGTACTTCCGCCTCCACAGCAGCCGGATTTTCTTGTCTGTATTTTCTGCCTAGTTGGATGCAAACTGAAAAGGATGTACATAAATCTGTTGGCACGTGTACCCACTCCTCGCCAGGTTCTAAGGTCTCAGGTTAAAACGCCTGTTGAAGAATTTCTTCGGCTTGACCCACCAATGACCTTCCTCTTTTTAATCTGCTGCCATTTACCTTCTTTATTTCACAACGCAGTGGATATTGTGTGTTTGCATTGACTCTGAGGTAGGTACGTGCTCTGCAAATTTGTATTCTGTCTCCAATGGTTGGAAAATCAAGAAGTTAGCGCATCGCCTGCATGCTGTATCTCTTGTACATCCAAACTAACACGCATAGCTTCGTTCTGTATCCTTGCCGTCCTTTCCATCTGCTTACGGCTGAGAGTCAGGATCGCCATCGCATACTCAAAAACAGACATGACCAGACCCTAGTATAGAAGACATAGATGGTGCTTCTCACAGTTTTCTGCAGCCATCACTCGCATCGCAGCCAAACCCCGCTTGGCCTTTGTTATCACCTGGTCTATGCGCTCATTATTAGCAAGGCTTCGATCAAAACGTAGCCCCATGTAATTCATTGCCTGCGTTCTTTCCACAGTCTCTAAACACAGATTTACAGTTGGTGTTAGACTGTTGACAATATGGTTATTCAAAAAGAACCATGTCACTGCTGCCTTCGTTGGGTTGACCATTGCCCCAGACCACACACCAAGTGCTTATGCTAGAGAGGCAAGGTTTCGGCTTCTTGAACTTAAGATAAATCCATCCCTCCTAAGTTGGATTGCTGCAGCCCTCTTCCAGCGGAAAGTAGTTTTTAGATGTAGCAGTTGGACTTCTGAACCAACAACAATATATTCTGGCCTGCCACAGGAATCACCATTATATCCGGTGCTTTTCAACGCCTACACTACATTACAAGGGAGCAGATCATTGGACCGGGGAGAACATTGTCATATACCGATGATGTGTTAGTGTATGGTCAGGTAAGGATAGAGATCGGGTTGCTATGGAGCTACAAACAGAACTCAATCGCAGCTCTGTTGTAAATAAATACAACCAAAATACCTCGGCACAGTAAACAATACTATCCGAAGAACGAAGAAGAAGAAGAAGAAGAAGAAGAAGAAGAAGAAGAAGAAGAAGAAGAAGAAGAAGAAGAAGAAGAGGAGAAGAAGAAGAAGAAGAAGAAGAAGAAGAAGAAGAAGACTGACTTGTGTTCTTCTGCTGTGTTTATATCTGCAGACGTAGACATCAGAGTGACGGTATGACGGCAACAGGCAGGCACAACTCCATCGACGCCACCAGTATGGCCAGCATTATGACGTCGATGACAAATGTTTCCAGCAACGACAGTGCTTCCCTCTGTGAGCGATTTGGCTAGACTGTTACATTACATCTCTGCCTGCCTGCCTGCCTGCCTGCCTGCCTGTCTGCCTGCCTGCCTGTCTGTCTGTCTGTCTGTTTGTTTGTCTGTCTGTCTGTCTGTCTGTCTGTCTGTACAGACTGCGTGTCCCTTAAAAACAAACATCCACGCATATTAACTGATTCAATGCAAAACAAAAAAAGTCGGTTTGGACCACACATGGTGCACGATAAAAAGAGCAAGTATTATAATGTACATGCCTACTCTCTGAGCATTAAAATGAAGATACCACGAAACGAAACAAGTAGCACGATGACTCTAGTGTGGCGATACATCGTCCTTCTGTGCACTTGGTTGGGGGGGGGGGGTAACATGTGGCGGTATATTATCCGTCGGCACTGTATTAGTTAACATAGAAAACAAGTTCCTGGATCAGAAAACTGTCATGGCTCTGTGGTGTTCTGATAGGCCTGGGTGCAGGGAGAAACACGTGACCTGTCTTTCCCTCACTCTTTTTTTTAAAAAGTTGCATATCCCTTACAGGGCGTTGCAGTCAACACCAGCATTTTTCAGCTGTTGTTGATGTTCTTGTCAAGATTATGCTCAGTAGTTTGCCACCGGCTCACATACCCCGTAAGTAACCAACGCGACGCGATCCGCTGCCGAATATCGCGCAACTGTGCTCCTCATGTGGATATATGGGATTACGGAGAAAGTCGTTAAAATCTTCTCCAGGGAGACCAGACGACGAAGTTGGGCGCCGAACTCTCGTCCAAGCGAGGACATTACACGAGACTCAGCATTCTCCTGACCGTGGTACATTATCCTGACTGTGGTACATTCTCCTGACTGTGGTACATTCTCCTGACTGTGATAGGGTACATTCTCCTGACTGCGGTACGGTACAATCTACTGACTGCGGTACGGTAATTCTCCTGACTGTGGTAGGCTACATTCTCCTGACTATGGTAGGCTACATTTCCCTGACTGTGGTAGGCTTCATTCTCCTGACTGTGATAGGGTACATTCTCCTGACTGTGGTACGGTACATTCTCCTGACTGTTTTATTGACATCTCAATAGCTTTACTCTGGATCCAAGGCATTTCAGTTTTATTTACACGTCAATATTTTCTTTCCTGATCCAAGGTATTACAGTTTTATTGTCAATATTTTCCTTCATGATCCCGGATGTTCTAAGAATTGTTTCTGCAACATTAAGTTCAAAAGCCTTGATGTTTTCTTTAGCAACGGTGGAATTGTCCATGACTGACATCCGTATGGTGGGACAGGGCGAGATACTGAGCACATCACCCATCAAGAATACATTGGTTGTTAAAACTATGGCTTTAGCACCAATTACCCAAGATCCCTCAGGCGTGCACAACAGTCTACTGTGTTATTATGTTGCCAGGGGAAAGATGCATGTTGCCAAATGTTTTTACATTGATTAATTATAATTATAGGCTGATTACTTACTCAGTATCAGTGTTGCCATCTCCTTTTGATGAAAAAGCACCAAAATCGACTCCAAAATCATCAAAAAGCACCAAAATTTTTTGGAAAGCACCGAAGGCACCAGCTGTTTTTATTACAAATGTAACAAGGTAGCACATTATAAATTTATTATTATCACTTCATATTACAATGAAGTTTATTCCAGATCCGCCAAATCCCAATCAGAACTACTCTCGAGCCAAAAAAGCACACATCGCATCTCATCTCATCATGTTCCTCTTGTACCTTGCGATGTCGAGGTGAAGTATAAATATCGTGAGAGTGCCCGATTATAGGCTTCATGTATCGATATTCCCATGGACTCTGCTATTCCCTGCGTCCAACGTTTACGTGGTCGGCAAAACAGCACTAAATTGCAATAATATTTTTTGGGAAAGCCCTAATACAAGCACTGGCGGTATTAATTCAAAATGTTATTAAGTAGCAAATTATAATTTATTATTATCACTGAATATTAGAATGAAGTTTATTCCAGATCTGCCTAATCCCAGTCAGACAACTCCTCTTCAGTTTCCGTAGCTACTTCCTGCTGTATTTGCTCCTGCGATGATGAGGATGATAATGATTGAAAGAAAAGTGTATATGCCTCCTGTGATCCAATTTTCGTAGAATATCCTTAGGAAGTTTATAATCATGACAGCATTTTCCATATCTTTTCATTCAATATCTAATAGTCAAAACAGCTGTCAAACTCTTGGTGCTCAGTCTGTTCCGCGATTCAAACGTCCTAAGAAACCACCGGGAAGGTTAACCCTGTCAACAAATGCCCGCAGAAGTCGGATGTGTCGGCCTAACGGCGCAAGAACGCAGCTCTGCTGTAAACAGGCACAACGCAGTCACATCCGAAAAAAAAAAAAATCCGGATGAACGCAAAAGAAGAAGAAGACTGTTCCGCAATTTTTATTTTATAACTCCCATCTGACTGAAAATACGCTCCACGTCCGCACTAGAATGAGGTAAAATGAGCACAGTTAAAGTTAAATCTGTAAGATCTTGGAAAGGATTTTCACCGGTGGCATCCCTGTATGGGGCTATTTGATATTTCTAACCACAGTCCAAGTGTGTCAGAGTTCTGTGTCCACTGCATATGATGAAGTTTTCTCCACTGGAAATCGATGCGGGTGAGAGTAGCTGCATCTTCTACAAACATTTTAGCAAGATCCAATATACAGGGCTTCATTGGCTGTAGACATTCACTTCCACTAAGACATGACATGGACTGCAACACTCGAACGTTATCCGGCAAACGTAAACGCAGCTGTGTCAACAGCTCTATTAAAAACTGGATGCACCTTTCACGATTTTCTTTCTCATCAGGAAACTTGTAGCCTGCTATTTATTTCTCAAACTCATAACCTAGATTGGTATTAGTATTAGATCTAAATAATCTTGAATAGCATCACTTTCTGTTATTCACCCCCCCCCCCCCCACCCCCCCCCCCCCCCCCCCCCCCCCCACCCCCACCCCAGGAATAGCAATCTTTGAATTGATAGAATCAGTGAGTTGGACAAGATCGCTGATTAGTTGTGTTGGATCCTGTATATCTGCTTTGAGTTTCTTATTCACACTTTGAACTTCTCCGAAAATATGCTTGAGAAATTTGAGATACACATAGTTTTTCATGTCGCTAAACATAGAATTTAGAAGTACTGCTGTATAACAGCGCTCGTTGAGTCTTGCTATATCAAAATGAGTTCTGAGCTCGACCCACTGCTGCAATATTCTGACAATGGCAGATTGAATGGACAACCATCGTGTCTGGCTTAATTGAACAACCTTCAGCGGATATTGTCCATCATTTATTGAAGCAAAAATCTCCCTATACTTTGCTTGACGAAGACTTGAGTGAGAAAACCAGTTATAGGGTTCTCTAATCATGGACTCTATGTTCCTGGGCAGACAAGCAGCTGCAGCCTGTGACACTGCCAGCTGAAGGGAATGAAGTACCAGATGAGGTACTTCGGATTTTAATTTTGTATACACTCCATTGTTTACACCTGTAATGACAGATGCATTGTCAGTGTCGAGTGCAACTAGTCTTTGCAACTCAAGTCCATTCTTGTTTAAACAATCTTTTAACGCATTGCATATTGCCTGCGCGTTGCAGTCACTCACTTCAACTAAATTGTATTAAAGGGAGTTAAAATACTTGAATATTGCGTGGTAATAAGACTGTTTTACTCCCTCGCTTCAGTTCAAATTCGGCTTTTTAGTGTTCCCAAAATGATTTTTAAAGTAATTTTTACCCACCCAAAAAAGCACCAAAAAGCACCAAAAACAAATTGTGAAGCACCAAATTCGCTCGACCGATCTAAATGCAACATTTTGGCACTAAATGACCCAAAAAAAAAGCACTAAATTTGGTGTGAAAAGCGTCAAAATGGCAACACTGCTCAGTATATGGGAAAATCACGTTGAGTTTCTTCAGTCCGAGATATTACCTGTCCTAACTTTGTCTTAGTTGTTATTTTAATATTTCGGGCCCAATACAATTATATTACTTTAACCCAAACTAGATAATCGTGTT
This sequence comes from Cepaea nemoralis, assembly GCA_014155875.1. Lineage (NCBI taxonomy): Eukaryota > Metazoa > Mollusca > Gastropoda > Stylommatophora > Helicidae > Cepaea > Cepaea nemoralis. Next base: position 487,514 of record JACEFZ010028393.1, on the reverse strand, counting down.
ATTAATATTATTTATAATTAAATGTCTCTATGTGATAGAAAAGATCAAATGAATAACTATAAACACAAACTACGAGGAGAAAGTCATTAAGTAACAGAAATATTATAAATAACGCGTATATTAAGTAAATAAGTTCAAGTGGCAGTTGAGGCAAAATAAATCTGTCATTTGTCAGCAAATAAAAACGGACAAAACAATATAGAAATACATTTGTACATGGAATGCCTACTAGTATACAGTAGTATAAAGCGACGTCGTTCGACATATCAATCAATCAATCATGTGCCATGCCGGAAAGCGTGGGCGGTCATGACTCGCCATTTCACTCGATCACCAGAGTCGTGGATCAGCTCAGTGTTCCTGTCTCGACCATGCTATGTGGCCAAGCCATCCAGGTATTTTTCTCTCGGTCTTCCTCTTGGTCTGTTCCCTTCGATCTTGCCAGTTGTCACTAAGTTCTCCAATCCATTTCTTCTCATAACATGTCCAAAAAATGTTGACTGTCTACGTCTAATTTCTCTAATCAGTTTACGATTTTCATTTGTCTCCTGTAGTACTTGGTCATTGGTTTTTCTGTCTGTCCATGGTATTCTTTGCATTTTCCTCAGAAACCACATTTCTGCAGCCATCAGATGTTTTTCAGCTTGATTGCTCATTGTCCAAGTTTCACATCCATACAAAAGAACAGGCTCTATGTATCCCCTCAACACTCTTTTTCTCGTTTCAATTGACATCTTTTTATTGGTCAATATGTTTTTCATCTTGCTAAAGGCTACTTTCGCCATGGCGATTCTTGTTCTAATCTCTTCAAGGCATCTCCCATCAGATGTTATGACTGTTCCGAGATAATTGTTTTGATTAACTTGTTGAAGAATATTCCTATTTACTTGTATATTACATTGTGGTACTTCGTTCTTCCTAATGACCGACCATAATCTGTGTCTTTTTACAATTTAATTCTAACCCCAGTTGTTCACTGTGTACAACAACCGCATCTACTAATTGTTGCAGATCCTGCTCATTGTCTGCAATCAATACTGTATCATCTGCATATCTAATGTTATTGATGTTTCGTCCTCCAATGCTGATTCCATTTATAACTTCTACATTTCTGAATATATTTTCACTGTATAGGGAAAGAAAGATCTGGAGACATTACACATCCCTGCCTAACACCTCACTTAATAGGCTGATATTGTCCCACTTCATTATCAATCCTTATGGCAGCTTGTTGTGTCCAATATGTTTTTTATAAGTCTAATGTCTTTCCCATCAATTTGTAGATCTGCAAGCATATCCACCATCTTGACATGTCTAACTCTATCAAAAGCCTTTGTGTAGTTAATAAAGCAAAGATGTATATCCTTGTTTACTTCTATACATCCCTCCATCATGTGCCATGCCGGTAAGCGTGGGCGGTCATGTTCTACCATCTCAATCGATCACCAGAGTCGTGGATCAGCTCCGTGTTCCTGTCTTGACCATGCCATGTGGTCAAGCCATCCAGGCATTTACTTCTCGGTCTTCCCCTTGGTCTTTCCCTTCGATCTTGCCAGTTGTCACCAAGTTCTCCAATTAATTTCTTCTCATAACATGCCCAAACAATTTTGACTGTCTACGTCTAATCAGTTTACGATCTTCATTTGTTTCTTGAAGGACTTGTTCATTGATTTTTCTGTCTGTCTGTCCATGGTATTCTTTGCATTTTCCTCAGAAACCACATTTACACAGCCATCAGCTGTTTTTCAGCTCGACTGCTTATTGTCCACACTTCACATCCATACAAAAGCAGGTTCTAAGTAGCACATCAACACTCTTTTTCTCGTTTCAATTGATATCATTTTATTGGTCAGTATGTTTTTCATCTTGCAAAAGGCTACCTTCGCAATGGCAATTCTTGTTCTAATCTCTTCAAGGCATCTCCCATCAGATGTTATGACTGTTCCGAGATAACAGAATCGATTCACTTGTTTAAGACTATGCCTATCTACTCGTATATCACATTGTGGTATTTCCTTCTTCCCAGTGACGACCATAATCTGTGTCTTCTTAATATTCAGTTCTAACCCTAGTTGTTCACTGTGTGTAACAATCGCATCTACTAAATTTTGCAGGTCCTGTTCATTGTCTGCAATCAAGACTGTATAATCTGCATATCTAATGTTATTGATGTATCGTCCCCCAATGTTGATTCCTTCCATATCTTCTATATTTCTGAATATATTTTCACTGTACAGGGAAAACAGATCTGGAGACATTACACATCCCTGTCTCACACCTCTTTTAATAGGCGTTATCAATTCTGATGGCAGCTTGTTTACTTCTATAGCACATTCAATAACTAATCGCAGCATATACACATCGACATAACAAAACAATATAACATAACAAAACAAAGCATTTGTAAATACTCGAACATACTCTTTGCACGAATAAAAACCCACACATTAAAATAATACGGAACGAAATAAGGATCTCGTACATGCCTGGGTACAAGCACCGCAATACTAAAATACACAGTTGTAATGTGCCTGTGAGCTTGTTTCACCTGTGAGTACTCACTTTCCGAATCTTCCTCTGCACATTTCAGTCCTTCGTGTTTTCTTTTCATGGACTTGCATTGTATGTCGATGCTATAGACTATAGATTAGGACCTTGAAGTCATACATTATATTTTATGTTTAATTGTTTCAAAGTATTTTAAACCTCAAACATGATGTCTTCAAAGTTGGGCACTCTTCCGAACGACGGTCCCAAATTATTTAGCGTAAAAAGGATCCTTTACTAGGCCTCATTAGCTAATATAATAAAAAATAAAAACTACGAACTAAAATATAGATCGGAGAAAATGGTAATGCGTACTAATTAATATTTGACAGTTATATGTGGAAATTGTGGCACTAAAGTTGTAAACACTGTCGGAAAACATGTTCTAAACTCTTGTATCGGTATATCCGCAGGGGGGGGGGGGGGGGGGGGAAATTATACATATCGAAACGAGCATTGAATGTGTTGTCGACCACTTCTGGTTCAGTGTGTCACGGACAGTGTGCTAGACCGATCGATGGATACAATAAATGTGTCTGGGCCCGGAGGTCCCAAACTATCGTCCGTTGGTAGCACAAGATATGGATATACACTCCGACGACAGTGAGAGCCCTCAGGGTCCATAAACATTTATTGTATCCATCGATCGGTCTAGCAGTCCTTTTATTAAAGATATACTTTTATACACTCAAATGTCAATCGGTCTAGTTTCTAGCAGACGACTATACTCTCAAACATAAGTGATTGACAACACATCGCCCCGGAAATGACCTTATGAGGCCCTATAAGGGATGCAATTTATACTAAAGAAGGGATGCAGAGGTGTTTCCAAGGCACCAGCGCCAGGTTCTATACTGGCCAAGACCTATTGACGCGTCCTCCCGAGCGTCCTGGGCAACAGTTCCCTTTGGGGTCCTGGCTAAAGTCAGTAGGATCGTTGATTCCTCCGAAGTCGGAGAGTGTCTGCCTGCACGGCGAGAAACCACAAGTCTGCACACCAATAAGCCAGACATGGGACAACGGATACGCAAACCTCAGGTCCTGTATGACATCACACTGATGTTGGGCAACAGGATGTTTTCATCTGGCATACAGGACTTCGCGCTGGAGTTCATAGCCAGCGAACACAAGCAAGCAAGCAAGCACCACTAAATAATTTGGGACCGTATTTCGGAAGAGTGCTCAAAGTTGTATTGTATAACATTTATACTAATACATGCCCCATAATGCATGCTTGTTTATTATAAAGAAAGGAGAAGTGTCCAAAAAAAATAACACAGTTTGTTATTAACTTATTAAGGTCATATAATAAAAATGCCTTAAATGATGTACTTGTTCCTTCAGGAAATCGCCATAGTTCTTTGGAAGCAGTTAATCAGATCCCCGTGAGGCCATGCTATAGATTTAATATGTTATATTGCCTAATTTGTTCTCTAATCTCTACTTCTTTCATATACTTCGATGGGTGCTCATCGATACCTGTGGATTTATTTCTAATGAGTATCGCTTTGGAGTAATTAAAAGTAAAGGGCCTTTTTACACATCCTCAGGCGTATTAGGTACGTGAGGTAGACATATAGTAGTCTGTCAGAGTGTACCTCCAGGAGTAGACATACAGTAGTCTATCAGAGTGTACCACTAGAGCTATGTCAGAGTGTACCACTAGAGCAAGAGGTAGACATACAGTAGTCTGTTAGATTGTACAACCAAAGGTAGACATACAGTAGTCAGATTGTACAACCAAAGGTAGACATACTGTAGTCTGTTAGATTGTACAACCAAAGGTAGACATACAGTAGTCTGTTAGATTGTACAACCAAAGGTAGACATACTGTAGTCTGTTAGATTGTACAACCAAAGGTAGACATACTGTAGTCTGTTAGATTGTACAACCAAAGGTAGACATACTGTAGTCTGTTAGATTGTACAACCAAAGGTAGACATACAGTAGTCTGTTAGATTGTACAACCAAAGGTAGACATACTGTAGTCTGTTAGATTGTACAACCAAAGGTAGACATACTGTAGTCTGTTAGATTGTACAACCAAAGGTAGACATACAGTAGTCTGTTAGATTGTACAACCAAAGGTAGACATACAGTAGTCTGTTAGATTGTACAACCAAAGGTAGACATACAGTAGTCTGTCAGAGTGTACCACTAGAGCTATGTCAGAGTGTACCACTAGAGCTATGTTAGAGTGTACCACTAGAGCAAGAGGTAGACATACAGTAGTCTGTTAGATTGTACAACCAAAGGTAGACATACTGTAGTCTATCAGAGTGTACCACTAGAGCAAGAGGTAGACATACAGTAGTCTGTTAGATTGTACAACCAAAGGTAGACATACTGTAGTCTATCAGAGTGTACCACTAGAGCAAGAGGTAGACATACAGTAGTCTGCCAGAGTGTACCACTAAAGGTAGACATACAGTAGTCTGCCAGAGTGTACCACTAGAGCAAGAGGTAGACATACAGTAGTCTGCCAGAGTGTACCACTAAAGGTAGACATACAGTAGTCTGCCAGAGTGTACCACTAAAGGTAGACATACAGTAGTCTGCCAGAGTGTACCACTAAAGGTAGACATATAGTAGTCTGTCATAGCTTACCACCAGACAAAGGTAGAAAGTGTTCCAAAACTGTTGCAGCTAACCTTCATCCTGGAGTTCACATTCAATTAATTAATTGATTTAATATGTCTGTTGATGTTTATTCTCCTTAAAGATAATAGCATTGATATAATTCTGTTTGCTGATGCAACATTGTTCTGTTCTGTTGCACCTGGTGTGGCTTCTACTAGCACCTCCTCCCAGTTATTTGTCATCTAGTGTTGATTGTATTACCCTACCTGACACAGACATAGTCTACAATTATATGTAATTATAGCTTTATAATTACACGGAAAACCGAAGGGCAGTACAGTAGCATAAATAGACAACCAATGGCAGACATATTATCTGATATGTATATTTGTTTTTGTCTTATTTCAGATGGAGGTTACAACACCCTCATCTATTCAAGACATGAGGTATGATTGTTACTTACACATTCACACATCTTTATTATTGTTAGTCTTATCTTATTGAGGTGTTTACTCTTGTGCACAATGATGGAATTCTGAGATAACTCGGTTCTATCATGAAGATAAACAATAGTCAGAGCATACATGTGATAACTTGTTCCCCAGTGATAGATATTTCAATGTGTTTACTGTATAGTATTCTGAAGTGTTCCCCAGTGATGGATATTTCAGTTTGTTTACTGTATAGTATTCTCAATTGTTCCCCAGTGATGGATATTTCAATGTATTTACTGTATAGTATTCTCAATTGTTCCCCAGTGATGGATATTTCAATGTGTTTACTGTATAGTATTCTCAAGTGTTCCCCAGTGATAGATATTTCAATGTGTTTACCATATAGTATTCTCAAGTGCTTTTAGGTGATGGATATTTCAATATGTTTACTGTATAGTATTCTCATGTGTTCCAGAGTGATGGATATTTCAATGTGCTTACTGTATAGTATTCTTATGTGTTCCAGAGTGATGGATATTTCAATATGTTTACTGTATAGTATTCTCATGTGTTCCCCAGTGATGGATATTTCAATGTGTTTACTGTATAGTATTCTCAAGTGCTTCCAGGTGATGGATATCTCAATGTGTTTACTGTATAGTATTCTCAATTGTTCCCCAGTGATAGATATTTCAATGTGTTTACTATATAGTATTCTCATGTGCTTCCAGGTGATGGATATTTCAATATGTTTACTGTATAGTATTCTCATGTGTTCCAGAGTGATGGATATTTCAATGTGTTTACTGTATAGTATTCTCAAGTGCTTCCAGGTGATGGATATTTCAATGTGTTTACTGTATAGTATTCTCAAGTGCTTCCAGGTGATGGATATTTCAATGTGTTTACTGTATAGTATTCTCAATTGTTCCCCAGTAATAAATATTTCAATGTGTTTACTGTATAGTATTCTCAATTGTTCCCCAGTGATGGATATTTCAGTTTGTTTACTGTTATTCTCAATTGTTCCCCAGTGATGGATATTTCAATGTGTTTACTGTATAGTATTCTCAATTGCTCCCCAGTAATGGATATTTCAATGTGTTTACTGTATAGTATTCTCAAATGTTCCTCAGTGATGGATATTTCAATGTATAGTATTCTAGAAATGATATCTTTGTTCTCTTCCACAGGCAGTTGCCCTGAAAAACTTTCACAGTGAGGCCAGGGCCTCTATGGATGTGTTAAGCTACTTGCGGAACATGGCACTTCTCTTGGATGTGGATAAGACCAGCATGGATGACATTGTTGAAGCTTGCCTTCAACGGGCCCTTGAAGATGTCAAGAATAAGGAAGTATACGAGCAAGCCAGATCTGCTCTATTCACTCATGATTTAGGTATAACTATACATTTTAATATGACTAAAAGATCATTACAGAATTCAGCACCAATGCACCAGGGTGTTTGTAAAGTCTCACTACACATTGTATGTAGAACAAATGTGAAAGAATTCTTTCTTCCATTGATAACACCATTCTGTTTGGAGTGCAAAGAATTACTTCAGCAGATGACAGCCATTTGCTGCAAATAGCTTCACGATGGACTGTGGAGCACGTTTTTTGATGACATCATGTACTTAATTTTTAAAATTGGTTCTACATACAAAGTGTACTGAGACTTTACAAACACCCCATATAATGTTATATATAATGTTATATAGAACCTGCTTGACTGTAGTGGCAGTTATGGAACATGATCAAACGAATTAGGAAGGGCATAGAGGCAGCAGAATTGTTGTTTCTAAAATTAATATAGCTTAGACTAACAGAGTAACTAGCAACAATTGCCTGGAAAAGTCAAGTAAACTAGAACATTACATGAACATATAAATAAGAACGTGAATAAAAATGTGCTGTTTGGTCATGTAATGAGAAGAGAGACATTGGAAACATTGTGATAACTGGGAGGATCAGCGGTAGCAGAGACTGGGGCAGACCTAGGAAAATGATGCTGGGTGGACTGGGATGGTGGCATGGAGGGATATTAGTAGAAGTGAACCCGAACACCAGCTACCAAGATCTGTTTAGATTCATGAACACCTTTGCCACTTGGCAAGGCATGTGATGATGCTGGGGTATACTGTAGAGTTTGTGCAGTAATCTGAGACTGTCCTCGTGTGATCTGAAGGATGGACATGAAAGCACTAATGCAGTGGAGTCTGGATAAGTAGAAGTCACAGGGACCGAAGGAATTTGTTCTTCTTATCAGAAATTCTACTTATCCAGACTGCACACATTTACACTAATACCATGCATTAGCATTGAGTAAAATGATTGTACCACTTAGGAAACACAATTAGTGAACAAATAAATAGCAATACAATATCAGAAATGTTGAAATATTTAATTATTTTAGAAAGCGGAACATTAAAGTTATATGAAAATTTCCAAATTAATTAAAGAAGTCTGTGATTTTGCTTTCCTTCTTGACTTGTGAAAAATGTCTTCCCATTACCTGTTTAAAAGCACAAAATGGTGAGACTGCATCATCTGAACATCCAGTCTGCATCATGTAAATGTCAATTTTGTCAATCCATGCCAAAATAACTGACTGCGATACAGGTTGTGCTTGCAGCCTACAGTCATCCTCATCATCAGAGTCAGGGATACTCGTCATCGGAGTCAGTCATTGCTTCATTGACTGACTGTTTCTCTCCACGCACATTCTTGTACGTGATGCAATGTCGTTTTTTGAAACGATCCAACCAGCCAACACTACAATTCCAGTCTGTTTAACCTCCAAGACGTGCAAATTCTTCTGCTTTTGCAATACGTAACGACCCATTTACTGGTACATTTGCCGATCTAATCACAGTGAACCATTTTAAAAAGGGCAGCATCAACACAATCACACGCGACAGTTCTAGATCGCTGTCTATCACTGTCGATTTGACATTCGAAAAACAACTTTATGTAACGGTCTTTATGCTTTAAAATGTCGGAAAGTGTCGATGTTGGAATACCAAATTCTCTAGCTATATTCACTTTCTTCTTCCTACAATGTTCAACCTCTTCCAACAGCTCAATCTTTCTTTTTAAAGTTAAAGTAGTAAGCTTTCGTCCACTAGCTGCCAGTGTTGACATGTAGCAAGATTTTGTATGTGCGTGATTGTTGCTAAAAATAATTCTTTCGCAAAACAATTTTTTTTTTTGGGTGTGAAATGAACAGTTCGACTTAAACATGAACACTTATATAGTTGGTATTCATTATTATGTTCGACTAATCCAAAAATTCGAGTTAACCGAGTTTGACTTATCAGGACTTTTTATACAATGATAAAGAAGGATAATGGCCGAGACTAAGCCAGTAACGTCGACTTAAGCGAAATTCTACTTATCCGAGTTTGACTTAAGTGGACTCGACTGTAGACAGTTTCAATCTGAGACTGTCCTGGTGATCACCCTTGTGTGATCCGAAGGACAAGATGAAAGCACTAGCGGATAGTTTGACAATGTGATGAAATGTATCCTTGACCATCAATCAGTCAAGAACACACAGGAACCAGTTGTCATGGAGGAACATTGTCACTTTATACTGCCTGGCCTTACAGCTGATGGTGATGAATTCAGTGTTGAATTATGATTGGATTGAACAGGATTGTTCTTGAGACCAACACAGTTTGGTCATGCATGGTTTAGCGGGATAGCATAATCTTCTTTATGTTTTGCTAGCCAGGATGTAATATGCAAGTATACTGCTTTAGTTGTCAGAGAGTTTTGGCTAGGGAAACAAAAATAGACGATCCCAAATGCATATTATAGATCTGTCAACAGTTGAAACTGTAAAGAGCAATCTGCACCGACTGCTATCTAGGCATGCATTTTTCATGTAGAAAACCTAACAATAGCTGAACAGTTGTTGATTGTATAAGTGAACAATATAAAATAACACAAAGTAATGCAGCTTTATAGAATACAGTTATGGAAAACATTGAATGTTTTGGCTACTAGCTTTCATCAGCAATAAAAAATTCACAAAAAACAACATATAAACACGAGGAAGACACTATAGTGACTACATTAAGGCATAAGAATGGGTTGAAAAGAATGAAAAGATTAAAAAATGAGAACAAAGAAAAGAAAATGAAAAAAAAAATTTGCTACTAATCTCAGAATCCCAGGCTGTTGTGTTTTGTGTATTTGTTTGCTGATGAAGGCTAGTCGCCGTAACATCCTGTGTTTTTCATAATTGTGTTCTGTAAAGCTGCATTTCTTTGTGTTATTTTATACTGTTTACATTTCCGCAGCTTTGCCGCAGTTCCACAAATTTTATTAATACTTTACATGTTCATTGTAACTGAAGTTAGGTAGTCGTGGTAGGGCAGTGGCTAGCAGGTTTGCCTGCCAACCCGGTGATCATGAGTTAGAATTTGCATCAGGGCAGAATTGTAAACTTGACTGGAGCTCCAATGTCAGCCACGTCTAACACAGGACGAAGACATGTCTTGGGAGGTAATGTAGGCTGGTGGGATATTGACCACATGACCCTTGACTTACTTTAGTACTCATTTAGTCAGAGGAAACAGAAACAATCAAATACTGACGTTCTAGAAAAACTGGGAATGAAAAGAGAGTTGATGACAGAAATAAAAAAGAGGCAAGTGAAATATTTTGGCTACGTTAAAAGACATAACACTTTCATAAAAACCATACTGGAGGGCAAGGTTGAAGGCAAGCAAGCAAGAGGTAGACAACAATACAAGTTGGAAGATAACATCAAGAGATGGATGACCATCAGTCTGACAGAATGTACGGTCAGGGTGAAAGACAGATAATGTTGGAGATCCATTGCAGACAACCTTCACTGTGGAGATGGCACCTGATTGATTGAGTAAGAGGAAATGAATGAGCATATAGGCTTGTGAGTATGGCTGCTGTGGGGAATGGACGAATAATGGACCAAGCAATATCTTGAATGCACTCAGGGAGGCAGAACAAGTAATGACTCGACACTATTGCAAAGAAGAGTATCATGTGGGAAGTCAAAGAATATCGAACCAACACAGAACTGGTGTCATCATTTGAACTTAGGAAGATACCAAGGAGAGGATTGCAGCTTTTTTTTTATTAAAAAGCCCAAGTCGAAAAATGCTATCTGATTCCCTTGCCGAAGCCTGACAAAGACCACAAGAAAATTCAGGGATATCGAATTATAACCATGCAGAATACAATAGGCAAGCTGCTGGAGAAGGTAATTGCCAGGAAAATATCAAGCCAACTAGAGAGGCAAGGTGTTTTCCCACCTACCCTGGGTGGGTACCGTCCAAAAAGAGAAACCTGGACCAATGCAGCAGTCTTTGCCCACGATGTCTATGAAGGTTTCCACTCAGGCACTGAAACCGTTGCTGCAGCGATTGATCTTGAGGACGCATACAACAGAGTACCACTGGATTTTTTAATGTTTCAGCTTCTTGAACTAAATGTAAGTCCATTCCTCCTTAGTTGGATCGCTGCAGCTCTCTTCCAACGGAAAGTAGTTTTTAGATGTGGCAGTTGGACTTCGGAACCAACAACAATATATCCTGGCCTACCACAGGGATCACCATTATCTCCGGTACTGTTCAACGCCTACACAGTGAGAATCACCAGTGAGCAGATCACTGGACCTGGCAGGACATTGTCATATGCCGATGATGTTTTAGTGTATCGTCAGGGTAAGGATAGAGAGGAGGTTGCTGTGGAACTACAAACCGAACTCAATCGCATAAGTACTTGGTGTGATGAAGCTGGGGCAATGGTCAACCCAACAAAGGCAACAGTGACTTGGTTCTCGTTGAATAATCATATTGTCAACAATCCAACACCAACTGTAATGCTGTGTTCAGAGACGGTGGAAAGAACGCAGGCAATGAATTACCTGGGGATACGGTTTGATCGAAGCCTTGCTTATAATGTGCACATAGACCAGGTGATAACAAAGGCCAAGCGGGGTTTGGCAGCGATGCGGGTGATGGCGGCAGCAAACTGTGAGCAGCGCCATCTATGTCTTCTGTACGAGGGGCTGGTCATGTCTGTTTTGGAGTATGCAATGGCAATCCTGACTCTCAGCCATAAGCAGATAGAAAGGATGGAAAGGATACAGAATGAAGCTATGCGCATTATTCTTGGATGTACAAGAGATACAGCATGCAGGGCGATGCGCTACCTTCTTGATTTTCCAACCATTGAAGAGAGAATGCAAGTGTGCAGGGCACGTGCCTACCTCAGAATTAACGCAAACACACAGCATCCACTGCATAGTAAAATTAGGAAGGTGAAGGGCAGCAGGTTAAAAAGAGGACGGTCGTGGATGGGTCAAGCCGAGGACATTCTTCAACAGGTGTGTTCACTTGAGGACTTAGAACCTGGCGAGGAGTGGGTGCAAGTGCCAACAGACTTCTGCACATCCTTTTCAGTTTGCATCCAACTAGATAGAAAATGCAGACAAGAAAATCCGGCTGCTGTTGAGGCTGAAGTACAAGCGTTGATTTTCGAGAATTCGCTAGACAGTGACGCGGTCATCTACACAGATGGGTCGGTCGTCCGACATGTGAGAAGCTCATGGGCCTTTACAGCTCGGGCCGGAGGGAGAATTGTGAAGGAGGACTCTGGTGCTTTCACTGAAACCACAAGTAGCCTGACCATGGAAGTCATGGCAGTAAGTAAAGCAATAACATGGCTCGAGACACAGACATTCACTAGGGCTTGTTTCCTTAGCGACTCAATGAACATGATCAAGAGGATAGAGGAGGGGTCGATCCGAAGAGAATGGTTGCTGCCTCTGAAGCGGTCTCGGCTGGCAAAGATTAGTTTCATCTTCGTGCCAGGGCATGCGGGAGTACAAGGAAATGAGCGGGCTGACAAGCTCGCAGGTGAGGCTACTGTTGAGGGCGGACGCGCCATGGACCAGGCTGACATTCTGAATGCTCTACGAGAAGTGAGACTTTTGCAAGAACCAAGTGATGACTGTGAATCTACAACAATGGCCAGACTGCGAGAGCAGCAAATTAAAAGAGGGGTGGCCAAACAAGAACACTACGCAGGAAGCCAAAGAAGATTGATAAACCAACACAGAACTGGCGTCGTTAGCCGCTACACGCTGCGGGATTTGCTGAGGAGGGGATCTGAGCACTTATGGACTGAATGGTCCGATGTGCAACGAGGATGATCTGTCGACTAACTAACTAACTAACTATACTGTTTACATTTCCGCAGCTTTGCCGCAGTTCCACAAATTTTATTAATACTTTACATGTTCATTGTAACTGAAGTTAGGTAGTCGTGGTAGGGCAGTGGCTAGCAGGTTTGCCTGCCAACCCGGTGATCATGAGTTAGAATTTGCATCAGGGCAGAATTGTAAACTTGACTGGAGCTCCAATGTCAGCCACGTCTAACACAGGACGAAGACATGTCTTGGGAGGTAATGTAGGCTGGTGGGATATTGACCACATGACCCTTGACTTACTTTAGTACTCATTTAGTCAGAGGAAACAGAAACAATCAAATACTGACGTTCTAGAAAAACTGGGAATGAAAAGAGAGTTGATGACAGAAATAAAAAAGAGGCAAGTGAAATATTTTGGCTACGTTAAAAGACATAACACTTTCATAAAAACCATACTGGAGGGCAAGGTTGAAGGCAAGCAAGCAAGAGGTAGACAACAATACAAGTTGGAAGATAACATCAAGAGATGGATGAGCATCAGTCTGACAGAATGTACGGTCAGGGTGAAAGACAGATAATGTTGGAGATCCATTGCAGACAACCTTCACTGTGGAGATGGCACCTGATTGATTGAGTAAGAGGAAATGAATGAGCATATAGGCTTGTGAGTATGGCTGCTGTGGGGAATGGACGAATAATGGACCAAGCAATATCTTGAATGCACTCAGGGAGGCAGAACAAGTAAATGACTCGACACTATTGCAAAGAAGAGTATCATGTGGGAAGTCAAAGAATATCGAACCAACACAGAACTGGTGTCATCATTTGAACTTAGGAAGATACCAAGGAGAGGATTGCAGCTCTTATAGACCTGTAGTTACTTATTACTTTTATTTTTATGTGATGTTAAAGAAAGGCAGCCCAAGTTGAAAAATGATATGCTCAAGAGGGATGTGTCACTGACAGATGCCAATATCACAACTAACTTGTTAGTTAATTAGTTAGTTAGTCGTGGTTCCAACTTCATGGCAACGGGTCATCCTCATAATGCTCTGTTCCTGTGCCAGTGAATATCATATTAAATTCTCCTCACTACCCCATGTGAAAAGGGAAAAGACAGGAGTCTAGACAAACCAACAGCTCGCACAGGTATACTATGCATAAGGCCACTGCCAGAATGCTAACACAAAAGTCTGCCACGAAAAATACTTTCTTGTACACAAACACCATGCAACCAACATTCCTGTCAGGTTTATTGAGGAAGAAAGAAGAAGATTTAGTTACTATGTGGCCATAAAAGAGATATATGATTATCTTGACAGTAATGGTTGCTGGAGGTCTGCATGGCCGAATGTATAAGAACGCTTGTTCTTGAAACTTCTGTTTTGCTGATGCTGAGGTAACAGGTTCAACCCCTACACCGGTCAGTTGGACTAAAATGTTGACTTCTTGTCCTTGACTTGGGGAAGTAAATTACAAGTACCTTAGAAGTCGCAGTGGGTTCACGAGTTGACGAGGGACACTGTTAATCAGTAAAGTTATTCCACATGCAACATTTAGTCCAGTATACTAGAAGTAGTAGCAGGTGTATGGACTTTGCTTGAGTTCAAAGTGAACAAACGTTAAAGAAACAGTAATTACTTTACATTGGCACCTTGCTGTCTTGACAGACGATAGTTTGTTACATTGTGTTTCAAAAAGGCATAATAACTACAACCCATGGCAGTAGCAAGTGTGACTGACAAGAACAATTTGCGCTGTAAATGTTCGTCCACAGTGTATGCATGTGAACACATGGTCATTTCCATCATCATGCACCATCTTACGTCTCACACGCTCAGTGTGTGACTTATTTGCAATAATTTTCTCCTTTGTTTTTATTCCATTTCTGATATTTGCCCTCCATGCAACACGTTCAGTGGCGACTGGCTCCCAATGTGCATTATCAATGCCTGTATCAGTCATGTCCCACTTACACACATCTTTGTATCGTAGTAGAGGCCGCCCTGAGTTCTCTTACCCATCTGTAATTCACCAAAAATATGTCCTTTGGTATTCTACAATCATGCATCCTCCTAAGATGTCCTATCCATCTAAGTCTACGAAGACTGAGCATGGAATAAACCGTCACACAACCTGATCTTTCCAATACTTTAGTATTTGTGATTTTGTCTTGCCATTTAATATCAAGAATTCTTCGCAGACACCGCATATAAAAGCTGTTTAAACTTTTCTCTTGGTGTAAGTTGTCCAGGCTTCACTGCCATAAAGAAGAATAATAAAGACACAGGCTTGATAGACAAGGACTTTTGTTTTGGCAGTAAGCTTCCTGTTCTCCTAGACTCTTTTTGTTAACCTGTTCATTGTTGTTGCTGCCTTACCAATCCTGATGTTGATTTCCTGATCTAGGGATAATTTGCTATTTACCTCTGATCCTAGATATGTAAAATGGTCTTCTATCTCTAGTAGATTGATGGTACCCTATGTGCACCTTGTAACATAATCTGTGTCTTCTTTTAGCTAATTTTTAAACCAAATTCAGAACAAGCATTGGATAATGCAAATAGTAGATGTTGTAATTCTTCCTTAGTGGGTCGTAATTGCAGCATCATCTGCAAAAAGCAACTCTCTTACCAGTACCCTTCTAATTTTGGTCTTGGCCTTCAATCTCTAAGCATTGTAGAGGCCACCATCTGAGCATGAGTAAATGTATATACCACCATCCTGATAACGAAAAGCATTTTTAAGTAGAAGTGAAAAATATATTCCAAAGAGGGTGGGAGCTAGTATACAACCTTGCTTAAAACTCTTGATTTCAAACTCTTCTGAAGTTGCACCATTAAACTTGATTACATCCTTCATGCCTGTGTGAAACGATTCCACTATGGACAGAAGAGTTGGTGGGCAGCCAATCCTCTTTAGTGCCTTGAACAGACCTTCACGACTGACCAAGTCAAATGCCTTTGTGAGGTCAATGAAGGCAATAAACAGTGGTTGATTCTGTTCACGGCATTTTTCTTGCATTTGTCGCAATGAGAATATCGTATCAATGGTAGACCGGTTCTGTCGGAAGCCACACCGTGATTTGGGGTAGACTTGATCTTCCAGGACTTGAAGTCTGCGCAGAACAATTCTGGCAAATACTTTCCCAACAATACACATAAATGAGATACCCCTATAGTTGTTGCAGTCGCTCTGATCGCCCTTGTTCTTGTACAGTGTTATGATGCTTGAATCTTTGAAATCCTGTGGGACTTTTCCTTCTCGCCAGCATAGCTCTGTTAGCTGGTGGATCTGTAGAGTGAGTGTGTCTTGCCCACTCTTGATAACCTCTATTGGAATCCCATCCTTACCAGGAGCCTTGCCAGATGCAAGTTCATTTATAGCACACTTAACTTCTGTTATGGTGGGAAGTGTGTCCAACTGGTCATGAGTTGCTAAAGCCTCTATGTCGTTGAGGGCATCATCCGCTAGTTTGGTCTCACTTGCACTTGAGTAAAGCTCCAAATAGTGCTCTATCCATCTGCTGTTTCTTATCAGTGATGATTTCTCCAGTCAGTGTTTTCAGTTGTGCACTTCTTTTGATCATTGGACCATAGGCTTTCTTTATCCCTTCATACATGCTTCTGATGTTGCCATTATCACTTGCATTTTGAATTGACTCACATAACTTGATCCAATAGACATTTGCACACTGCCTGGCAGCCTTTTGCACATCCTTCCTAGCTTGCTTCAGCTCACTGAGAGTGTTACACGTTATTCTTTCCTTGTTTCTTAAGAGAGCTATCTTCTTTTTATCAATCAAGGGCTGCAGTATCTGGCTAGTAGTTACTTAGTGAGTTGCCATATTGGCTTTTTTAATTTACTAATTGTATTTGTTCTGTTTGTGCTTTAGTTCATCAAATCAGCCACACAGTGCAAGGCACAAGTATCACAGAGGATGGTGCTTTTGACTATGATCACAACTGGATTTGTGCAATGTAAGGATGTGTGCAATTTTAGGATTTATGCAATGTTAGGACTTGTGCTTATTTGTTGAGGAGATTAATGATGAAGCCAGTGAAATGTATGTTTGCTGAAGACTACAGTTGAAATTTATATTGTATTTGTTAAACTGTACATGAGATAAATGTTAGAGTTGTTATGAAATACATGTTGGAATGGTTAAACTTATTATAAAACACATGAAACATGTTTTAGTTGTTAAACTAAACATGGAATATGTGTCATAGATGCTCGCGTACACTCATGCACGTGCACACACTTGTTTATAACCTTAAATTAATAATGTTATATCTTACAGAAGTTATGTTTGTTAAATCACACATTAAATATGCGTTCGATTTTTCTAACAAATCAGTTTTACTCAGATAATTATCACCATATCTTGTAATTATTCTAATAAAATGAATAATGTAATGAAAAACAGAAACATCACAAGTACACAAATCTTCTTGCTAACGTAATTTCTGTGGTTATTTCTTCTGTGTCGGAACAACTGTTGGACAGTGAATTATGAGATGATGGGGAAACTGGAGGCAGTAGAAAAGAGATGTTTGAAAAGGATGTTGGCAATACTATGAACATCATCATCACATACCTTGCATTCATGTTGCTCCTCAGACCTTGGTTGTTAGTGTTCTGGATCAACTCTGCTGATGATATTCCTCCTTGCCTTCGTCTCAATCCATCCAGAATCTCACTCTGCCTCTGCTCCCACTGATCTTTCCTGTCATCACGATGATGTTTTTTAATACATCTTCTTGTTTATGATCAAAAAGTGATTGTTGTATCTTTCTTATAGTTGTATATAATGCTGTAATTTCATGAGCCTCTTCCAGGTAAAAGGTGTTAGCTACTCTGGCAGTCCAAGGTATTTGTAACATTTGTCTCAGGAACCACATTTCCATTGTCTCTAAGCTCTTCCTAATTTGTTCCCTGATTCACTGCCTCAAAGTAAAACAGGTTCAATATAACATTTCACTGCTTTCTTTCTGACATCCTGTGATAGTGACTTATTGTGTAAGTTACTTTTAATTTTTTGAAATGCAGCTTTTGCTTGAATTATATTGCGTGTAATCTCTATCATGTGTCTTTCTTCTCATGTTATGATTGCCCCTAGATTTTTAACTTTATCACCTCAGTTAAGCATTTTACTTCTGTTGGTATTGTTTTTTACTTTGATATAATCATTCTGTCTGTTTTCGTGATATGCAAGGAAAGTCCTTTATTCAATCAATCAATCAGGTGCCATCTCCACAATGAAGGTTCGCTGCAATGGATCTCCAACACTATCTGTCTCTCGCCTTGACTGTACATTCTGTCAGGCTGATGTTCGTCCATCTCTTGATGTTATCTTCCCACTTGTATCATTGTCTACCTCTTGCTCGCTTGCCCTCAACCTTGCCTTCCAGTATGGTTTTTATAAGAGTATCATGTCTTTTAACGTGGCCAAAATATTTCACTTGCCTCCTCTTTATTTCTTTCATCAACTCTCTCTTCATTCCCAGTTTTTCTAGAACCTCTGCATTTGATTGTTTTTGTTTCCATGAAATACGACATATTCGTCTGTATATCCACATCTCCAGGGCTTCTATGCGACTTTCTAGTTGCTTGTTCAATGTCCAGGCTTCCGCGCCATACAGTAGCGTTGAATATACGTAGCATTTGACAATTCTCATTTTTAATGTGTTATTAATCTCTCTAGATGTTAATACTGATTTCATGCAGTTGAAAGCATTTTTGGCCATTCCTATTCTCTTTTTGATTTCTATTTCACTTCTGCCATCATCTGTTATTATATGTCCAAGATAGGAGAAACTTGTTACTTGTTCTAGTTTCTGCCCGTTTACTGTGATGTTCATTGATGACCTTTCCTTTTCACTGCTAATTATCATAGTTTTTGTTTTTTGGATGTTAATATCTAAGCCACATTCTGCACTGTGCCTGTTTACTTGTTCCACTAGGTCTTGTAACTCTTGCTCACTTTCTGCTAGTAACACGGTATTGTCAGCATACCTGAGATTGTTTATGATTCTCTCATTGATGTTAAGTCCAGGCATTTCAACTTGTTTAAAAATTCTGTCTGTGTACATGTTGAAGAGGCTTGGGGACAGTACACATCCCTGCCGTACTCCTCTTTTCATCTCTATAGGCGACGAATAGTTATTACCGCATCTAATAGACGCCACTTGTTCCCAGTACAAGTTACTAATAAGTCTGATGTCCTTTCTGTCTACTCCTATATCTTGAATGCACATAATTAGTCGTTCATGTTGTACTCTATCAAAAGCTTTCTTGTAGTCTATAAAACAAACATATATAATTTTTGAACTTCTATATATTTTTCAATTAACATCCTCAAACAGATAATTGCTTCTCTGGTGCCTCTGTTTTTGCAGACCCAAATTATTCTTCAGCTACTTCTTCATCTATTTTATGTTGAATTCTTTCTTGTATGACCTTGAGTAGTATCTTAGTTATGTGGCTCATTAAGCTAATAGTTCTGTAATCCTTACAATCAACAGCTCTTGGCTTCTTCGGTAGTGTGATGAAAATGGATGTTTTCAAGTCCTTGGGGATGTACCCAGTATTATATATATCATTGTATATATAATTCTGTGATAGTTTCAATGCCAAAGCTGGATATGGATTTTACTCATCTCTTGTCATGACCTGCAGCCTTTCCTTCTTTCATCTTTTTAATAGCCTTTTCTACTTCAGCCTTCAATATTTTTGGTCCATCTTGAGTATTATACAATGTTGGTCTGTAGACCCTGTTGTCCCAGAATAAATCTTCTGTGTACTCTGTCCATCTTTTTATTATGTCAGTGTTATTAATTATAATTTCTCAATTTTTTCCTCTGATACAACCATTTCCTGTTATATTATTTTTCTTCTTTGTAAATATTTTTATATGTTAATGTAATTCTTTCGAGTTGTGTTTTATTTCCAGGTCCTCTATTTCTTTGCATTGTTTCTGCAACCACTGTTCTTTGGCAACTCTGCACATGTGACGTATCTCTGTATCTATTAATATATACTCTGGAGTGTTCTTTGCTTTCTTTCTTTGAGTCATTTTATTCAAGATTTCATCGGTTATCCATAATTGTTTTCTCTTATTTATCTTCACTGGCAAGGTGGTATTTGCAATCTGTATACTGGTTTTTACACGTTCCCATTTTGTATTAATTTTATCCTCAGGATGTTATTACACCCTCTATTATTATAATTTCCCATAGTTGTTGTAGATCTTTTGTGGTGAAGTGGTCAAGCCGTTTGCCTAGCGCTCCAAAGGTTGTGGGTTTAATTCCTGGCTATGTCTTTCAGTTCACGAGTGCATTTTTCTTGGAGACTCCTGGGGGTCATCACTGGAGCTACAGAGTTTGTGCTTTGTGCGATGCTTTCGGCAGGAAACTCTGTGGAACGTCACTGAACCATATGGGATAAAGCCTGGTTCCATGAAGTCGATGCTCTAGACTTTTAAGACTTTTTTTAAAGCTATCAATACTGTCATGATTATCTAATAGTTTGAGGAAAAGAAAATCACAATGTGGTAGAGGATTGAAATACATCACAGTGTGGCAAACACAGCTCTGAGGATCGCATGTCCAGTATGATAAGTGGACAACTTTAGCTGAGCATAGCAGGGCACACACCTGTCCTGATAGTCGCTAATTTCTGTCAAAAGACGGAGGTAAAAATACTCCCGTACGGATGTGGACATCAAGCGGAAATCACAATTTTATTTTTAATGGACTTCTACACAGCAGAGCCGTATTATGATACAAAAGCAAATAAATGCTGAAGTATTGACAATACTGAAATATTGATTCTGTAAAATCAACTGTGCTGTGTACTTGCCGCCCATCCTCGATACTGCCAAGGCCCAAGGACTAGAGGTTGGTAGTAGACCTGTTGGGCCATGGAGGTCAAGGTCAGTAAAGAACCCTTTCCCGTGCCTTGAGGCATATTGGGTGTATGGCACTAGCCCCATATTTGTATAGACCAATCAGCACCTGATGGGGGATGTCAGTATCATGCTGGCCGCCTTTACTTCCAGAATATTTCTTGGTACCCATTTGATCCTGGGTCAACCTGGGAGCTACAATTCTATATGTGCCAAGGCAGGATTCAAGCACATGACCATCAGGCCAGCGGGCTAGTCACTGTGCTATAATGGCTTCCCTCAGGAAGGTACTCTGATATCATTTGAAGGGAGACAGATACTGGTTCAGTTACCACTGATCAAGTTCATTGTCTGAAGTGAGAATCAGCACATTTTCAAGGTGGATGAATGCGCTTACCTGACCATCAATTGGAGGTAAGACAGTTATGAAGTGAGACTGTTCGCTGTAGAGTTAGACAAGCAAGAAGTCTGGTTTCCAGTTTGATGAGCTTGGATTGAAATGACAGCCGCAAACTCGGGCACTGAAATACCTGGCTGAGTGTTGTCAGAACCTCATGCAAACTGTGAAGCAACTACAGCCATCAGTGGAATAAATGATGGCAGCATCATGTGGGGAGTCAAAGAAGAACATTGGATCAACACAGAACTGGTGTCATCAGTCGCTACACACTGAGGGAGATACTAAGGAGAGGTCTGATAGCTTGATGTGCAATAAGATGATCTGTTGATTAACTTACATACTTTAACATTTAAGTGATGTTAAGGGATTGCAGCCCAAGTTTTAAAATGATATGCTCAAGAGGGATATGTCTCTGACAGATGCAAATATCACAACATGGTACATGTCTGTGCCTTTAGAGCGCAACATTATCAGACTTTCCTAACTCAATAAAGAAAGTGAACATCTACTGCCTCACGCAATGCAAGTAGCCATTATATCGTGAAAGATAATTGCACCATGACTGGAATATTGAGGAATGGAGGACATCTTACACCACAGTGGGTACTAGAAAAATGTCATCTGAAGTTCCACCATTGTAGCAAAGCCACTACAGCAGCCGCTGATGACAGAGCAAGGTGCCATAATAGGGCCACTTTTCACAGCAGAAAAAGAGTAGCCACTTTCCACAGCAGAAAAAGAGTAGCCACTTTCCACAGCAGAAAAAGGAGTACGAATACATTGGTAATGGCCAAGAGAAAGATCTGCCGTCCCCTCTCGCTGAAGAATTATGGCTACTCTAGATTTGGACGGTGTACGAAGAAGGCAACATAGCAGGGAAGGTGTTCATTATATTATTCGGAGTCACTGCAGTGGAGGTTGTGACAGAGGCCAGGGAAAAGAACAATGGTTGGTGCAATGGTTAGGAAGTTACACTGACAATGGCAAGAGTGCGGTCGCATGAGCATTTGATGCCTGCACTTGCTGTTTGCTAAGGGAGAAAAAGCCTGGCCAACTATTCTTCCATGCTCTCAGGCATAAAATATGTGGTGGTCCTAACACTCTAATAACCACAGCGGGTTCTATCCATGGGACTTGTTTTTGTTTTTTAAAGAATACATGAAAATAAATGTTTGCAAAATTTACAATATTTTTCAACATTTAAAGTGCAGATGGATGTTTTACTATTGAGAAAATCAAGATAGTGGAACATTTTATGGCAACATTATGATGTGTTTTCTAGGTGCACAATTCCTGCTTTAACTTCTCGAAGAGTTTGCATTGCCAGACTTCTGCACCCTGCCAACCTGGGAATAAATTGCCAGGAGGTCCATTTTCTGATTGTCATTTTGGTTCCAAGCAAAGAGGTTGGAGTTTAAAATCATTTACTTTATTTGTTTGGACTTTGTCAGGTATATTTCCATATTGTGGATTTTTGTCTCTTTTACTCTGGCTTTTAAACTACTGAGTGTAATCTTGCCAAGAAATCAACAGACAGCTGAAAAGATGCTGCTGTTGACAGCAATGTCCTGTAAAGGATATGCGAATTTAAAAAAAAAAAAACTCTAGCTTTTAGAATTTTCTAAAGAGTATTTTTATTTATACTTTACTATTAAGTATGAAATGAACTTGTATGTGCTTTAAAAACTGTCTAAACACTTTTAGTAAGTAATTATTTATGAGATCCGTGTGTGAAATGGTCCCTCTAGGGAAGCAAGGAGCAGTAACACTTAATAACCAATCACGTCTTTAAAAGGAGGTCAGCATGGCCAAATGGATAAGAGTGTTTTCGGTGTGCTGATGCTGAGGTCGTGGGTTCAACCCCTTACACCGGTAAGTTGGATTAAAATGTTGACTTCTCATCCTTGACTTGGGTGCAGAAATTACAAGTACCTGAGAAGTCGTTGAGGGTTTGCCTGATGGCGAGGGACACTGGTAATAGGAAAGGCTAATCCACATGTAAAAATCAGTCTAGTGCACTAGAAGTAGTGGCACGTACATGAACTACTCTTCAGCTCCGAGTGAGCGAACACCAAAATTAAACATTTTTAAGAGGTGACTAAGCAGGGTTTTCATAGTATTGGCTACCATATTCCATAGAAAACTTTAGCAGCAAAACTCAACCAACTATGAACTTGTCTAAAGATAAGGAAACAAGAGTAACTCAGACAACCAAGATTAAGGAAGACTCTTCTAGAAGAGGTATGATGCCATGCAGACAAAGACGCATGGATGTCTGGATTGCCAACTTACCTACTTTCACATAGCATCATCTCTAGAATTGGCACCTTGTGTAAACTGGGAAAGATGTGAAATAAGGTAGAACAGAGTAGGCATACAACTTCAACAGATGGAGAAGAGAATTAGAGATTCATTCATTCATTCGTTCATTCATTCATTCATTCATTCATTCATTCAGTAGCATGTCCTTTGTAGAACCTCGCTGCCATAACAACCTTCTGGAAAAACTCTCAATCATAAGCAAGATGTCCCACATCCGATACACCCATCTGGAGATCATCCGCCACATCCTGCACCTATCTCCTCCTTGGCCTTCCTCTTCCTCTCTTCCCAGGCATATACACCTCCATTATTGTTCTCTCCAAACTTTCGTGATGATTCAAGTGACCAAAATATTTCAATTTTCTTTGTTTTATCATCTTTAAAAGCCAACCTTCTTCAATATTCAGCTCTTGAAGTATGAATACATTTTTTCTTTTCTTTATCCAGGATATTCTTAGAACTTGTCTATAATATTTATATTCAAAGGTATTTATGCGCTGTTCAGCTTGTTTAGTCCAGGTCTCACGGGTGTATATTGCAATGGGAAAGATGCATGCTCTTAAAAATATAATTTGTGTAGTTCTGTCTGTCCCACTCCATAATTTATTCAGGTGGTTTTAGTCTTTGATGAGCAGTAGATATTCATTTTTAACTTTTTTCATTGTGCCACCATTGTTGGTAATCAATGACCCACGATAATCAAAAGTTTTCACCACCTCTAATTTTTCCTCATTAACATACATTTATTTCTCCATAGTAGTTTTATCTTTATGCATTATCTTTATTTTTGCTATGTTAAGATATAAGTTGTGATTTTCACTATTAAATTGGGTTGAGGTTATTAGGTTATTATTATTATACCATTCTGTGTTGTGGGTAGCAATACTGTATCACCAGCATATCAAATGTCTGGTATGTCATGACCGCCGATATTTAGGACATTATGTAGCTCCCTGTTTATATCATCTCAGACATTTCTCATTATATTTTTGGCATACAGATTAAACAAATAGGTGTACAGCATACAGCCCTGACAGACTCCTTGCTTGATGTCAAACTAATCTGATGTCTCGCCGTCTATTCTAACCGCTGCTTGTTGGTCTAGATAAAGCATTTTTATTAGTTGTATTACGTTACGTGTAAGTTAGTTAGTCGACAGATCATCCTCGTTGCACATCGGACCATTCAGTCCATAAGTGCTCGGATCCCCTCCTCAGCAAATCCCGCAGCGTGTAGCGGCTAACGACGCCAGTTCTGTGTTGGTTTATCAATCTTCTTTGGCTTCCTGCGTAGTGTTCTTGTTTGGCCACCCCTCTTTTAATTTGCTGCTCTCGCAGTCTGGCCATTGTTGTAGATTCACAGTCATCACTTGGTTCTTGCAAAAGTCTCACTTCTCGTAGAGCATTCAGAATGTCAGCCTGGTCCATGGCGCGTCCGCCCTCAACAGTAGCCTCACCTGCGAGCTTGTCAGCCCGCTCATTTCCTTGTACTCCCGCATGCCCTGGCACGAAGATGAAACTGAAGTGGAGATTGTGTGATTCATGATTGTCTTACAATGTTGTATTAAATCTAAACATACCATGGGTTGTGTGATACATGTATTCTCACAGAAGAAAACCAAGACAGAAGTGGAGATTGTGTGATTCATGAGTTTGTTTACTTATAGTGTTATATTAAATATGCCGGCTCTGTGGTGAAGGAGTTATGGAAGTAATCTGTAATCCCACATATCATGTTTGAAACACAGCTGCGATCAGTTTAGCAGCAGACTGTCTTGCACTGGTTTTTATACAATGGTATATGTGCCAGGTGTTCGGAAAGCAATTGCAAACTACTGAACGTAAACTTGCCAAAAAATTACAAACAGCCCAAAAATGCTGGGGCTGACTGCAATGTCCTGTAAAGGATATGCAACTAACTTTAACTTTACATTAGAGTCGTTCATTTGAAACCCGTTCCAATGGCTTTATTACAAAAGCATGAAAGAAACATTAACAGGTGTCGTAGAATTAAACAAAGCATTCATTTTGAATGATATATGCACCATGGGTTGATCAGTAGAAGTTGCCGTAGGCAGTCAGACAAGCATCCCATTGTTTAGGTAGGCGGCGAATGCCATCCGCAAAAAAGGATTGTGGTTGCTCATTGAACCAAGTGTTTACCGTGTTCATTACGTCTGCATTTGTGTGAAATCATTGCCCCTTGAGAGCTTGTTTAGAGGTCCGAACAATTGAAAATCACATGGTGACAAATCAGGACTATAGGCTGGATGTTGCAAAATGTCCCACTTCTTCCAAGCTAATGCATCCTGCACAGTCTTTGCAACATGCCGATGAGTATTATCGTGCAACAAAATCACACTGCGAGAAAGCATGCCGGGTCATTTATTCTAATGGCTGTTTGCAGCTTGTCTAGTGTTTCCAAGTAGTGGGTAGAGTTGATGTTGACACCAGGTTCTTTAAAGTCGGCCAACAATCGCCCTTCATGGTAAAAAAATGCGCTCAGCATAACCTTACCAGCGGAAACCTGTAACTTGAATTTTTTTGGCTTTTGGTGATCCAGCATGCTTCCATTGCATGCTCTCTCTCTTTTGCTGCTCGGCTCAAAGTGGTGGCACCATGATTCATCGCCTGCCACTATGTGAAAGATAAATTAATCACCATCCACTCTGTAACGCAGCAAGTGGTTCAAACACCATTCCGTGCGTTCCTATTTTTGGTGGTCGGTCAACATCCGTGGTACCCACTGTGAACAGAACTTCCGATATTGCAGTTTCTTTCGAATGACCTTTTGAATTGTCCCAATTGAAACATCAAATTCTTTCGCTAGCGAACGTATACTTCGACAATGGTTCATCTGTACTGCTGCATCAATTTTGATGATGGTTTTTTCTGTTGCAACAATATGCGCTTGACCCGGCCATCGAAGATCTGTCATTAACTGACGTCCTTTCCGAAACATTTGTGCCCAGTTTGTCACTGTTGTCTTTGACACACATTTGTTACCATACGCTGCATGCATTCTTTGATGAATGTCCAGTGGTCGACATCCTTCAAATGAAAGAAACTGAATCACCGCTCTAAATCCGTCTGTGGAAGGATTTTGGATCAACCCGGCCATTTTCTCAACGGTCAGAAACAGAACCTATGCATCATAGGATGATAAGCACATGCTCTTTTATTCATTGGTCAGTACTTATCACATGACTATGACATGATCATGTTCAATGTACGCAATTACGCGCAGTGCGGAACGAACGGATTTCAAATGAACGCTCCTAGTATTACATATAAGCATTTCATGGGTTGTGTTCTACATATATTCTCACAGAAAGAAACCAAGACTGAAGTGGAGATTGCTAGAACGTTTGGAACTATTTTCAGTGATATGGATTTCAGGCAAGATACATGATTTCCTTATTGTTTGAGTTGTGGGTTTAAGTGCTTTTTTTTTTTTTTGCAATGAGGGCATTATGAGCAGATAATTCTGAATTGAGAAAACTAGAAGAGACATTTGAAAAAAAAACAGGAGTGAGACTTTTGTCACCCTTACTATTCTAACTGATTATAGGCTGGATTATGAAGACCACAGTTGACAACAGTCAAATTGCCTGGACTTAACATCAATAGAAAAATCATAAGCTGACGATACCATGTTGCTAGCAGAAAGCGAGCAAGAGTTACAAAACCAAGTGGAACAAGTAAACAGGCATAGTGCCTTAGATATTAACATCCAAAAAATGAAAACTATGATAATTAGCAGTGGAAAGAAAAGGTCATCAATAAATATCACAGTAAAAGCCTGAACATTGAACAAGCAACTAAAAAGTCGATTAGAGGCCCTGTAAATGTGGATATGCAGCAAAATATGTCATATTTCATGGACACAAAAACACTCAAGTACAGAGGTTCTACAAAAACAGAATGAAAAGAGAGTTGATGAAAGAAATAAAAAAAAAGAGCAAGTGAAATATTTCGGCCACATTAAAAGACATAACACTTATAAAATAAATACTG
This sequence comes from Cepaea nemoralis, assembly GCA_014155875.1. Taxonomy (NCBI): domain Eukaryota; kingdom Metazoa; phylum Mollusca; class Gastropoda; order Stylommatophora; family Helicidae; genus Cepaea; species Cepaea nemoralis. The sequence goes on along the minus strand of JACEFZ010028393.1, from coordinate 460,101 downwards.
GAGGGAAAAGCTGAGGGCAAGCGAGCAGGAGGTAGACAACAAATACATCAAGAGATGGACGAACATCAATCTGACAGAATGTACAGTCTGGGCGAGAGATAGATAGTGTTAGAGATCCATTCCAGCCAACCTTCATTGTAGAGATGGCACCTGATTGATAACAACCACTGAGCTGTGATACAATCAGACCAGTGTAATCTAATTTATTGAATTTAGTTTGTTTAAGAAGATATCACATAGTAAGGTTAATGTTGATGTAGTTGTTTCTGTCAATCTGGCTCTGTTCATGCCAGAAGCCAATGGCATTGATCAGATCATGCATCATGATACCTTTGGATTCCTCCTCCTTCCTTCTTTCCTTCCTGCTGCTGCTGCTGCTGCTGCTCCTCCTCCTTCTTCTTCTTCTTCTTCTTCTTCTTCTTCTTCTTCTTCTTCTTCTTCTTCTTCTTCTTCTTCTTCTTCTTCTTCTTCTTCTTCTTCTTCTTCTTCTTCTTCTTCATCGTCTGATTTTCATCTCCCAGTGGAACATAAGCCCTCAACCAACACCAGCCAAACCCTGTGTGGACTTGTTGACTTGTCCCTGGATTCAGCAGCTACAGTTTTCTACAGGGTGAGGTAGCCAGTCTCACACCAACCCTCCTTAGTGGCCTCTTATGACAAGCATTGTATATAAGAGTGCTAGTGTTCTTTGCTTCCCTGATGGGCCACTGTGTCACATGGGTCGTTGGCCATATGACCCTGAACCCATATTTTTATAGATATGGTCAATATGTCAGCAAGTATATCAGCTAGTCAAGCTGAAGCATTTGTTTTCTGCTTTGGATCATCAGACAAGAGCTAATGGATGTGTCTTCAGAGAAAGCCTTTGAGCAACGACTTGTTTGCTTTACCCAAAGACTTGCGGACAGGCACTCACATCCTGAGATCCTCCTGGAAATACAGTCAGATCATGGCAGGAAAGTAAGTGTTCTGTAGGATTTATCATGTAATTGTTATATTCTGTGTAGGCAGGAAAGTAAGTGTTCGGTAGGATTTATCATGTAGATGTTATGTTCTGTGTAGGCAGGAAAGTAAGTGTTCTGTAGGATTTATCATGTAGATATTATATTCTGTGTAGGCAGGAAAGTAAGTGTTCTGTAGGATTTATCATGTAGATATTATATTCTGTGTAGGCAAGAAAGTAAGTGTTCTGTAGATTTTATCATGTAGATGTTATATTCTGTGTAGGCAGAAAAGTAATTGTTCTGTAGGATTTATCATGTAGATGTTATAACATGTGTAGGCGGGAAAGTAAGTTTTCTATAGATTACATCATGTAGATGTTATAATCTGTGTAGTCATGAAACTAAGTGTTCTGTAGATTATATTATGTAGATGTTATAATCTGTGTAGTCATGAAACTAAGTGTTCTGTAGATTATATTATGTAGATGTTATAATCTGTGTAGGCAGGAAAGAAAGTGTTCTGTAGATTACATTATGTAGATGTTATAATCTGTGTAGGCAGGAAATAAAGTGTTCTGTATATTTTATCATGTTTATCATGTAGATGTTATAATCTGTGCAGGCAGGAAAGAAAGTGTTCTGTAGATTTTATCATGTAGATGTTATAATCTGTGCAGGCAGGAAAGAAAGTGTTCTGTAGATTACATTATGTAGATGTTATAATATGTGTAGGCAGGAAAGTAGGTATTCTATAGATTACATCATATAGATGTTATCCATGTAAGCAGGAAAGTAGGCAGATCACAACCTATGACATCTGCTGGGAAATCATAACCTTCGGCTTCTGTAGGGAGATCACAACCTTTGACTTCTGCTGGGAGTCTTATAAAATGATTATACACTTGTCCAGAGTCTTTATTGTAAAATATTAATCACATGGTGTATTTTAAAACATATTAGTCATTCAAATTCATATTATTGCTTGAAATGGCTGAACAATTTCATGAGGTCACAAAAGGGTTGAAAACACACATTTCCAAAAAACACATACTGGTGCATTAACTTATACTTTGTGTGTTATTTATTTATAACCTATTACCTTCTTCATATAAGCATGTGACTCATATTTGTTAACCCTCACCAGATTATGCGGTTTACGTTCCTGAAGGGAATTTCTGGAGATCTTCGCCGTCGGCTGCCTCATTATTTGTCTGATTATAAAGATGGTGCGTTATTAACAATTTTTGCAGTTACTGGAGATCATTGTGTAAATGAAAATGTTGTTGATATATCTTGATTTATACAGTTAAACAAAATAGCTTTTTGGTGTAGTGGTTAGTGTAATAATTAGTACAGTAGTTAGTGCTGTGTGCAGCAGTTAGTGCTGTGTGCAGCAGTTAGTGCAGTAATTGACACTGTGTATGGTAATTGAGGAAGATGAGTGCAGTAATTAATGCAGTCCAGTAGACTGTGCTGGGAGCTTGTGCTGGCAACAATTAGACACATATTTAGATATGTTCAGAAAGCAATGGCAAACTACTGAACATAAACTTGCCCAAGTGCCATCTTGAACAGCCAAAAAATGTGGGGGTTGACTGCTACGTACTGTGAAGGATATCCAGCTAACTTTTTTTTAGACATGTCAATTAGACACGGACATATTTATTTGTCGCCCCCAGAGATAAAAAGAGGAGTACGGCAGGGATGCCTGAACAAATAACAAGTTTCTCTTATCTTGGACGTGTAATAGCAGATGATGACAGAAGTGAAACAGAAATCAAGAAAAGAATAGGAATGGCCAAAAATGCTTTCAACATCAGTATTAACATCTAGAGAGATTAACAAAGCATTAAAAATGAGAATTGTGAATTGTTATAGTTTTAATAATATTTTTATTTAACAATATTAAACACTACTATATGGCGCAGAAGCCTGGAAAATGAACAGCAATTAGAAAGTCAAATAGAGGAATATCCTGGGGATAATGATACACAAAAGAATATATCGTATTTCATGGAAACAAAAAGAATCAAATACAGCGGTTCTAGAAAAACTGGGAATGAAAAGAGAGTTTATGAAAGAAATAAAAAAGAGGCAAGTGAAATACTTTGGCCACATTAAAAGACATAACACTCTTATAAAAACCATATTGGAAGGCAAGGTTGAATACAAGTGAGCAAGAGGTAGACAGCGAGACAAGTGGAAGATAACATCAAGAGATGGATGAACAGCAATTTGACAGAATGTACAGTCTGGGCGAGACATAGATAGTGTTGGAGATCCATTGCAGCCAACCTTCATTGTGGAGACGGCACCTATTTGATTGATTGAGTAGATTGTGGGTCTAGTAATTAGTGCAGTATTTAGTACAGTAATTAATACAGCATCCAATAATTAGTGCAGCAGTAATGTAGTTGCAGTGCTTATTTAGTACAGAAGTTAGTCCAGTAGTGTAGCATTTAATGAGTGAAGAGAAGTTGTGAAGTAAGTAATGCTGTTTTCAGTGGAATAATTAGTGCAGTAGTAATGCAGTAGTTAGTACTTCTCGTATTATCCACACTGCTATTTGCTTGTGAAACCTGGACTGTTTACAAGCGTCATGCTAAGAAATTAAACCACTTCCACACAGTCTGCCTTAGGAAGCTATTGAAGATTAAATGGCAAGACAAGATCCCGGACACTGAAGTCCTAGAAAGAGCATCCATGCCCAGTATCCACACTATACTAATGAAGAATCAGATTCGCTGGGATGGTCACTTGACTCGCATGCCAGGTCACAGGCTCCCTAAACAAATTTTTTACGATGAGCTGCATTGTGGTAAACACTCCCAAGGCGGTCAGAGGAAACACTTTAAAGATACTCTGAAGATCTCACTAAAAGCTTTTGGAATTCATCACGACAACTGGGAGACTGTTGCCAAAGACAAATTCGTGACGTACATAATTACGCAAGGTTGCAGTCACTTGTGAAGCAAACAGGATTGCAAGAGCCATGAAAAACAGGCTGGACAGAAAAACCACTGCAGGAGATCCTCCTCCTGGAATGTCATGCATTCTTTGCTCACATTATCAAACAACATTTTGAGCCAAAATAGGCCTTACCAGCCATCTTAGAACTCACGGCTCCATACTTTCAACCCCGCTGGATGAAATGAATGGTCATCATCATTCTTGATGGACAAACAGTGCAGTATTCGGTGCAGTAGATTGTGAGTGTGCAGTACCTAGAATAATAATTAATGCAATAATTAGTGCGAATGTTCAGTAGTTAGTATGGTTGTCAGTATTCATACAGTAATTTTTGCAGCAGTAGGTGGATTAATTAGACCAGTAGTTAGTTTAGTCAGTAGTGTAGTTGTGTTAGCTTTTCTATATGAATAGCAATGACTTCCGCTATAATTAACATTCATCCATTATGTGTTAAACAACAAGCAAAACACATTGTCTCTCTCATTCACGTGCCAGGTTTCCAAAATGTGATATTCTATTAATGAGGTAGTCAATTTCCAGCGTGTAGGTTTTGCTGGGTTACCAGTCTTTTTCGCTCATAGTTCTGTGGATCCAGTTGACTATGCATTCTATTTCAGGTATTGCAGATAAGAAGTCCATCAGCAAGACCATCTCATGTACGTTATTCCTCTACTTTGCCTGCATCTTGCCCTGCATTGCCTTTGGAATATTGAACTCTTCCAACACAAATGGAGTTCTGAGTACGTTGACTTTTTCTCTTTGTATAGGCAATGTCTCTCATCCCCTGCCATCCTGATTGACTACACACACACACACACAAACACACACACACAAACACACACACATACACTTCTTCTTCCTCTGCCTTTAAGAGTCATAATCGAGCAAAGGCCTGCAACCAGGCATGCCAAACCCTTTGTAGGTGTGTTCTTAGTTGGATGATGGGTGATTTTGTTTTGACAGTGTGAAGTAGCCAGCCTCACACCAACCCTCTTTAGTTGCCTGTTTGGACTTGCACAGGAGGTTACTGTGGTACCCATTCTTGACTTTCTATTTTCCCCCAGTTTCTTTTTTTTACTTATGGGCGCATGCATGTGTGTGTGTGTGTGAGAGAGAGAGAGAGAGAGAGAGAGAGAGAGAGAGAGAGAGAGAGAGAGAGAGAGAGAGAGAGAGAGAGAGTCAGTCTCCTATAATGTTCATTTTTATAATGTGACTGTTTTCAGTGTGGTTGATGTGTTATGGAACAATTTCAGTACAATACAAAGCGTGACTCCAGTGTTCAGAAGCTCCAGGTGAGCACAAAAAGTAAAACTTAGCTGAACAGGAATGCAGAAGGATACTTGGGACACACAAACTGCAAGAACATCAAGTGGAGTGTGCTGAAGCTGGACAAGAGCACTGTCTGGGAAGCCAAAGAAGAATAGCCAGCAAACACAGAACTGGTGTTGTCAGTGGCTGCACACTAAGAAAATACTGAGGAGGGGATCTGAGCACTTATAGACTAACAGTTTGATGTGCAATGAGGATGCATGCTGTTGACTCTCTCTCTCTCTCTGTCACTCACATACACCCACCCACCCATCTATACAAACCCACCCCCACACCTACCCCCTATCCACACACACATCTATTCACCCACCCATCCTACCTATCCACATGCACTCATGCACCCACACACACCCACCCACCCACCCACATATCCACACACCCATCTATGTACTCAGCTAATATTTACACAGAAGCACAAACACACACCCTTCTCTCTCTTCTCTTCCCCCCCCCCCCCACACACACACACACACACCTTAGTCTGACACATGTTTTATTCTACAAATGTTGGTTTGGCTAATCTTCTACACTTGTTAACTTCTATAATAAACAAGCACTCATTCGGCATCCCCAAACATATCTGAGCACCCCTGCTACAAATGCCACACAGTGAATAGAAAAAACCTCAGTATATAAAGATGAACAGCTGAAAATAACAAATCCACTGTAGAACTGCAACATGGTACTACTGGCATACTTGTTGAAGAATTGAAAGATGGTGATGAAGACAGCCAGAAGTCTCGGCCATGTTTGCTAGCTTCCACACTGCTATGTGATGGTTGAAGTATGATAGAAACAACAGATGCATTGTCTTGAAGCTAATGATTATAATTACAGATCATAGAATAATCATACAATTCTGTGGAATCATAGTAGAGATGGTACTGTTTGAAACATGTTTATACCTGGGACTATGTGTTTTAATTGTCTCAGCTGAAGTATTATTCATTTATTCATGTCTTATGATGTATAACTCTTGCAGTTTGCATCAAAGAGATGGAGAGAAAAATGCCAGACAATAAATGGTGAAACATATTGTTTGTGGCTTGTGTGTGTAAAACATGTTTATTTTTCAGCTGTGGAGAAGGTGTTTTGCTCTCAAGTGTTTGGCGGTGTGATATTTGCCGTCCTGGGTGGCACGCCACACATTGTTCTACTGGCCACAGCTCCACTAGCTCTCTACACACAGAGTAAGTCCAGCTTCATTCATCTCATCATCATCATGTGCCCTGCAACTCCAGTAGGCATTCATGACTCTCCACAGAACTCAGTCTTTGGTGTTCTGGATCAACGGTACTGATGATATTCCTCCATGCCACAGTCTCAACCCATCCAGCATCATTTCTCTTGGTCGGCCTCTGCCTCTCTTCCCCAATGATTTTGCTTGTTTTCATGATGTTTTCCAGTGCTTTTCTTCTCATCAAATAACCAATCCATGCTGTTTGTCTCTTTCTTATTGTTGTATACAATGTACTAGTTTCAGTAGCCTCTTCCAGGCAATCGTTGTTTCTTACTCTCATTGTTCAAGGTATTTGTAACAATCGTCTCAGAAACCACATTTCTGTTGCCTCTAAGCTCTTCCTAATTCATTCATTCATGTTCCATGATTCACTGCCATCCAGCAAAACAGATCCCTTTGTGTCATTCAACAATAGTGATTTATTGCATAAGACACTTGTCATTTTCTGAAATGCAGCTTTTCCTTGACCTGTTCTGCTCTTAATCTTCCATCTGATATTATGATGGTCCCAAGGTATTTAAATTTATCAACTTGGTTAAGTATTTTCCTTTCAATTGTTATCTCACATTTTCCCCTTCTATTGTTATCTCACATTTTCCCCTTCTATTGTTATCTCACATTTTCATCTTCAATTGTTATCTCACATTTTCCCCTTCTATTGTTATCTCACATTTTCATCTTCAATTGTTATCTCACATTTTCCCCTTCTATTGTTTTCTCACATTTTCATCTTCAATTGTTATCTCACTTGTGTCTGGCCTTAGTCAGATATGACTGAGCTACCGTATAACAGTAGACGGTACTACCTGCTTTCTGTTAGCGCCGAACGTTGGGCGGCGCTTACCAAACCTGACACCCCACATTGTGCCAACAGCTTCAGGCGGAAGAGCGCAATTGGGAGGGTACAAGTCTTACCCTGGTGCGAGGAAATGCAACCTAAAGACAAAGTGTCATGGCAGGGAAGACCAGGCCCTAAGCAATAACTCCATTCCTTACAAACTATCGTCTGTCAAGACAACAAGGTGCCTATGTTATCTCACATTTTCCCTTCCATTGTTATCTGACATTTTCCCTTCCATTGTTATCTCACATTTCCCCCTTCTCTTGTTGTCTGACATTTAGGCCACAAAATGTGTGTGATATTGTTTTAGTTCTACCTTTGTTAAATTGGCAAAAACTGAAACCAGACTATGAGTGATGAAAAAATGCTGAAAGCTTCATTGAAAACAAGATGAGCGGGTGGCTGGGATATAGGTTTGGGTCACACACAGAGTGGGGCACGGGTTCTAACTCCCTGGTTGGACAAAGTATTTATAAGAAATTTGTAAAAAAAAAAGACATCCTAGCCTGTTTAAAAAAAGGGGTTTAAAGATGAGAATGACTTCATTGCAACAGGTTTTTATTCCATTTGGCTCTGTCTCTTCAAAAACCTGCCAAAAGAATTCCACAGAGCATGAACTCCATAACACCAGAGATGACCCTCAGAGGTCATGAACCAAATGATGCTCCAAAAAATAAAAAAATGGATCCACCACCTTGAAGCACGAGGCAGACGGTTTGACCACTTCACCTTGGAGTCCCACTAGCCTTGAACACTGTGTGCCAGCTGTATGGGTTAGCTTGCGGTCAAAGTGTACCTTACAAGCTGAGCTAGAGTGGCTGTTTACTGGAGGAAGATCAGCTGTTAGGGGGTTTATCTACCAGGTACTGATCAAATATGGTAAACAGAAGAATAGATCAAATATGGTAAACAGAAGAACAGGTTGAATTTCTTGGGAAAAAAGCAAGAACAGTTACAAAACTTAGAGAAGATGGGAATTTTTTGTTTACCCTTGCTCGCTTTGAACTGAAGTGTAGTCCATACACACACTTCTTGTAGCACTGGACTGAATATTGCACATGAATTAGCTTTCCCTATTACCAGTGTCTCTCGCCATCAGGTGAACCCTCTCCGACTTCAGAGGTACTTGTAATTTATGTCCCCCCAGTCAAGGACGAGAAGTCAACATTCTAGTCCAATGTCCAGTGTAGGAACTGAACCCCTGACCTTGGCATCAGCACACCGGATGTTTATGAACGCACATTCTTATCCATTTGGCCATACTGACCTCCAGAAGCTTGGAATAAAAAGGTCATGAGAGAAATAAACAAAAAACAAGTCAAATATTTTGGCCATTTAAAAGATATAAGCTGGTCTCCATGGCTAAGGCTTACGGACGTGATTTGTGAGCCCGCTTACCCGAGTTCGAAACACAGCTGCACCCGATTTGGCAGCAGACCGCGTCACACTGGGTTTTAACATGTTGGTATGGGAGCCGGTCGTTCAGAAAGCAATGGCAAACTGCTGAACGTAAACTTGCCAAGACATCAATAACAGTAGTAAAATGCTGGTGTTGACAGTGATATCCTGTAAATAGGATATGCAAAAACAAACAAAAAAATGATGTAACACTCTTATAACATCCCAGCACCATTTGACCAGGAAATATGAGCCTAGGACCCAAATCCCAATATGCCAGGATGACATGGAAATAGTGTCCTTTATCTTTTGTTTTTTTTAAAAATCTTTTAATAATCTCACATGATTCTTCTCTCATAATTTTAAACCGACAGTCTGTTTCATTATTGACATTATTCAATGATATATTTTTTATATTTTCAGTTATTTTCACTTTGAGTGTTAAATTTGATTTGAACTTCCCAGCTTTCTTTGCATGCACTGGTTTATTTAACTGCATGTTTTTGCTGATGTTTTCTCTGTTTGATTTGAGCATGGTGATGCAGTTTTCAACAAGGTAAAATCACTGATCATTCTGTCTTCTTCTTATGTTTTATCTTGTGTTGCAGTGCAAAGTTGTCCATAAGTTAAGGACAGCCATTCTATGACACCTTGTATGTATAGGGAAATATTGTCTTTGAATGTTAAATATTTTAATTGGGATGAGTGGAAGAGCGACTGAGGTCACCTAGTATTAGTGGTTAGTGCACTGGCTTACCAACACAGCTGTCCAGAATTTAATCCCCAATAGCAGCAACATTGATATATTTTCATCAGTATGGCTCTGCATTTAACCGAGCACAATATAATGGGTAAAAGAATTTTCTGGTAAAGAGATAGGGCAAGGAATTTAGATGGTTACCCACTTCATATTGGTATGGTCTAGTATATGTGAAGGCCTAATACTTAACAACCTTACAAGAATATCACAAGATTATGAAAAGAATGTCACAAGATTATCTTAACCTTTTGTGAAAGTGAAAAGGTGAAACCAAGTATTCTCAGTCAAAAAATATAAAAGAACAACAACTTAAATTCAAAAGAAAACAACTCCTTAACAACCTTTCAGTTTGTGTTAAATGAAAATAAATATAGAGAGAACAGTGAAAGATATATATCTTGAATATGGCATTTTGATCACTAGCTGAGCAATTACAGTGTCACAACGAGGTGACATTTGCTTGTTGGCTAAATTTAATTGTCAAAATTTTTAACAGCATGTCTGAATATTTACAATATACATTTACAATAGTTATGGTAAACAATTTTGTTGAACAGGTATTAAATCTAGTGTTAAGGTATTTGCTTAATGCCTTTTAACATGAATTGTTATATTATTTACTTTGAATGGTTATTGCAAATGTAGTTCTACACAGCTGAGTTATCATTATAGTGAATAAATCAATAACAACGAAAAGTAGAAAGCGTCGCCTTTACATGGTGTGTTCTTGTAAAGCTGATTCTTTGACTTTTCCGTGTTTGTTGACTTATTTGCTGTATTTTAACAGCTTTTCTGCAGATCTGCCCACTTCACAGTTCTTCCTTGTAGACATTTTACTGTGTGATGTGTTAACTCTTGCTGTTCAAGGCTGTTGTTACTTCCACTTGTTATGTACCAGTGAGATGTACTTTAATGTAATAGAAGTCCAGGTCTGGAGAAGATGAAATAATACGATTGGACAGGAGACAGAAAGCACTAAAATCTGATATCAAACCCGTTCTGTTGTATTGCGGTGAGGCTTCTCAGAGCATACTACTAGTCGAAAGTTGGCCCACATGAACAACCCTTGGTGACAAACTTTAGAGAGGGACTAGTGAAGACCTCATGTCTCACTGAGAGATGTCACGTCCTGTGTGTGACCCATGCTGGAATAGAAATATAGCAAATGCTGATCACTGGAGAAGAAGATCAACTAACAAACAGAGAAGGAAGAGCTTGGAGGCGTTAGAGATGTAGTTTCTGAGACCTATGTTGCAGCTTGGACTGTCAGAGTAGCTAACAATGATTGCCTGGAAGAGGCTAGTGAAAGTAGAACATTATACAGAGCTATAAGAAAGAGGCTAGTGACTGTAGAACATTATACACTGCTATAAGAAAGAGGCTAGTGAAAGTAGAACATTATACACTGCTGTAAGAAAGAGGCTAGTGAAAGTAGAACATTATACACAGCTTTAAGAAAAAGACGGGAAAATAGAACATTATACACAACTATAAGAAAGGGCAGTGAAAGTAGAACATTATACACAGCTATAAGAAAAAGGGTAGGGAAAATAGAACATTATACACTGCTATAAGAAAGAGGCTAGTGAAAGTAGAACATTATACACAGCTATAAGAAAAAGGGTAGGGAAAATAGAACATTATACACTGCTATAAGAAAGAGGCTAATGAAAGTAGAACATTATACACAGCTATAGAAAGGGCAGTGAAAGTAGAACATTATAAACAGCTATAAGAAAAAGGGTAGGGAAAATAGAACATTATACACTGCTATAAGAAAGAGGCTAGTGAAAGTAGAACATTATACACAGCTATAAGAAAAAGGGTAGGGAAAATAGAACATTATACACAGCTTTAAGAAAAAGACTAGGGAAAGCTAACCACTTTAGTAACTTTTTCTAAATTGCTTTTTAATTACATAACCTGCATAGTTGGATAGCTCTTGAAAAAACAAATCCAACGGTACCTCATTCAAGTCTGTAGGTCAATTTTAAGCCAAAATATAAATTTTTGTGTGTAAGCTTTTTATTTAAAAGGGACATATAGAAGAAAAACGATTTTGACCTTTCACTAGTTGTGACCCTACCTACACACTCACACAACTATCGGTTTACACTGTTGCCAAGGGATATTACACAGTGGCCTGTCTAACTCAAGGGAACATAACTCTGGTGGTTTATGTATATACACACACGCACACAGATATATCCATCTTCACGTCATCTGTGTGACGTCAGACCGCACGTGACTGCAGGCGAGTCTTGTCAGCCAGCGTAGATAGATGCATTTTGACAAAAGAGGTACCGTTGGAAAGATGAAAAAGTAACAATGATATGGCCCATGTAGGATGATGTAAAAATTAAACATACTTACAATAATGGGTCTTAATTAAATCAATCAATCAATCATGTGCCATGCCGGAAAGCGTGGGCGGTCATGACTCGCCATTTCACTCGATATACATATGATAATGGGTCTTGAATGTAAACATGCATTCATTATCATTGTAGTCGCTCTTAATATTCCATAGCAATATTAAATGTTCATAGCTGGAATATGACAAGAAAAACTGCCATCTCCCGCCATTGAAATACTAGTAAATACTACATTACAGCATGTGATCTTTATAATTTTAGTGTGACATTTATTGTCAACTTAAATGGTCCAAAATTACAAATTGGATATAAAAATAGATGCTAAATTTAATAATGCATAGTATAACAATGTAGTAAGTCTAATAAAACGGTATTTACAGGTTTACTTACCGCTTAGAACAGACAGCCTGATTCTCCGGTATAACAAGGGTTTCCAATTTGCCAGAAATGCAGAATGCAAAACGGGGTGGTAAAATCTTTATCAAGTAATCGGTGTTTGTTTTAACTCGATCTTGAAATAATCGGGGAATTTAACATCACGAGTACTCTAAACCTCCTTAAAACAGAGACTCAAGAAATAGTTGCCGAACAAAACCGCAAATATATTTTCGTTAAAATTCGGTAATCAGTTACTAAAGTGGCTAATGAAAGCAGAACATTATACACTGCTATAAGCAGCTATAAGAAATAGGCTAGTGTAGAACATTATACACAGCTATAAGAAATAACTGGAACAAGTCGTGACAACCAGAAAGATTTGTGGAAAGAGAGATAGAAGAAGTCAGTGGGAGAAGATTCTTGACAGTCTTGTGTCATGGCATGGAAGGAATTCAACACATGAATTGATCCATGCCATTGGAGATTGCAATTTTGGAAAGGCATGATCACCCATGCCAGTCAGCAGGGCACTGGATGATGATGATGATAAGAAAGAGGCAATGAAACTAGAAAATTAAACACAACTATAAAAAAGAGACAACATTCTTTGGTCACATAATGAGAATACAGATATTGAAGAAGATCACGACAACTGGCAAGGTTTGCAATAGAAGAGGCAGAGGTGAACCAAGAGACATGATGCTGTATGGTCTCAGATGATAGCTTGGAGGAACATCATAAGTAGAAGAACTGATCCATGGTCCTTGGATGGCAGGGAATGCCATGGTCTGCCCTGCCTTCTCTTGAGGGCCAAAAGGCATGCATATTGGTGGTCCATTGTTCGTAATCCCGTATATCCACATGGGAAAAACACCAGCTGTGAGAGTCTGCAGTGGTTCGCACCATGCTGGTAACTTACGGGGTATGTGAGCCGGATGTACAGAAAGCAATGGCAAACTATTGAAAGTAAAAACTTGCCTAGTACACCAACAGCAGCTGAAAAATGCTGGTGTTGACTGCAACGTCCTATAAGAGATATGCAACAGTAAAAAAAAGGAGGGGGAGGGCAGTGGTGTGTCAGCACTGGATAGAGGGACAAAGATTGACTGTGAAAAGTCCTTTGAAAATACAGGGAAGGCTAACCTGATCAACGAACTCCCGCAGAAGTCTGATGTGTTGGCCGCAAGGTGCAAATATCACAGTTCTGCTGTAAACTGACAAAACAATTACGTCCAAAACATTAAATAAATATTAGAATAAACAATGATGAAGAAGAAGAAATGATCCAGAACACCAAGGACTGAGATCTGTGGAGAGACATGAATGCCTATGCAAATGATAGGACATGGACTACAGTAGCATGTTGATAGTCTGGGTTAATGTAGCAACTTTGTGGGATGTCAGATGATGATAGGAGGGACTACAGTAGCATGTTGATAGTCTGGGTTAATGTAGCAACTTTGTGGGATGTCAGATGATGATAGGACATGGACTACAGTAGCATGTTGATAGTCTGGGTTAATGTAGCAACTTTGTGGGATGTCAGATGATGATAGGGCATGGACTACAGTAGCATGTTGATAGTCTGGGTTAATGTAGCAACTTTGTGGGATGTCAGATGATGATAGGGCATGGACTACAGTAGCATGTTGATAGTCTGGGTTAATGTAGCAACTTTGTGGGATGTCAGATGATGATAGGACATGGACTACAGTAGCATGTTGATAGTCTGGGTTAATGTAGCAACTTTGTGGGATGTCAGATGATGATAGGCATGGACTACAGTAGCATGTTGATAGTCTGGGTTAATGTAGCAACTTTGTAGGATGTCAGATGATGATAGGAGGGACTACAGTAGCATGTTGATAGTCTGGGTTAATGTAGCAACTTTGTGGGATGTCAGATGATGATAGGACATGGACTACAGTAGCATGTTGATAGTCTGGGTTAATGTAGCAACTTTGTAGGATGTCAGATGATGATAGGACATGGACTACAGTAGCATGTTGATAGTCTAGGTTAATGTAGCAACTTTGTGGGATGTCAGATGATGATAGGACATGTACTACAGTAGCATGTTGATAGTCTGGGTTAATGTATCAACTTTGTGGGATGTCAGATGATGATAGGACATGGTCTACAGTAGCATGTTGATAGTCTGGGTAATGTAGCAACTTTGTGGGATGTCAGATGATGATAGGACATGGGCTACAGTAGCATGTTGATAGTCTGGGTTAATGTAGCAACTTTGTGGGATGTCAGATGATGATAGGAGGGACTACAGTAGCATGTTGATAGTCTGGGTTAATGTAGCAACTTTGTGGGATGTCAGATGATGATAGGAGGGACTACAGTAGCATGTTGATAGTCTAGGTTAATGTAGCAACTTTGTGGGATGTCAGATGATGATAGGACATGGACTACAGTAGCATGTTGATAGTCTGGGTTAATTTAGCAACTTTGTGGGATGTCAGATGATGATAGGAGCGACTACAGTAGCATGTTGATAGTCTGGGTTAATGTAGCAACTTTGTGGGATGTCAGATGATGATAGGAGGGACTACAGTAGCATGTTGATAGTCTGGGTTAATGTAGCAACTTTGTGGGATGTCAGATGATGATAGGAGGGACTACAGTAGCATGTTGATAGTCTGGTTAATGTAGCAACTTTGTGGGATGTCAGATGATGATAGGACATGGACTACAGTAGCATGTTGATAGTCTGGGTTAATTTAGCAACTTTGTGGGATGTCAGATGATGATAGGAGGACTACAGTAGCATGTTGATAGTCTAGGTTAATGTAGCAACTTTGTGGGATGTCAGATGATGATAGGACATGGACTACAGTAGCATGTTGATAGTCTGGGTTAATTTAGCAACTTTGTGGGATGTCAGATGATGATAGGAGGGACTACAGTAGCATGTTGATAGTCTGGGTTAATGTAGCAACTTTGTGGGATGTCAGATGATGATAGGAGGGACTACAGTAGCATGTTGATAGTCTGGGTTAATGTAGCAACTTTGTGGGATGTCAGATGATGATAGGGCATGGACTACAGTAGCATGTTGATAGTCTGGATTAATTTAGCAACTTTGTGGGATGTCAGATGATGATAGGGCATGGACTACAGTAGCATGTTGATAGTCTGGGTTAATTTAGCAACTTTGTGGGATGTCAGATGATGGATAGGGACATGGACCTACAGTAGCATGTTGAATAGTCTGGGTTAATGTAGCAACTTTGTGGGATGTCAGATGATGATAGGACATGTACTACAGTAGCATGTTGATAGTCTGGTTAATGTAGCAACTTTGTGGGATGTCAGATGATGATAGGAGGGACTACAGTAGCATGTTGATAGTCTGGGTTAATGTAGCAACTTTGTGGGATGTCAGATGATGATAGGACATGGACTACAGTAGCATGTTGATAGTCTGGGTTAATGTAGCAACTTTGTGGGATGTCAGATGATGATAGGAGGGACTACAGTAGCATGTTGATAGTCTGGGTTAATGTAGCAACTTGTGGGATGTCAGATGATGATAGGATGGACTACAGTAGCATGTTGATAGTCTGGGTTAATGTAGCAACTTTGTGGGATGTCAGATGATGATAGGACATGGACTACAGTAGCATCGTTGATAGTCTGGGTTAATGTAGCAACTTTGTGGGATGTCAGATGATGATATGAGGGACTACAGTAGCATGTTGATAGTCTGGTTAATGTAGCAACTTTGTGGGATGTCAGATGATGATAGTAGGGACTACAGTAGCATGTTGATAGTCTGGGTTAATGTAGCAACTTTGTGGGATGTCAGATGGATGATAGGGACATGGGACTACGTAGCATGTTGATAGTCTGGGTTAATGTAGCAACTTTGTGGGATGTTCAGATGATGATAGGACATGGGATACAGTAGCATGTTGATAGTCTGGGTTAATGTAGCAACTTTGTGGGATGTCAGATGAAGATAGGACATGGACTACAGTAGCATGTTGAGAGTCTGGGTAATGTAGCAACTTTGTGGGATGTCAGATGATTGATAGGATATGGACTACAGTAGCATGTTGATAGTCTGGGTTATGTAGCAAACTTTGTGGGGATGTCAGATGGATGATAGGACATGGACTACAGTAGCATGTTGATAGTCTGGGTTAATGTAGCAACTTTGTGGGATGTCAGATGATGATAGGACATGGACTACAGTAGCATGTTGATAGTCTGGGTTAATGTAGCAACTTTGTGGGATGTCAGATGATGATAGGAGGGACTACAGTAGCATGTTGATAGTCTGGGTTAATGTAGCAACTTTGTGGGATGTCAGATGATGATAGGACATGGACTACAGTAGCATAGTTGATAGTCTGGGTTAATGTAGCAACTTTGTGGGATGTTCAGATGATGATAGGAGGGACTACAGTAGCATGTTGATAGTCTGGGGTTAATGTAGCAACTTTGTGGATGTCAGATGATGATGAGGACATGGACTACAGTAGCATGTTGATAGTCTGGGTTAATGTAGCAACCTTTGTGGGATGTCAGATGATGATAGGGCATGGGACTACAGTAGCATGTTGATAGTCTGGGTTAATGTAGCAACTTTGTGGGATGTACAGATGATGATAGGAGGGACTACAGGTAGCATGTTGATAGTCTGGGTTAATGTAGCAACTTTGTAGGGATGTCAGATGATGATAGGAGGGACTACAGTAGCATGTTGATAGTCTGGATTAATTAGAAATCTTTGTGGGATGTCAGATGATGATAGGACATGGACTACAGTAGCATGTTGATAGTCTGGGTTAATTTAGCAACTTTGTGGGATGTCAGATGATGATAGGAGGGACTACAGTAGCATGTTGATAGTCTGGGTTAATGTAGCAACTTTGCGGGATGTCAGATGAT
Organism: Cepaea nemoralis; assembly: GCA_014155875.1. Taxonomy (NCBI): domain Eukaryota; kingdom Metazoa; phylum Mollusca; class Gastropoda; order Stylommatophora; family Helicidae; genus Cepaea; species Cepaea nemoralis. The sequence continues at coordinate 442,958 of JACEFZ010028393.1, read as the reverse complement.
GATAGGAGGGACTACAGTAGCATGCTGATAGTCTGGGTTAATGTAGCAACTTTGTGGGATGTCAGATGATGATAGGACATGGACTACAGTAGCATGTTGATAGTCTGGGTTAATTTAGCAACTTTGTGGGATGTCAGATGATGATAGGAGCGACTACAGTAGCATGTTGATAGTCTGGGTTAATGTAGCAACTTTGTGGGATGTCAGATGATGATAGGAGGGACTACAGTAGCATGTTGATAGTCTGGGTTAATGTAGCAACTTTGTGGGATGTCAGATGATGATAGGAGGGACTACAGTAGCATGTTGATAGTCTGGGTTAATGTAGCAACTTTGTGGGATGTCAGATGATGATAGGACATGGACTACAGTAGCATGTTGATAGTCTGGGTTAATTTAGCAACTTTGTGGGATGTCAGATGATGATAGGAGGACTACAGTAGCATGTTGATAGTCTGGGTTAATGTAGCAACTTTGTGGGATGTCAGATGATGATAGGACATGGACTACAGTAGCATGTTGATAGTCTGGGTTAATTTAGCAACTTTGTGGGATGTCAGATGATGATAGGAGGGACTACAGTAGCATGTTGATAGTCTGGGTTAATGTAGCAACTTTGTGGGATGTCAGATGATGATAGGAGGGACTACAGTAGCATGTTGATAGTCTGGGTTAATGTAGCAACTTTGTGGGATGTCAGATGATGATAGGGCATGGACTACAGTAGCATGTTGATAGTCTGGATTAATGTAGCAACTTTGTGGGATGTCAGATGATGATAAGGCATGTACCTACAGTAGCATGTTGATAGTCTGGGTTAATTTAGCAACTTTGTGGGATGTCAGATGATGATAGGACCTGGACTACAGTAGCATGTTGATAGTCTGGGTTAATGTGAGCAACTTTGTGGGATTGTCAGATGATGATAGGACATGGACTACAGTAGCATGTCTGATAGTCTGGTGTTAATGTAGCATACTTTGTGGATGTCAGATGATGATAGGAGGGACTACAGTAGCATGTTGATAGTCTGGGTTAATGTAGTCACGTGGTGGATGTCAGATGATGATAGGACATGGACTACAGTAGCATGTTGATAGTCTGGGTATAATGTATACAACTTGTGGATGTCAGATGATGATAGGAGGGACTACAGTAGCATGTTGAGAGTCTTGGGTTAATGTAGCAACTTTGTGGGATGTCAGATGATGATAGGCAGGGACTACAGTAGCATGTTGATAGTCCTGGGTTAATGTAGCAACTTGTGGGATGTCAGATGATGAATAGGACATGGACTACAGTAGCTGCTTTGATAGTCTGGGTTTAATGTAGCAACTTTTGTGGACTGTCAGATGATGAGTAGGAATGGACTACAGGAGCATGTTGATAGTCTGGGTTAATGTAGCAACTTTGTGGGATGTCAGCATGACTGATAGGACATGGGACTACAGTAGCATGTTGATAGTCTGGGTAATGTAGCAACTTTGTGGGATGTTCAGATGCTGATAGGACATGGACTACGTAGCATGTGATAGTCTGGGTTAATGTAGCAACTTTGTGGGATGTCAGACTGACTGATAGGACATGGAACTACGTAGCACTGTTGATAGTCTGGGTTAATGTAGCAACTTTGTGGATGTCAGATGATGATAGGAGGGACTAACAGTAGCATGTTGATAGTCCTGGGTTAATGTAGACACTTTGTGGATGTCAGATGATGATAGGCATGGACTACAGTAGCATGTGATAGTCTGGTTAATTTAGCAACTTTGTGGATGTCAGATGATGATAGGACATGGACTACAGTAGCATGTTGATAGTCTGGTTAATTTAGCAACTTTGTGGGATGTCAGATGAATGATAGGAGGGACTACAGTAGCATGTTGATAGTCTGGTTAATGTAGCAACTTTGTGGGATGTCAGATGATGATAGGAGGGACTACAGTAGCATGTTGATAGTCTGGGTTAATGTAGCAACTTTGTGGGATGTCAGATGATGATAGGGCATGGACTACAGTAGCATGTTGATAGTCTGGATTAATTTAGCAACTTTGTGGGATGTCAGATGATGATAGGGCATGGACTACAGTAGCATGTTGATAGTCTGGGTTAATTTAGCAACTTTGTGGGATGTCAGATGATGATAGGACATGGACTACAGTAGCATGTTGATAGTCTGGGTTAATGTAGCAACTTTGTGGGATGTCAGATGATGATAGGACATGGACTACAGTAGCATGTTGATAGTCTGGGTTAATGTAGCATCTTTGTGGGATGTCAGATGATGATAGGAGGGACTACAGTAGCATGTTGATAGTCTGGGTTAATGTAGCAACTTTGTGGGATGTCAGATGATGATAGGACATGGACTACAGTAGCATGTTGATAGTCTGGTTATTTAGCAACTTTGTGGGATGTCAGATGATGATAGGAGGGACTACAGTAGCATGTTGATAGTCTGGTTAATGTAGCAACTTTGTGGGATGTCAGATGATGAATAGGAGGGACTACAGTAGCATGTTGATAGTCTGGGTTAATGTAGCAACTTTGTGGGATGTCAGATGATGATAGGACATGGACTACAGTAGCACGTTGATAGTCTGGGTTAATGTAGCAACTTTGTGGGATGTCAGATGATGATAGGAGGGACTACAGTAGAATGTTGATAGTCTGGGTTAATTAGCAACTTTGTGATGTCAGATGATGATAGGAAGGGACTACAGTAGCATGTTGATAGTCTGGTTATGTAGCAACTTTGTGGGATGTCAGATGATGATAGTAGGGGACTACAGTAGCATGTTGATAGTCTGGTTAATGTAGCAACTTGTGGGATGTCAGATGATGATAGGACATGGACTACAGTAGCATGTTGATAGTCTGGGTTAATGTAGCAACTTTGTGGGATGTCAGATGATGATAGGACATGGAATACAGTAGCATGTTGATAGTCTGGGTTAATGTAGCAACTTTGTGGGATGTCAGATGAAGATAGGACATGGACTACAGTAGCATGTTGATAGTCTGGGTTAATGTAGCAACTTTGTGGGATGTCAGATGATGATAGGAGGGACTACAGTAGCATGTTGATAGTCTGGGTTAATGTAGCAACTTTGTGGGATGTCAGATGATGATAGGACATGGACTACAGTAGCATGTTGATAGTCTGGGTTAATGTAGCAACTTTGTGGGATGTCAGATGATGATAGGACATGGACTACAGTAGCATGTTGATAGTCTGGGTTAATGTAGCAACTTTGTGGGATGTCAGATGATGATAGGAGGGACTACAGTAGCATGTTGATAGTCTGGGTTAATGTAGCAACTTTGTGGGATGTCAGATGATGATAGGACATGGACTACAGTAGCATGTTGATAGTCTGGGTTAATGTAGCAACTTTGTGGGATGTCAGATGATGATAGGAGGGACTACAGTAGCATGTTGATAGTCTGGGTTAATGTAGCAACTTTGTGGGATGTCAGATGATGATAGGACATGGACTACAGTAGCATGTTGATAGTCTGGGTTAATGTAGCAACTTTGTGGGATGTCAGATGATGATAGGACATGGACTACAGTAGCATGTTGATAGTCTGGGTTAATGTAGCAACTTTGTGGGATGTCAGATGATGATAGGAGGGACTACAGTAGCATGTTGATAGTCTGGGTTAATGTAGCAACTTTGTGGGATGTCAGATGATGATAGGAGGGACTACAGTAGCATGTTGATAGTCTGGGTTAATTTAGCATCTTTGTGGGATGTCAGATGATGATAGGACATGGACTACAGTAGCATGTTGATAGTCTGGGTTAAGTTAGCAACTTTGTGGGATGTCAGATGCTGATAGGACATGGGACTACAGTATCATGTTGATAGTCTGGGTAATGTAGCAACTTTTCTGGGATGTCAGATGATGATAGGAGGGACTACAGTAGCATGTTGATAGTCTGGGTTAATGTAGCAACTTTGTGGGATGTCAGATGATGATAGGACATGGACTACAGTAGCATGTTGATAGTCTGGGTTAATGTAGCAACTTTGTGGGATGTCAGATGATGATGAGGAGCGGACTACAGTAGCATGTTGATAGTCTGGGTTAATGTAGCAACTTTGTGGGATGTCAGATGATGATAGGATGGACTACAGTAGCATGTTGATAGTCTGGGTTAATGTAGCAACTTTGTGGGATGTCAGATGATGATAGGAGGGACTACAGTAGCAATGTTGATAGTCTAGGTTAATGTAGCAACTTGTGGGATGTCAGATGATGATAGGACATGGACTACAGTAGCATGTTGATAGTCTGGGTTAATGTAGCAACTTTGTGGGATGTCAGATGATGATAGGAGGACTACAGTAGGCATGTTGATAGTCTAGGTTGAATGTAGCAACTTTGTGGGATGTCAGATGATGATAGGACATGGACTACAGTAGCATGTTGATAGTCTGGGTTAATGTAGCAACTTTGTGGGATGTCAGATGATGATAGGAGGGACTACAGTAGCATGTTGATAGTCTGGGTGTAATGTAGCAACTTTGTGGGATGTCAGATGATGATAGGACAGGACTACAGTAGCAATGTTGATAGTCTGGGTTAATGTAGCAACTTTGTGGGATGTCAGGATGATGATAGGGCATGGACTACAGTAGCATGTTGATAGTCTGGGATTAATGTAGCAACTTGTGGGATGTCAGATGATGATAGGGCATGGACTACAGTAGCATGTTGATAGTCTGGGTAATGTAGCAACTTTGTGGGATGTCAGATGATGATAGGACATGGACTACAGTAGCATGTTGATAGTCTGGGTTAATGTAGCAACTTTGTGGGATGTCAGATGATGATAGGACATGGACTACAGTAGCATGTTGATAGTCTGGGTTAATGTAGCATACTTTGTGGGATGTCAGATGATGATAGGAGGGACTACAGTAGCATGTTGATAGTCTGGGTTAATGTAGCAACTTTGTGGATGTCAGATGATGATAGGACATGGACTACAGTAGCATGTTGATAGTCTGGGTTAATTTAGCAACTTTGTGGGATGTCAGATGATGATAGGAGGGACTACAGTAGCATGTTGATAGTCTGGGTTAATGTAGCAACTTTGTGGGATGTCAGATGATGATAGGAGGGACTACAGTAGCATGTTGATAGTCTGGGTTAATGTAGCAACTTTGTGGGATGTCAGATGATGATAGGACATGGACTACAGTAGCACGTTGATAGTCTGGGTTAATGTAGCAACTTTGTGGGATGTCAGATGATGATAGGAGGGACTACAGTAGCATGTTGATAGTCTGGGTTAATTTAGCAACTTTGTGGGATGTCAGATGATGATAGGAGGGACTACAGTAGCATGTTGATAGTCTGGGTTAATGTAGCAACTTTGTGGGATGTCAGATGATGATAGTAGGGACTACAGTAGCATGTTGATAGTCTGGGTTAATGTAGCAACTTTGTGGGATGTCAGATGATGATAGGACATGGACTACAGTAGCATGTTGATAGTCTGGGTTAATGTAGCAACTTTGTGGGATGTCAGATGATGATAGGACATGGAATACAGTAGCATGTTGATAGTCTGGGTTAATGTAGCAACTTTGTGGGATGTCAGATGAAGATAGGACATGGACTACAGTAGCATGTTGATAGTCTGGGTTAATTTAGCAACTTTGTGGGATGTCAGATGATGATAGGATATGGACTACAGTAGCATGTTGATAGTCTGGGTTAATGTAGCAACTTTGTGGGATGTCAGATGATGATAGGAACATGGACTACAGTAGCATGTTGATAGTCTGGGTTAATGTAGCAACTTGTGTGGGATGTCAGATGATGATAGGACATGGACTACAGTAGCATGTTGATAGTCTGGGTTAATGTAGCAACTTTTGTGGGATGTCAGATGATGATAGGAGGGACTGACAGTAGCATGTTGATAGTCTGGGTTAGATGTAGCAACTTTGTGGGATGTCAGATGATGATATAGGACATGGACTACAGTAGCATGTTGATAGTCTGGGTTAATGTAGCAACTTTGTGGGATGTCAGATGATGATAGGAGGGACTACAGTAGCATGTTGATAGTTAGTTAGTTAGTTAGTTAGTCGCAGTTCCAACTTCACAGCAACGGGTCGTCCCCATTATGCTCCGTTCCTGTGCCAGTGAATATCACGTAAAACGCTCCCCACTGCCCAATGTGAAAAGTGGAAAAGACAGGAGTCTCGACAAACAACAGCCCGCACAGATACACTGTGCATAATGCCGCCGCCAGAATGTCAACACACCAGTCCCCCACGAAACACCCAAGTAATCTCTGATAGGAAGCAGCAGTCATTTTCCGAGCTGGATGTTTCCTAGATGTTCACCCACACAGTCCACGAAAATACAGTTCATCGCCGATGGCAGTGCAGTCAACTAGAAAGCCCAGCATAAGGCAAAAATCGGTCAACGGCTAGGGAATATCCCACCTTGCCATCGCTCCGAACAGGCAGGCACATTCCCAAAACCCTCGGCCAGATTCAAAAGAATATTCATAGCGAAACTCACAGCTCACAGATGTCGCGCCACGCACTCACTCAGTAAGCAGGGGCAACGGAACCCAGCATGTTGATAGTCTGGGTTAATGTAGCAACTTTGTGGGATGTCAGATGATGATAGGACATGTACTACAGTAGCATGTTGATAGTCTGGGTTAATGTAGCAACTTTGTGAAATGTCAGATGATGATAGGACATGTACTACAGTAGCATGTTGATAGTCTGGGTTAATGTAGCAACTTTGTGGGATGTCAGATGATGATAGGAGGGACTACAGTAGCATGTTGATAGTCTGGGTTAATGTAGCAACTTTGTGGGATGTCAGATGATGATAGGAGGGACTACAGTAGCATGTTGATAGTCCTGGATTAATTTAGCAATCTTTGTGGGATGTCAGATGATGATAGGACATGGACTACAGTAGCATGTTGATAGTCTGGGTTAATGTAGCAACTTTGTGGGATGTCAGATGATGATAGGAATGGACTACAGTAGCATGTTGATAGTCTGGGTTAATGTAGCAACTTTGTCGGGATGTCAGATGATGATAGGACATGGACTACAGTAGCATGCTGATAGTCTGGGTTAATGTAGCAACTTTGTGGGATGTCAGATGATGATAGGACATGGACTACAGTAGCATGTTGATAGTCTGGGTTAATGTAGCCAACTTTGTGGGATGTCAGATGATGATAGGAATGGACTACAGTAGCATGTTGATAGTCTGGGTTAATGTAGCAACTTTGTGGGATGTCAGATGATGATAGGACATGGACTACAGTAGCATGTTGATAGTCTGGGTTAATGTAAGCAACTTTGTGGAATGTCAGATGATGATAGGAGGGACTACAGTAGCATGTTGATAGTCTGGGTTAATGTAGCAACTTTGTTGGGATGTCAGATGATGATAGGACATGGACTACAGTAGCATGTTGATAGTCTGGGTTAATGTAGCAACTTTGTGGATGTCAGATGATGATAGGACATGGACTACAGTAGCATGTTGATAGTCTGGGTTAATGTAGCAACTTTGTGGGATGTCAGATGATGATAGGACATGGACTACAGTAGCATGTTGATAGTCTGGGTTATGTAGCAACTTTGTGGGATGTCAGATGATGATAGGAATGGACTACAGTAGCATGTTGATAGTCTGGGTTAATGTAGCAACTTTGTGGGATGTCAGACGATGATAGGAGGACTACAGTAGCATGTTGATAGTCTGGGTTAATGTAGCAACTTTGTGGGATGTCAGATGATGATAGGAGGGACTACAGTAGCATGTTGATAGTCTGGTTAATTTAGCAACTTTGTAGGATGTCAGATGATGATAGGACATGTACTACAGTAGCATGTTGATAGTCTGGGTTAATGTAGCAACTTTGTGAGATGTCAGATGATGATAGGACATGTACTACAGTAGCATGTTGATAGTCTGGGTTAATGTAGCAACTTTGTGGGATGTCAGATGATGATAGGATGGACTACAGTAGCATGTTGATAGTCTGGGTTAATGTAGCAACTTTGTGGGATGTCAGATGATGATAGGAGGACTACAGTAGCATGTTGATAGTCTGGGTTAATGTAGCAACTTTGTGGATGTCAGATGATGATAGGACATGGACTACAGTAGCATGTTGATAGTCTGGGTTAATTTAGCAACTTTGTGGATGTCAGATGATGATAGGAGGGACTACAGTAGCATGTTGATAGTCTGGGTTAATGTAGCAACTTTGTCGGGATGTCAGATGATGATAGGAGGGACTACAGTAGCATGTTGATAGTCTGGGTTAATGTAGCAACTTTGTGGGATGTCAGATGATGATAGTAATGGACTACAGTAGCATGTTGATAGTCTGGGTTAATGTAGCAACTTTGTGGATGTCAGATGATGATAGGAGGGACTACAGTAGCATGTTGATAGTCTGGGTTAATGTAGCAACTTTGTGGATGTCAGGATGATGATAGGAGGGACTACAGTAGCATGTTGATAGTCTGGGTTAATGTAGCAACTTTGTGGGATGTCAGATGATGATAGGAGGGACTACAGTAGCATGTTGATAGTCTGGGTTAATGTAGCAACTTTGTGGGATGTCAGATGATGATAGGAGGGACTACAGTAGCATGTTGATAGTCTGGGTTAATGTAGCAACTTTGTGGGATGTCAGATGATGATAGGAGGGACTACAGTAGCATGTTGATAGTCTGGGTTAATGTAGCAACTTTGTGGGATGTCAGATGATGATAGGAGGGACTACAGTAGCATGTTGATAGTCTGGTTAATTTAGCAACTTTGTAGGATGTCAGATGATGATAGGAGGGACTACAGTAGCATGTTGATAGTCTGGGTTAATGTAGCAACTTGGGGGATGTCAGATGATGATAGGACGATGGACTACAGTAGCATGTTGATAGTCTGGGTTAATTAGCAACTTGTAGGGATGTCAGATGATGATAGGAGGGACTACAGTAGCATGTTGATAGTCTGGGTTAATTTAGCAACTTTGTAGGATGTCAGATGATGATAGGACATGGACTACAGTAGCATGTTGATAGTCTGGTTAATGTAGCAACTTTGTAGGATGTCAGATGATGATAGGAGGGACTACAGTAGCATGTTGATAGTCTGGTTAATTTAGCAACTTTGTAGGATGTCAGATGATGATAGGAGGGACTAAAGTGACATGTTGATAGTCTGGGTTAATGTAGCAACTTTGTGGGATGTCAGAATTTAACTTACAGTGAGTTGCTCAAGATAAAATGAATTTATTAACCATGACATGTCTGTTGCTTCTTGTGATGTCATTCTCATTGCTGAAACCTTTTCGTTTTTTTTTATGTTAGGTCTTCAGAGGAGATTTTTGCCGTGTTTGTTTCCATTGCATTTTCTGTTAATGTCTACAGGAATTTTGTACAAAGTAAGTGTCTGTACTCCATCACATGCATTGATATAAGATAATACTATCTTCAGATGCATTTGCATAAGATAATGCTATCTTCACATGCATTGATATAAGATAATACTATCTTCAGATGCATTAATATAAGATAATACTATCTTAAGATGCATTGATATAACATAAAACTATCATCACATGCATTGATATTACATAATACTATCTTAAAATGCATTGATATAAGATAGTACTATCTTTTATTTGTGTACTTGTGTCCTAATTATCTTCATGTGTCCTAATTATCTTCTTGTGTCCTAATTATCTTCATGTGTCCTAATTATCTTCATGTGTCCTAAATATCTTCTTGTGTCCTAATTATCTTCATGTGTCCTAATTGTCTTCATATGTCCTAAATATCTTCATGTGTCCTAATTATCTTCTTGTGTCCTAAATATCTTCATGTGTCCTAAATATCTTCTTGTGTCCTAAATATCTTCATGTGTCCTAAATATCTTCTTGTGTCCTAAATATCTTCATGTGTCCTAAATATTTTCTTGTGTCCTAATTCTCTTCTTGTGTCCTAATTCTCTTCTTTTGTCCTAAATATCTTCATGTATCCATAATATCTTCATGTGTCCTAATTATCTTCTTGTGTCCTAAATATCTTCATGTGTCCTATATGTCGTCATGCATCCTAAATATCTTCATGTGTCCTAATTATCTTCTTGTGTCCTAAATATCTTCATGTGTCCTATATATCTTCCTGCTTCCTAAATATCTTCATGTGTCCTATATATCTTCATGCGTCTTAAATATCTTCATGTGTCCTAAATATCTTCATGTGTCCTATATATCTTCCTGCTTCCTAAATATCTTCATGTGTCCTATATATCTTCTTGTGTCCTAAATATCTTCATGTGACCTAATTATCTTCATGTGTCCTAATTATCTCTGCTGTTTACCCACCTTGTAGTGGTAGAGGGCTTGCATGTTCCAATGCGTTGATATAACACAATACTATCTTAAGATGTATTGATATAAAATAGTACTATATTTTATTTATGTACTTGTGTCCTAATGATCTTCTTGTGTCTTAATTATCTTCATGTGTCCTAATTATCTTCATGTGTCTTATTTCAAGTGCCCTAAATATCTTCATGTGTCCTAAATATCTTCATGTGTCCTAAATATCTTCATGTGTCCTAAATACTTCATGTGTCCTAAATATTTTCTTGTGTCCTAATTATCTTCATGTTTTCTAAATATCTTCATGTGTCCTAAATATCTTCATGTGTCATAATTATCTTCATGTGTCCTATTTCATGTGGCCTAAATATCTTCATGCGTCCGAAATATCTTCATGTGTCCTAATTATCTTCATGTGCCCTAAATATCTTCTTGTATCCTAATTATCTTCTTGTGTCCTAAATATCTTCATGTGTCCTAAATATCTTCATATGTCCTAATTATCTTCATGTGTCCTAAATATCTTAATGTGTCCTACATATCTTCATATGTCCTAAATGTCTTCATGTGTCTTAAATATCTTCATGTGTCCTAATTATCTTCTTGTGTCCTAAATATCTTCATGTGTCCTAAATATCTTCATGTGTCCTAATTATCTTTATGTGTCCTAAATATCTTCATGTGTCATAATCTTCATGTGTCCTATTTCATGTGTCCTAATTATCTTCATGTGTCTTAAATGTCTTCATGTGTCCTAATTATCTTCTTGTGTCCTATTTCATATGTGTAAATATCTTCATGTTTCCTAAATATCTTCATGTGTCCTATTTACTTTCATGTGTCCTAATTATCTTCATGTTTCCTAAACATCTTCATGTTTCCTAAACATCTTCATGTGTCCTAAATATCTTCATGTGTTCTAATTATCCTCATGTGTCCTAATTATCTTCATATTTCCTAAATATCTTCTTGTGTCCTAAATATCTTCATGTGTCCTAAAAATCTTCATGTGACCTAATTATCTTCATGTGTCCTAATTATCTTCTTGTGTCTTATTTCATGTGACCTAATTATCTTCATGTGTCCTAATTATCTTCTTGTGTCCTATTTCATGTGTCCTAATTATCTTCATGTTTCCTAAATATCATCATGTGTCTTAAATATCTTCATATGACCTAATTATCTTCATGTGTCCTAAGTATCTTCATGTTTCCTAAATATCTTCATGTGTCTTAAATATCTTCATATGACCTAATTATCTTCATGTGTCCTAATTATCTTCTTGTGTCCTATTTCATGTGTCCTAATTATCTTCATGTTTCCTAAATATCTTCATGTGTCCTAAATATCTTCATGTGACCTAACTATCTTCATGTGACCTAATTATCTTGATGTGTCCTAATTATGTCTGCTGGCTTGCATGTTCCAATGACCTCGAGAGCTATGCCGACTGCACCTTCTGGTAGGGTCTCCCTTGTTAGACAGGTCAAAGGATAAGGACTAGATAAAGTGATACACAAACCTGCCGCCTTGTAGGTAGACTGGAGACATTCAAAGGCCCCCCCCCCAAAAAAAAAAATAACTTGTCGAAGTTGGATGTACTGAACTACAGGCATAACAAAACAGTGTAATGCAGATCTCTCACTTATGTGCAGACAATCACTTTCCTCCACAAATTATCTGTCCTCTGTGTTCTGGATAGGCCAGTGCTGTGGCTTAGGTGAGGTGAACATGTATCACTATCACTTTCCTCCACAAATATCCATCCTCTGTGTTCTAGATAGGCCGGTGCTGTGGCTTAGGTGAGGTGAACGTCTTTGACTACTCCCCGTCACATCGAGTCAAGGGTTTGAAATCATCTGTAGGCAGTATGGAAGAAGACTGCTGTGCATTGATTTAGATGGTGTGAGGTGTTGGTCGCTCAGACAAAAATGGCAAACTACTGAACATACATATTGCCTAGTAAAACATTCAGTAGATTGCCATTGCTTTCTGAATGCCTGGCACTCATACCATTGCATGAAAACCAGTGCAAGGAGGTCTGCCTCCAGATCTCTTTCCGCCGTGTTTTCAGTGCGGTATGTGGGATTGCGAATTGTGTTCATAACCTTTTCACCACAGCGCCAATGAAGAATAAAAATTGTAGCTGTAACAATATTGTGTATGTTACAGAAATGATTCCGTATTTGTTATCTAGTTTATGGAGAATGATTTTTGTCTTGCTGCCATACTCTCATTACAAATTGTCCTCAGATTTTAATCACCACTACTGTGATCCTGCGTCTGTTGGCACTATAGGAAACATTCTGCAGGCTGTGAATGCCTCCATGCCAAGCAATCACACTGATCTACCCACAAGTGAATGTGCCAAAGAAATCAGCCTCCTTTACCTCCTACTGCTTGTAGGCACCTTTTCTTTGGGAGTGACCCTGTACACATTTAAGAACACGTAAGAGAAAACGTACCAACATTTCTTGCGGCCAAAACAAAACTCATAATTCTTTAATGCTTATCTTTCCAAATACGATGCAGGTCACTCAACCTGGTATACAGAACAGATCTATGTTTGCAAGAAGACTTTAAGTAGTCACATATTGAGAAAACCACATTGGCCTATGTATTCTGGATTATATAGCCATGATGATAAGCTAAATGGTAGATAGATTTATCAATGAGCAGTCACAGAGCTGGCATAATGAAAACTGTGAGGGCAGAGTCATTATGTAACAGGAATATTATTATAAAGTGCATGCAAGAGTGTGGACCAAGGAAGTCTGATTTCAGGACAAAACTGGATCTTCTGCAATACCTATCGCCCACCTAACCTAGGAGAATATGATGTACTGTCATTTTATCACCCACTTAACCCAGTAGAATGTGATTTACTGTCATTTTATCACACACTTAACATAGTAGAATATGATGTACTGTAATTTTATTGCCCACTTAACCCAGTAGAAAGTAAAGTACTGTCATTTTATCGCACACCTAACCTAGTAGTGTGTGATGTACTGTCATTTTAATCCCCCCTTAACCCAGTAGAATGAGATGTACTGTCCCCAGAAATGCTAACCTGGTCAAAAATGCACGCTAAAGTCTGATGTGTTGGCCTAAGGGTTTCGGCCCAAGGGTGCCTAACCAGACACACCGCAGTTACATCTGAAAAAACACTCTGGGTGAACGCAGAAGAAGATGATGTACTGTCATGTTATCACCCACCTAACCCAGTAGAAAGTGTGATATACTGTCATTTCACCGCCCACATAACCCAGTAGAATGTGATGTACTGTCATGTTATCACCACTTAACCCAGTAGAATATGTTGTACTGTCATGTTATCACCATATAACCCTGTAGAATGTGACGTACTGTCATTTCACCGCCACATAACCCAGTAGAATGTGATGTACTGTCATGTTATCACCACTTAACCCAGTAGAATGTGTTGTACTGTCATGTTATCACCACATAACCCAGTAGAATGTGATGTACTGTCATGTTATCATTACATAACCCAGTAGAATGTGTTGTACTGTCATGCTATCACCACATAACCCAGTAGAATGTGATGTACTGTCATGTTATCACCACATAACCCAGTAGAATGTGATGTACTGTCATGTTATCACCACATAACCCAGTAGAATGTGATGTACTGTCATGTTATCACCACTTAACCCAGTAGAATGTGATGTACTGTCATGTTATCACCACATAACCCAGTAGAATGTGATGTACTGTCATGTTATCACCACTTAACCCAGTAGAATGTGATGTACTGTCATGTTATCACCACATAACCCAGTAGAATATGTTGTACTGTCATGTTATCACCACATAACCCAGTAGAATGTGTTGTACTGTCATGTTATAACCACATAACCCAGTAGAATGTGTTGTACTGTCATGTTATCACCACATAACCCAGTAGAATGTGATGTACTATCATGTTATCACCACTTAACCCAGTGGAATATGTTGTACTGTCATGTTATCACAACTTAACCCAGTAGAATATGTTGTACTGTCATGTTATCACCACTTAACCCAGTGGAATATGTTGTACTGTCATGTTATAACCACATAACCCAGTAGAATGTGTTGTACTGTCATGTTATCACCACATAACCCAGTAGAATGTGATGTACTGTCATGTTATCACCACATAACCCAGTTGAATGTGTTGTACTGTCATGTTATCACCACATAACCTAGTAGAATGTGTTGTACTGTCATGTTATCACCACATAACCCAGTAGAATATGTTGTACTGTCATGTTATCACCACATAACCCAGTAGAATGTGTTGTACTGTCATGTTATAACCACATAACCCAGTAGAATGTGTTGTACTGTCATGTTATCACCACATAACCCAGTAGAATGTGATGTACTGTCATGTTATCACCACATAACCCAGTAGAATGTGTTGTACTGTCATGTTATCACCACATAACCCAGTAGAATGTGTTGTACTGTCATGTTATCACCACATAACCCAGTAGAATATGTTGTACTGTCATGTTATCACCACATAACCCAGTAGAATGTGTTGTACTGTCATGTTATCACCACATAACCCTGTAGAATGTGATGTATTGTCATGTTATCACCACATTAAAAAAAATGGTGTTGCGCATCCCTTATAGGATGTTGCAGTCAACACCAGCATTTTTTCCAGCTGCTGTTGATGTACTAGGCAAGTGTTACGTTCAGTAGTTTGCCATTGCTTTCTGAACGACCGGCCCCAATACCTTTTTTTGAAAAAACCAGCACCACCGTGTTTCGAACCCGGGTATACGGGCTCACAAACCGCGTTCGCAAGCCCTTAGCCACAGAGGCCCAGTAGAATATGTTGTACTGTCATATTATCACCACATAACCCAGTAGAATGTGTTGTACTGTCATGCTATCACCACATAACCCAGTAGAATATGTTGTACTGTCATGTTATCACCACATAACCCAGTAGAATGTGATGTACTGTCATGTTATCACCACTTAACCCAGTAGAATATGTTGTACTGTCATCACAGCCCATACCTGACTGCAGCCAAGAGGCAACTATTAGCAGACTACTCCCTTCCCGTCACAGTGATCCTGATGGCTGTTGTTGGAGTCTTCCTGTTTAAAGATGTACATAGTAAGTAGCTGACTGGTTGAGAACATTAATGAACTCTTGATTAGATAGATCTGAGGGGAACTGCCCTTCTTCTCCTCCCTGCCTGTCACAGTTTTCCTGTTTAAGAGATGTATGTTGTAAATGACTGGCTGGTTGTGAAAATTACATATACATTCCTTTCTTCCTACCTTAATTCCTTCATTTCTTCCTTTTTTCATTCCTTCTATGTTTACTTTCTTTCTTATTTCTTTCCTTTCTTTCTTCTCTTCCTCTTGTTCTTCCACAGAAATTAACATGAATGTAGGCAGTAGAAAGGTACTCTGTAAATGGTAATTTCTTGGCCCTCGTTAGCAGGCTTACAAACTATGGTGCCACTGCAGCTCTTAATCTGTTAGAATTTGTTCAATAAAACACATTTTTTTCCCTTTCAAATTGCCAAAAAATATTATTGATTCTGATTGATTCTCTTAATTCTCTTTCACACACAATTTTAAAATAAAACATTTTAAAGTCTTAATGTTTGCCACATTTTAACGGTCTTAGTTCTTGTCATGTTGTAACAGTCTTCTTCTTGTCATGTTATAACAGTCTTCTTCTTGTCATGTTATAACAGCCTTCTTCTTGTCATGTTATAACAGTCTTCTTCTTGTCATGTTATAACAGCCTTCTTCTTGTCATGTTATAAGAGTCCTCTTCTTGTCATGTTATAACAGTCTTCTTCTTGTCATGTTATAACAGTCTTCTTCTTGTCATGTTATAACAGTCTTCTTCTTGTCATGTTATAACAGTCTTCTTCTTGTCATGTTATAACAGTCTTAGTTCTTGTCATGTTAAAACAGTCTTCTTCTTGTCATGTTATAACAGCCTTCTTCTTGTCATGTTATAAGAGTCCTCTTCTTGTCATGTTATAACAGTCTTCTTCTTGTCATGTTATAACAGTCTTCTTCTTGTCATGTTATAACAGTCTTCTTCTTGTCATGTTATAACAGTCTTCTTCTTGTCATGTTATAACAGTCTTAGTTCTTGTCATGTTAAAACAGTCTTCTTCTTGTCATGTTATAACAGCCTTCTTCTTGTCATGTTATAACAATCTTCTTCTTGTCATGTTATAACAGTCTTCTTCTTGTCATGTTATAAGAGTCCTCTTCTTGTCATGTTATAACAGTCTTCTTCTTGTCATGTTATAACAGTCTTCTTCTTGTCATGTTATAACAGTCTTCTTCTTGTCATGTTATAACAGCCTTCTTCTTGTCATGTTATAACAGTCTTCTTCTTGTCATGTTATAACAGCCTTCTTCTTGTCATGTTATAAGAGTCCTCTTCTTGTCATGTTATAACAGTCTTCTTCTTGTCATGTTATAACAGTCTTCTTCTTGTCATGTTATAACAGTCTTCTTCTTGTCATGTTATAACAGTCTTCTTCTTGTCATGTTATAACAGCCTTCTTCTTGTCATGTTATAACAGTCTTCTTCTTGTCATGTTATAACAGCCGTCTTCTTGTCATGTTATAAGAGTCCTCTTCTTGTCATGTTATAACAGTCTTCTTCTTGTCATGTTATAACAGTCTTCTTCTTGTCATGTTATAACAGTCTTCTTCTTGTCATGTTATAACAGTCTTCTTCTTGTCATGTTATAACAGTCTTCTTCTTGTCATGTTATAACAGTCTTCTTCTTGTCATGTTATAACAGTCTTCTTCTTGTCATGTTATAACAGCATCATTGACTTGGCTCTGGTGTCGCCCACCATCGCACCAAGGTGCCGGTGGGGCACACTGGGATACCACGATAGTGACCACTACCCTTGTGTCATCCTGATCAAGAAAGACGGGGCCATGAGTCAAAGAAACAAGACCAATGCCTTCCCGTACGACACCACTGGTCAAGACGCCATAAGCAAGATCAGAAGAAGGAAACTAACTTCCTCCCGTAGGAGACAAGAAAGATGGCTGCAGCCACCATGGTGGAATGGAGAGGTCGAGAAGGTGTGGCTGGGAAAGAGGCAGGCTGTCAAAGACTGGCAAAAGGCCAGAAAGGCTAACATGCCACAGGTTGAGTTGGCGAACCTGAAGACTGAGGTCGTTAGGACGACGACTTTATTCAAATCCTGCGCCAAACAGGCCAAGGCCGACAAATGGGACGAGTTCTGCAGGAAGGTGTGCTCCGAGCAATCTCTTACGACATTCTGGCGCCTCCACAAGAGCATGAACGGTGCTGCACAACGTAGGGGTATACCAGACTTTCAAGGCACAGACCTCGCATGGAAAAAGTCGGATGCGGATAAAGGTAAGGCCCTTCTTGCACGCTACATAGAACAGACTGACCAGAAAGACGAGCCCGCCAGACATAGGACCACAACAACACTCTCTCAGTTGTGCGAGGGGGTCGGGACAGACGAAGAATGGACAATCACAGTTGACATATTGCGTGCAATGCTCAAGAAATCACCTAACACTGCCCCAGGCCCAGACGGCATCCGATATGGTGACCTAATGGTGATATCAGATGATGACATGGAAGAACTGGCCAGAGAATTCAACACCAGTATCCAGAGGGGTCAGGTCAAAGAAGAATGGCTACACAGCTACTTGCTGCCGCTGCCAAAACCGAACAAAGACCACTCCAAGATAAGCGGCTACAGAATCATTACGATGCAGAATACTGTTGGCAAGCTACTGGAGAAAATTGTAGCACACAGACTTGCTTGGGACTTGGAACAGCTCGGCTGCTTCCCGCCCACACTTGGAGGATACAGACGCAACAAAGAGTCATGGCTGAATGTGGCGGTCTTTGCTCAAGATGTTTACGAAGGATTTCAGGTCAGAGAAGAGACATGTGCGGCCGCCATAGACTTAGAGGACGCATATAACAGAGTATCTTTCGAGCACTTGATGCAAACCCTCCTCAGACTGAAAGTGCACCCTCACCTTGTACGATGGATAGCTGCAGTTCTACTCCAAAGGAAGGTGGTGCTAAGATGCGGGAGTTGGTCTTCTGAGCCGATAACGATATGTCCAGGATTGCCACAGGGTTCACCACTGTCACCAGTACTATTCAACGTGTATACGTGCCGATCACTGAACAACAGTTGGATGGGAGGGGCAGGACTCTATCATTCGTTGACGACATCCTCGTGTATCGACAGGGTCGAGATAGACAGGCGGTTGCCAACTATATGCAGGGCGAACTAGATCGAATTTCCTCATGGTGTGCTGATGCCGATGCCCTTGTCAACCCTGCAAAGGCAACGGTTACATGGTTCTCACTAAACAACCATATTGTGAAAACAGACCTGCCGGCAGTTAGAATGGATGGGAGCATTCTGAGTAGAACCCAGTCAATGACATATCTTGGCGTGAGGCTTGATCGTAGCCTGTCCTTCAAAGATCATGTCGACTATGTCATAACGAAGGCTCGAAAAGGTTGGCAGCAATGAGAGTCATGGCGACTGCCAATATCGAGCAAAGACTGCTATTACTTCTGTTCCAAGGACTTGTGCTTTCACGCATCGAGTATGCCCTGGCCATCCTCACTGTCAGCCCTACACAGATTGGAAGACTTGAAAAGGTACAAAACGAAGCCATGCGCATCATTTTGGGCTGCACGAGAGACACCAGCTGTGTAGCAATGAGATACCTCCTTGACTTCCCGACAATGGAACACAGGATCAAGATCTGGAGAGCTCGTGCATACTTAAAAAATAAGTGCAGATGAGCAGCACCCTCTGCATGACGCTGTATTCAGAGAAAAGGGTGACAGGCTAAAGAGGGGCAAATCATGGATGGGTCGGGCGGAAGATGTCGTCGACAGGTCTGCAGTCTTACCAGTATCAACCCCGGCAAGGAATGGGTGCCGGTGCCTCCAGCTTTTAAGTGCTACCTTCTCCTGCATTATCACACTCGACAGACGGTGCAGAGAGCAGAACCCTGCCGCTGTCAATGCAGAGGTTAACGCGCTCATCTATGATCACTCAGATAGCCCCGAAGTGCTCATCTATACAGATGGATCTGTTGTAACGCAGCAGAGAAGTGCGTGGGCATTTACAGCCCGTTCAGCGGGGCCGAACCGTTCAAGAATCCAGTGGTGCCCACTCTATGACCACGAGCAGCATGACGATGGAGGTGATGGCAGTTACACAGGCTTTCATATGGCTGGAATCACAGCATTATACCAACGTGTGTGTACTAAGTGATTCAATGAGCATGATTCAGAAGGTCGAAGCTGGATCTGTACGTAGACAGTGGACTGAGTCGCTGCGGAAGTCTGTTGTCCGCAAAGTCACCTTCATCTTCGTCCCGGGACATGCGGGAGTCGAGGGAAATGAACGAGCTGATAAATTGGCTGGCTCTGCACCCCCTGTAGATGGCCAGCCCATGGATCGTGCCGATGTCATTAACGCCCTTAAAGATATGGCGAGAACAGAGGATTTTGACGCCAGTGATTCCACTCGCTTTCCAGGATGAAAGACCTGGGAGTAAGAATCGGCACAGCCAGACGCGAGAAGGTACATCGGGAAAACAAAGCGCCTCGTCAACCAACACAGAACTGGCACTATTAGCCACCGGACGCTGATGCATATGCTGGGGGGAGGATCTGAGCACCTATGGACATGTCCGGAGTGCAACGAAGATACCCCAACTGATAACTGATAACTAACTAACAGCCTTCTTCTTGTCATGTTATAACAGCCTTCTTCTTGTCATGTTGTAACAGTCTTTTTCTTGTCATGTTATAACAGTCTTAGTTCTTGTCATATCGTAACAGTTTTAGTTCCTGTCATATTTTGTTCGGTGCTCGCTCGCTTTGAATCAAGCGTAGTCCTTGCACACTATTTATGGTAGTGATGGACTGAATTTTGCGTTGGATTAGCTTTCCATATTAATAGTGTCCCTCGCCATCAGGTGATTCCACTCTGACTTCCAAGGTACTTGTAATTTACGTCCCCAAATCAAGGACGACAGGTCAACATTTTAGTCCAGCTGTCTGGTGTAGGGGTTAAACCGCTAACCTCAGCATCAGCAAACCGGATGTTTAAGAACACGCGTTCTTACCCATTCAGTCATGCGGACCTGCATTCTTGTCATATTATAACAGTCTTAGTTCTTGTCATATTATAACAGTCTTAGTGTTTGCCATGTGTTATCATCCTTGCCATAGTCTTGATACTATTGTGTTCTCATAGTCAATAAACTTGTCATATTTTATACATCTGTTTACTTGCCATATTTTATACATGTGTGTACTTGCCATGTTTCTGATGCCTGTTAGAGATTCTATATTTATAGTTTCAATAACCCACATGTTTCAGTTGGCAAGGAGTTTTGAGCCATTGGAATTTTACAGCAGTCACTTTTTTACCTGGGGTTGACTTATCACTGTTTGCCTTGGGAAGCTGTGGTTGGAGCCTGTGGCCTGGGTTTCTGCCTGTCATTGCTGTTTTTCATGGACCAGAACATATCGGCTTCTGTGGTCAATTCTCCACGCAATAAGTAAACTATTTATATTATTTTTATTTTATTTTCCTTTTTCATCAGCTTCGAAAATTAATGTAGAAAGCATTCCACTTTAGGGGTGAAAAAAATGAAGTTTAAAATCGTTGCACAGATTTTGGTATGTTTTTTTTTGCAAACCCGGGTCACTTTTCATTTCGCACACATACCTCTATAAAACAAAACCATTTTTAATTTAAAAAATCTGAAAGGGAAAATTTTAAATCCCAAAAAGGGAAAAAATGAAAAATCCCTTTTTTTCCGTGTGTTTCCAAACCCCCACGAGGTAGAGGGGCTTTTGTGTTCCCAAAGAAAAACCAAAAAGGGTATGCCGACGGTAGCACAGCTACTGTAGGGTCCCCCCATGTCGAACATTCAAGGGGGAGGGACCCAAACCCAATGAAAACACAAACCTGCTGCCTTGTAGGTAGACTGGGGAAAAGTTTAAAAGGGTGGAAAACACCCCCAAAAAAAATCTGTCGAAAACGGGGTTTTACTGGCCACAGGCTTGACAAAGCAGTGCAAAAGTGTAATTCCCTGATATTCCCCAAAATTAAAAAATTAAACGTTTTTGGGGGGCTAATCCCATGAAGTCCCCCTCGGGGGTGGGTAGTGCCGGGGGCCCCCTTCCCCCGAGGGGGGTCCACCCATGACTAAATGGGGGTCAACCCTTTCCCCTGTGCTGTGGGGTCAAGGGGGCCCGAGGGTAAGGGGTTTAAGAGCTATTTACCAAACCCCCGGCACTCCCAAAATACTGCAGTGGAAAAGCCGAAAGGGGTTTAAAAACAAGGGAAAATTTTCCCTAAAAACCCAAACGTCTTCATAAAGATAGAAAAAGATGTTGGGGAAAGCATTTTAAAAGAAAAACACCTCAAAGCCAATCGAAAAATTTTCCGTCCGGGGAAAATCAGGGGGCCCCAAAGTTTTTTGACCGCGAAGGGCACAAAAGGGGGAGTTCCTTTAATTTTTTAAAATGAATACAATACTCCCTTCCCGTCACAGTGATCCTGATGGCTGTTGTTGGAGTCTTCCTGTTTAAAGATGTACATAGTAAGTAGCTGACTGGTTGAGAACATTATGAACTCTTGATTAGATAGATCTGAGGGAACTGTCCTTCTTCTTCTCCCTGCCTGTCACAGTTTTCCTGTTTAAGAGATGTATGTTGTAAATGACTGGCTGTTTGTGAAAATTACATATCATTCCTTTCTTCCTACCTTAATCCTTCATTTCTTCCTTTTTTCATTCCTTCTATGTTTACTTTCTTTCTTATTTCTTTCCTTTCTTTCTTCTCTTCCTCTTGTTCTTCCACAGAAATTAACATGAATGTAGGCAGTAGAAAGGTACTCTGTAAATGGTAATTTCTTGGCCCTCGTTAGCAGGCTTACAAACTATGTGCCACTGCAGCTCTTAATCTGTTAGAATTTGTTCGATAAAAACATTTTTTTTCCCTTTTAATTGCCAAAAAATATTATTGATTCTGATTGATTCTCTTAATTCTCTTTCACACACAATTTTAAAATAAAACATTTTAAAGTCTTAATGTTTGCCACATTTTAACGGTCTTAGTTCTTGTCATGTTGTAACAGTCTTCTTCTTGTCATGTTATAACAGTCTTCTTTTGTCATGTTATAACAGCCTTCTTCTTGTCATGTTATAACAGTCTTCTTCTTGTCATGTTATAACAGCCTTCTTCTTGTCATGTTATAAGAGTCCTCTTCTTGTCATGTTATAACAGTCTTCTTCTTGTCATGTTATAACAGTCTTCTTCTTGTCATGTTATAACAGTCTTCTTCTTGTCATGTTATAACAGTCTTCTTCTTGTCATGTTATAACAGTCTTAGTTCTTGTCATGTTAAAACAGTCTTCTTCTTGTCATGTTATAACAGCCTTCTTCTTGTCATGTTATAAGAGTCCTCTCTTGTCATGTTATACAGTCCTTTCTTCTTGTCATGTTATAACAGTCTTCTTCTTGTCATGTTATAACAGTCTTCTTCTTGTCATGTTATAACAGTCCTCTTCTTGTCATGTTATAACAGTCTTAGTTCTTGTCATGTTAAAACGTCTTCTTCTTGTCATGTTATACAGCCTTCTTCTTGTCATGTTATAACAATCTTCTTCTTGTCATGTTTAACATCTTCTTCTTGTCATGTTATAAGAGTCCTCTTCTTGTCATGTTATAACAGTCTTCTTCTTGTCATGTTATAACAGTCTTCTTCTTGTCATGTTATAACAGTCTTCTTCTTGTCATGTTATAACAGTCTTCTTCTTGTCATGTTATAACAGCCTTCTTCTTGTCATGTTATAACAGTCTTCTTCTTGTCATGTTATAACAGCCTTCTTCTTGTCATGTTTATAAGAGTCTTCTTCTTGTCATGTTATAACGTCTTCTTCTTGTCATGTTATAACAGTCTTCTTCTTGTCATGTTATAACAGTCTTCTTCTTGTCATGTTATAACAGTCTTCTTCTTGTCATGTTATAAGAGTCTCTTCTTGTCATGTTATAACATCCGTCTTCTTGTCATGTTATAAGAGTCCTCTTCTTGTCATGTTATAACAGTCTTCTTCTTGTCATGTTATAACAGTCTTCTTCTTGTCATGTTATAACAGTCTTCTTCTTGTCATGTTATAACAGTCTTCTTCTTGTCATGTTATAACAGTCTTCTTCTTGTCATGTTATAACAGTCTTCTTCTTGTCATGTTATAACAGTCTTCTTCTTGTCATGTTATAACAGTCTTCTTCTTGTCATGTTAAAACAGTCTTCTTCTTCTTATGTTATAACAGCCTTCTTCTTGTCATGTTATAACAGTCTTCTTCTTGTCATGTTATAACAGTCTTTTTCTTGTCATGTTATAACAGTCTTAGTTCTTGTCATATCGTAAAAGATTTAGTTCCTGTCATATTTTGTTCGGTGCTCGCTCGCTTTGAATCAAGCGTAGTCCTTGCACACTATTTATGGTAGTGATGGACTGAATTTTGCGTTGGATTAGCTTTCCATATTAATAGTGTCCCTCGCCATCAGGTGATTCCACTCTGACTTCCAAGGTACTTGTAATTTACGTCCCCAAATCAAGGACGACAGGTCAACATTTTAGTCCAGCTGTCTGGTGTAGGGGTTAAACCGCTAACCTCGGCATCAGCACACCGGATGTTTAAGAACACGCGTTCTTACCCATTCAGTCATGCGGACCTGCATTCTTGTCATATTATAACAGTCTTAGTTCTTGTCATATTATAACAGTCTTAGTGTTTGCCATGTGTTATCAATCCTTGCCATAGTCTTGATACTATTGTGTTCTCATAGTCAATAAACTTGTCATATTTTATACATCTGTTTACTTGCCATATTTTATACATGTGTGTACTTGCCATGTTTCTGATGCCTGTTAGAGATTCTATATTTATAGTTTCAATAACCCACATGTTTCAGTTGGCAAGAGTTTTGAGCCATTGGAATTTTACAGCAGTCACTTTTTTACCTGGGTTGACTTATCACTGTTGCCTTGGGAAGCTGTGGTTGGAGCCTGTGGCCTGGGTTTCTGCCTGTCATTGCTGTTTTTCATGGACCAGAACATATCGGCTTCTGTGGTCAATTCTCCACGCAATAAGTAAACTATTTATATTATTTTTATTTTATTTTCCTTTTTCATCAGCTTTCTGAAAATTAATGTAGAAGCATATCCACTTTAGGGATGAAAGAACTGAAGTTATGAAAATCGTTGCACAGATTTTGGTATGTTTGTTTGCAACGGATCACTTTCATTTCGCACACATACCTCTATAAAACAAACCAGTTAATTTAAATATCTGAAGGCAAATTTAACTTCAGATAGGGAATAAATAGAGAAATCCCTTCTGCCATGTGTCCACCTTGACGAGGTAGAGGGGCTTGTGTGTTCCAATGACCCCAAGAGCTATGCCGACGGTAGCACAGCTACTGGTAGGGTCACCCATGTCGAACAGGTCAAGGGAGAGGGACCAGACCAAGTGACACACAAACCTGCTGCCTTGTAGGTAGACTGGGGACAGTCAAAGGCTAGGGAAAGCACCCCGAACAAATGCATGTCGAAATCGGATGTACTGAGCCACAGGCTTGACAAAGCAGTGCAACTGTGTAATTCATGATGTCACAAATTAAAATTAATCGTTATGGTGCTAATCCCATGAAGTCCCATCAGGCGGTGATAGTGCTGGGCCCCCTGCCTCGAGGGGGTCCACCCATGACTACTGGTGGTCACCTTCCCCTGTGCTGTGGAGTCAAGGCGCAGAGGAGTAGGTTAAGAGCTATTGACCAAACACCCCGGACACTCAACATACTGCAGTGGAATGCCGAAGGAGTTTATAACAAGAAAGTCTCCCTAACACAGCGTCTTCATAAAGATAGAATAGATGTGGCATGCATTCAAGAGACACACCTCAACGCCAATCGCAAATTCTCAGTCAGGGGATATCAGGCCACACGTTTCGACCGCGAAGGACACAAAGGAGGAGTTCTAATATTTACATGAAATACAATACCTTGCAGCGAAGTATCTGTGATCTCTGACAACCAAACGGAAATTATAGGTGTTGATATAATGATAAAGGACATGAAAATAAGAATTTACAATCTGTATAGCCCGGCAGATAAGGATCTTACACTCTCAAACATGAAAATAACTGACACAAATTGCATTATTGTCAGAGACTTTAATAGCCGTTCAGAAAGATGGGGATACCCAGATACTGACAAAAGAGGAGATGAAGTGGAGGACTGGGAAATAGTCTCAAATCTCCATCTACTCAACAAAGCGGATGACACACTGAGCTTCTACTCCAGAAGATGGATTACCACTTCTACTCCAGACTTAGCTTTCTGCACAGGAGACATCCTCCACAAAATTGATCGCCATGTGCTTGACCAATTAGTCGGTAGTGACCACAGACCAATCAAGCTTGTAATGAATATGGAGTATGTTCCACAGGAGCAAAAGCCTTTGCCCCGCAGGAATTACAAACAAGCAGATTGGGACAGATTTGCGATACTAACAGACAAATATTGTGAAAACATAAATACACGACATGGCAACATGAAACAAATGGTGGAAAGTCTAAACAGAGCAATAATACAGGCGGCCACTGAGTCTATTCCAAGAGGAGTGAGGAAAAATTACAAACCATACTGAACTGAAGAATTACAAATTTTGGAGGACAAAGTTGAAGATGCCAGGAAGACCGCAGAGAGAGAACAAACAACTGAAGCGAACATCTCTCTCAAAGCAAACTCAGCAAAATATAAAAGAACAGTAAATCAAACAACAAGAGATTGTTGGAGGAAAAAAACAGAAAACCTGAATTTTGACAGGGATGGAAACAAACTATGGAAACTAGTGAAAGCCATGAACAATGAAGGACCTAGAAACAAACAAATAACAATAAAATGTCACTTAAAAGTCGACAGGGTCGACTTCATCGCACCGGGTTTTATCCTATATGGCTCGTCCTCTTTCCGCAGCGCGGAAAGCATCGCACAAAGCACGAACTCCGTAGCTTTTAGCGACGACCCACAGGAGTCTTCGAAACATTTAACTCGTAAGCCGAAGGGTGCGGCCCAGAATCGAACCCACAACCTTCGGAGCACGAGTCAAACGGCTTGACCACTTCGCCACAGAGAGTCCCAAACAAGGAAATACCTTGCTTACAGAAAAAAAGGCTGCAAATGCACTAATGGAACACTATGCCAGTGTCAGAAAGAACAGATCCACTGAAGATCGAATAACCTATATAGCTCAGGAAATAGAGGATGCCTTCCAAGAGAAAAAGCACACACTAGCGGTCTGGATAGATTTATAAAAAGCATTTGATAAAGTATGGAAGGAAGGACTGAAGGTAAAACTGCAAAAAATGCATGTTTGTGAGAAAATGTACAAATGGATCAGCCAGTTATCAGTTATCAGTTGGGGTATCTTCATTGCACTCCGGACATGTCCATAGGTACTCAGATCCTCCCCCCAGCATATGCATCAGCGGCTGGTGGCTAATAGTGCCAGTTCTGTGTTGGTTGACGAGGCGCTTTGTTTTCCCGATGTACGTCTTGCGTCTGGCAGGGCCGATTCTTACTCCCAGGTCTTTCATCCTGGACAGCGATGTGGAATCACTGATGTCAAAGTCCTCTGTTCTCGTCATATCTTTAAGGACGTTAATAACATCGGCACGATCCATGGGCTGGCCATCTACAGGGGGTGCAGAGCCAGCCAGTTTGTCAGCTCGTTCATTTCCCTCGACTCCCGCATGTCCCGGGACGAAGATGAAGATGACTTTATGGACAAAAGACTTCCGCAACGACTCAGTCCACTGTCTACGTACAGATCCAGCTTCGACCTTCTGAATCATGCTCATTGAATCACTTAGTACACACACGTTGGTGTAATGCTGTGATTCCAGCCATATGAAAGCCTGTGTAACTGCCATCACCTCCATCGTCATGCTGCTCGTGGTCATAGAGTGGGCACCACTGGATTCTTGAACGGTTCGGCCCGCTGAACGGGCTGTAAATGCCCACGCACTTCTCTGCTGCTTTACAACAGATCCATCTGTATAGATGAGCACTTCGGGCTATCTGAGTGTTCATAGATGAGCGCGTTAACCTCGGCATTGACAGCGGCAGGGTTCTGCTCTCTGCACCGTCTGTCGAGTGTGATAATGCAGGAGAAAGTGCACTTAAAAGCTGGAGGCACCGGCACCCATTCCTTGCCGGGGTTGATACTGGTAAGACTGCAGACTTGTCTGACGACATCTTCCGCCCGACCCATCCATGATTAGCCCCTCTTTAGCCTGTCACCCTTTTCTCTGAATATAGCGTCATGCAGAGGGTGCCTCTCATCTGCACTTATTTTTAAGTATGCACGAGCTCTCCAGATCTTGATCCTGTGTTCCATTGTCGGGAAGTCAAGGAGGTATCTCATTGCTACACAGCCACTACCTTGAGAACAGAACTGCCAGGACAAAAGTACAAGGACAAACCAGCAAAATGATGCTGTTGGAGGAAGGTGTCCCCCAAGGAGGAGTTCTTTCACCAACATTATTCCTAGCATATATAAATGACATCACAGAAAATTTTCCAGCCAGAGTACACACATCATCCTTTGCAGATGACCTAGCCATATGGACATCTGAAGAATATATTAGTACAACTAACAGCAGAATACAGCAAGCCCTATTAGCACTAGAGGACTGGTCAAAATCATGGCTAGTGAAGATAAGTAAGGAGAAAACAACATGCACAGTGTTCTCCCTCTCAAATAAACCTCAGCAACCTAAGCTGGTATTGAATGGAAAAATATTGCGCCATGAAGAAAATCCAAACTATCTAGGAGTCACCTTTGATCGTTGCCTGACATGAAAAACACAGGTTGAGAAAAATCGAACAAGAGCAAGGCAAAGAATGGCAATCATGAAAAAGCTTGCTGGTACAACGTGGGGAGCAGATGAGAAAGTTCTCAAGAAGTTATATACTGGACGGGTGAGGCCAGTACTTGTATATGGCATTGCAGCTTGGGCAACAACAGCTAAGTCAAACTTTAACAAAATAAGTAGAGTCCAAAATCAAGGAATACGAATCATAACTGGAAGCCTGAAGACAACGCCTATTAATGAACTAGAAAAGATCACTTGTTTACAACCAATGCAGGATAGAAGAGATAGCAGAGCCCAGCAACAAGCAGAAACATTTAGAAGATTGACAAACCACCCTATGTATAAAAGGTTTAATGGTTTTGGAAAGGGAAGACTGAAGCGTAGCAACTTTGTAGAAACTGCAAAACGAAAGATTAGGGCAGATCCTATACTTAACATATCAACAGTCAAACCCATTTACAATGCACACAAGTTCCCAGCTTGGAGACAGCAGCAACTGCCTGAGATGATAGAAAACATTCCTGGTGTTGAGAAAAAGAACACTCAGCATGAAACCGAAAGAAGAGAAATAACCCCCCCGGGAAGGTTAACCCGGTCAACAAATGCCCGCAGAAGTCGGATGTGTCGGCCTAACGGCGCAAGAACGCAGCTCTGCTGTAAACAGGCACAACGCAATCACATCCGAAAAAAAACACTCCGGATGAACGAAGAAGAAGAAGAAGAAGAAGAAATAACCCTAAACTACATAAAAGAACATTACCCAAGCAGCAATTGGACCCATGCATATACAGATGGATCAGCCTAAAATTCAATAGAGAATGGAGGAGGAGGAATTCTCCTAAATTTAAAAAATGGAGTGAAAAAAACACATTCAATGGCAACTAGAAAATTTTCAAGTAACTTCAAAGCGGAGGTAGAGGCTCTGAAAACTGCAGCAGAAATGCTCTTGATGGAGGAAAATAAAGAGAAGCAAATAGCTATCTTCACAGATGCAAAGTCAGATGTCTCAATACTGAAGAGCAATAACAGCACAGAACTAACTGACCTAAGAGCAGCACTCCATGGTCTTATGCCAGGAAATCCAAAAAAGTTGTAATACAGTGGATCCCATCACATTGCAGTATACCTGGAAATGAAGAGGCTGACAGACTGGCAAAAGAGGGGCGGATGACTACCACAGCCTGACATAGACATAACCTATAATGAGACAAAGAGGTTGATAAAAAGCACTTATAGAACCAAATGGGAATCAGAGCATCCAGGCCACCAGAAGGATGATGCATATTACAAACTCGACCGAAGAGAACAAGTAGCAATCTCAGACTCCGCACAGGACATAACAGGCTGAAATACCACTTGTTCAATAAACTAAAGATAGGAGATACCGATGAATGTAATTGTCGAAACTGGAAAAATGACAGCAAACATTTGCTGCAGGATTGCCCAACATATGCATAAACAGAGAAAGATATTTTGGCCCACACTGCTTCATTTCAGGCAAGCTCTATGGAGATATCAACAAGCTCAAGTTGACCGCAGCTGACTTTAACTACATACAGGTTGACATTTAAAGGTGCATGAATAAATATTCAGACTACACACTTCAGACCACAGGTAGTGTCGGTTTCAAAAAGCGAGCCAGAGGCATGAAATGGAATATTGGCTTGGATAGCAATCCATTACGTGGAAAGTCCGAATCGAAAGCTCACTGTGTGGATGTACATCTGAAGACTGCATTCTTCTGGTTCCGGAGAACCCTATTGGTGAACGGAAGGGTCAATATACGGAAGTGAGGCTAACAACCATATGCAGGACGTGACGATTCCTTGGGTGAGCCCAGTACCAGAGCACTATGTGTTGGCTCTGGAAGTATGGAAGCCTCCTTGGATGGCGGGGAATGCCCTGTTCGCCCCTGCCTTCCCTTGATGGCTGACCAGGATGTCTTTTGCTTTCTATATGGCCAGCTGGGATGGGGATAACACCACAACAGTGAGAATAAAACGTCCTAAGAACCCAGGTTGGTTAACTTGGTCAAATGCCGCAGAAGTCGATGTGTCGGCCTAACGGCGCAATAACGCAGCTTTGCTGTAAACAGGCACACGCATTCACATCCGGAAAAAAAAAAGTCCTGATGACGCAGAGAAGAAGAAGAAGAAGAAGAAGAAGAGAAAGAAGAAGAGAAGAAGAAGAGAAGCAGAGAAGATAGAAGAAAGAATCGGTTTTGGGACAACTATCACCACTTCTGTTGCATAGAAAGATACCTATAAGTCTAAAACAAATCTCATAAGAACTGTGTTTTGGCTGACATTATGCTACCAATGTCAAACATGAATGCTTTATGCAAATAATGAGCACAAACTCACAACGACAGAGATGAGATGCCTTAGAAGAAGCTGTAGATAACTGTGAGAGATGAATTAGAATTAGGAAAATTAGAGAATAGGTCTGAAACTAGTCATCACTTTATTCAAAAACAACAGATTAAATTGTTTGGCCACCTCACAGATACCGGGTCCATCTGCCACAAAAAGCCACCTAAGAAAAGAGTTAGTTAGTTAGTTAGTCGACAGATCACCTCATTGCACATCGAACCATTCAGTCCATAATGCTCGGATCCCTCCTCAGCAAATCCCGCAGCGTGTAGCGGCTAACGACACCAGTTCTGTGTTGGTTTATCAATCTTCTTTGGCTTCCTGCAGTAGTGTTCTTGTTTGGCCACCCCTCTTTTAATTTGCTGTTCTCGCAGTCTGGCCATGGTTGTAGATTCACAGTCATCACTTGGTTCTCGCAAAAGTCTTACTTCTCGTAGAGCATTCAGAATGTCAGCCTGGTCCATTGGGCGTCCGCCCTCCACAGCAGCATTACCTGCAAGCCTGGCAGCCGCTCTTCCTTGTACTCCCGCATGCCCTGGCACGAAGATGAACTAATCTTTGCCAGTCGAGACCGCTCAGAGACAGCAACCATTCTACTTCTGACCCCCCCCACCCCCCCCCAATCTCTATCCTCTGGAGCATGTTCATTGAGTTGCTAAGGAACATGCCATAGTGAATGTCTGTTGTCTCGAGCCATGTTATTGCTTTACTGACTGCCATGACTTCATAGTCAGGCTACTTGTGTCTCAGCAAAAGCACCAGAGTCCTCCTTCACAATTCTCCTCCGGCCTGAGCAGTAAAGGCCCATGAGCTACTCACATGTCGGAACTGACCGACCCATCTGTGTAAATGACCAGCAGTCACCGTCTAGCGAATTCTCAAAATCAACGCTTGTACGTTCAGCCTCCACAGCTGCCGGTTTTCTTGTCTGCATTTTCTTCCTAGTTGGATGCAAACTGAAAGGGATGTGCAGAAATCTGTTGGAACTTGTACCACTCCTCCAAGGTTCTAAGTCCTCAAGTGAAACACACCTGTTGAAGAATGTCTTCGGCTTGACCCATCCATGACCATACTCTTTTTAACCTGCTGCACTTCACCTTCCAGATTCACTATGCAGTGGATGTTGGTGTGGTTGCATTAACTCTGAGGTAGGCGCGAGCTCTGCAGACTTGTATTCTGTCTTCAATTGTTGGAAAATCAGGAAGGTAGCACATCGCCCTGCATGCTGTATCTCTTGTACATCCAAGATAATGCGCATAGCTTCATCTGTATCCTTTCCATCCTTTCTATTGCTTACGGCTGAGAGTCAGGATTCCATCGCATACTCAAAACATACAGGACCAGCCCTTCGTATAGAAGACATAGAGGGCACTGCTCACAGTTTGCTGCCGCCATCACCCCGACCACAGCCAACCCCACTTGGCTTTTGTTATCACTGGGCCTATGTGCTCATTATAAGCAAGGTTTCGATCAAACCGTATCCCCTAATTCATTTCTCTTATTTCCAAACCGTCTCTGAACACAGATTTACAGTTGGGGTTGGAGTGTTGGACAATATGATACGCGATTGAGTTCAGTTTGTAAGTTGAAGAAATATACTGAAGAAGAGATATACTGAAGAAATATAATGGATACAGAGCAAGGGGAAGACCATGTTAAAGATGCAGTGGTGGTGTTAAGAATAACCTTAGAAAAATAATACTAACTTCAAATAGCATTATAAAAAGTTAATAAGCAATCTTTACATTTCCCCAAGTCCTTCACTGACGTAAACGGAGGGTGAAAAGAAGAGAATCCCAATAAGTGCTCCAGTATCCTCCTTAGAACACAACAGGCAAATCTCAGATCAGTGCATGAAGCCATGGAATGAAGTTTGTGTTGTCTCTTGTAAGACAGTAGTGCTCTGTGGGATGGTTGTATTCTGCAGTGTGCAAGGTTTCATTCAAGTCTGGTTATTTTTGTCATGTGTTGATTGGACACATAGAGGAGTTTTTATAGTACTAGGAAATTTGTGGAAGTCAGAAGAATGAAACTTAGCCACAAACTTAAAATATTCATTCTAATGTTAAATTGGGACTACTGTATGAATCAGAACATGGAGACCACTAAAACAAGAGTGGTTCTCAACTTTTTGGGCCCATGGCACCCCTTCACCATATTTCAGAATGCCATTCCCCCACCCTTGTATCCCCCCCCCCCCACCCCCCCCCCACAGTATACGTATATATAAACTGGAAATATAACACATACTAGAACAAGTTTAGACGTCTACATAAAATGTGATTTGCGGTCTAATTAGTTAAAAAAAAATCAATTTCAGAAGGGCAAAATTTGTTCCCAAATTGTAATGTCTTTATTAGAACAGTTTTAACATCTGGAAGATTTCCTGCAATTAATCGGCACAGGGTTATCTAAAAGCGCACAATTTGCCTTCCCTGACAAGAAAGGTGTGTGGATCTCTGCCACTGCCAGGGGGTATTTTTCATATGTTTCCTGCGAATGTGCGACAGGTAATAAATTTTCCTGTATAGTCAGTCTTTTGTACAAATGTTTTTCTTAACCCAATAAGATTGAGCCACGAACACGAAGGATTCGGCAAGGCTGGTTTTTACAATCCATTTTGAAATTCAAGTTTGCATTCAGGTGATATAAAGATTACATTTTCCTGGGTACAAGAAGGTATGGTCACAGCCTAATACGTTATTTGTTTGAAATTTCTTACAAGTAGCACAATCATCATAATTAAATATGTCAATCGCTTCCAAAGCATTCAGATCTTCATGCTAACTTTCACATTAACTTTCATCCCCACTGTCTGAACTTGTGTCAATCAGAGCAGCGTTTATGCATACGAGGACTTTCACAATTGCCCGAGTAGTAGCCCCAGGCCTGACACAAATAACATTTAACTGCTCTTTTGTACACACTATTCTCTGCTCTTTTGTACACACTATTCTCTGCTTTTTCACCATCATTTCAAGGTGAGATTGATAGTTAGGATTTCTATCACACATAGCGTATTGGTCATGTGATAACTTGCAGTATGTGCATGGTGAAGGCTTTGCTTTTGGCCTACTCTTGTAGATGAATGGTATTGACTGTTTTATGTTTACAGCAGCTGCCATATAATTCTGACTAGCATTTAAAGTAAAGATATTTCTGTTAGCTGTAAAAAATGCAGCCCCTTTGTGTTCTAATTGCTGAATACTTTGGCAATCACTTTGCTGTAAAAACTTTGCAAAGGAAGCAGGTACTGATGTTATAATCTTATTCATGACCATTAGGTCTTTTAGTTTATCAAAACTCTTAATCGACTTTGGCTGCACTAATCTATTTACTGAAGATATCTTGTACAACTGAAACGTAATCTATGAATGTTTGATTAGCTTTTGGGCATAATTTGGAGAATTGCACTTGATATCCAGCAGCATCAAGAAAAAAATGTTGCATTATTCTATGTTTGATATGCTCATAATTTGTTCTTAATTCCTGGAGTATAGTTTCTATCACTTTTAATGGCTCAAGTGCCAAATTAAGCATGTATATGTTGGCCCAGTTTGCTTTGGGAATTTCATGATATCGCATTAGGATCTCAAAATTCTCTGTCCAAGCGGATACTTTGTCTCCAGAGCAAAAGGGTTTAACAATTCCTTGAAACTTTTTGAACTTTTGCTCTTCTTCTTTACTTTTTAATTTATTACTTGAAATCTGTATCTGAGAGTCGATTTCTAATTGCTTTACTCTCATTTGGGTTTCGGCTTCAATTATTTTAGTCTCTAATTCTAATTCTTTCTGTTTCATGGCTGCTTCAATTTCTTACTTTTTGTTAGCTGCTTCCATTTTTAACTTTTTGTTAGCTGCTTCCATTTCTAACATTTTGTTAGCTGCTTCCATTTCTAACTTTCTGTTCACGTTCTTGAGCTCTTTCCTGTTATTCTTGCTCTTTTTCTTCTCTTGACATATTTTCTGCATGTTTCTTCTCACTCCATTCTGCAAGTTTATCACCTGTGTACTCTAACTTTTTCCCTAACTCAATGCACTTTTCTAAAGTAGACATTTTTATAACTTGAAATAACGATAATCTTATTTATACACAAAAATTAATTATTTCCCTTTCCCCAGTAATCTTTGTACATGAAGGATGACTAATGTGTTGCTATAATAGTTTTAAAATTTACATACAGTGAAAAATTGGAGTGTCCATCTAGTGATCATCAAAAGAAATAAAGTACAACTTAGCTTATTTCAGGGGAGTTGCTCCAGCACCACTGTTGACTTTTGTACTTGATGTCTCATGCGTCTGTTATACAAACTTGCTTTTATACAAAATTGCATTTCCTGTAGTGGGAGAAGAAAAACATTAGTATCATCATGTAGTCAGTCGGATCATATGTCAAACACACAGAGAAAATAGAAACAGAACAATATTATTATCACAATTTGTTTGCAATCACACACAATCAACACTACAATAATCAAATTAACATCACATGTACACACAAATCATGTAGTCAAACATTCTCTCAACCAAGAATCATCAAAATCAAATCAAACGTCTGAGGATCGCCAACAATCACATCGACACACAAGATTGCCTGTCAACGTCTCTAGGGGTTTACATAACTAATTAAGCATGGTGCGAGCAAAAAAAGGCGTGAAAACATGAATACGATGTCATATCAGACACATTTATAAAGCATGATAAATAACACAAGATCATTCACATCAATATTCATCAAATCATCCAAATCAACACAACATCAAACATCCAAAATCACATCACACATCATAATCATCAACAGCATTCAAAAACAACACATCAATCAACACAAATTCCACTCATCAACAAACAGCCAATTCAATCGCGATCACATCTCTCAAGAAGACACAAGATAAAAAACCACAAAACAATATAATTCATATCAAATCACAATTCACACAATATACACAACAAAACATCCACACATTAAACATATCAACAAAGCACATCAACATTCACACAAAATAAAAGCACAACAACATCCTCAAAAACACATCAAAAATCACAATCCAAATAACCATCAAAACAACACAACAGAACACACAATCACACAGATTACATCAACACAAATCCATATTCCATCAACAATTCAATAACAAACACAATCAGATAAACATATCATCAACAAACAATAAAGTCCACAATCCATACATCAACATAACAAATCACACATCCAAAACACAACAACAACAATCACACATCAAATAACACACACAAACAAAACAATTCACAAACACATAATCCAACCAATACAACACATCACAATAACACAACAAAAACCATACACACAAGCAACACATTCCAACACACACACAAAACACATACAAAAAAACAACACACAACACACAAAAAACAAGATTTCAATCCACATCATCTCCACACACATACACACATACATAACACAATCAAACAATCACACAACTAACCACAAACATATCCACATCATACAACCAACACCAATAAAGCCTATCAAACAAACAAAATCACACAAAAAATCCATACAATCATCCTCACCACACATCATAAAAATTCCATCAACACACACACACAACAATCAAACACATCACACACCACACAACAATCACACAATTTCCAATCAACACAAAAATCAAACACATAACAAAAAATCACAATCCCCATCCACCAGCACCAACATAAAACAAACACACATCAAAATAACATCACACTCATATCATCCAAAAATAATTCAAAAACACACATAACAAAATCACATCAAACATCACAACAATCATCACACATAATCATCACAACAACAACAAATCAACATTCAAAAAATCACACATCAAACACAACAGACAATCAAAACAAATCAAACACACAAACATAAATCAAAAATCAAAAAAAAAAACAAAACACCACAACACACACATCATAAAAGCATCACATCAAAACAACACACTCAACAAAATATCAATTCAGTCTTACATAACAATAAAACCCTCAATCAAAACACATCATCTCAAAAAACAAGACGACAACACTAAATCATCAATCAAAAACCAAATCACAATCAATCAACACACAATCATCAATCAACAATCACAATAACACAATAATAAAAGCAAACAAAACAACAGACACAAATCCCATACATAATCAACACACACAAACAACATCACAACCAATCACAACAATCCCAATCAAAACACAACAAAAAGAGTCAACACATCCATCATATCATCAACGCAACACCAAAATCAAATTAACATCCACACACCTGTCCACATCAGACAGCAACAACCATACATCACAAGTCACACAAAACAACACACACAAAATCATCACATCATATCAAAAATCAAAAACAACCACATCACAATCATAAATCAAAGGCAACAACATATCAAATCACAAACAATTCAAAAACAAGAAAACATAGATAAACAGAAACACATTCACAACATCAATCATTCAATCAATACAAACCATAAAACACACATCACACATAACAACACACATCCACAATCATCACAACAAACAATTCATTAACACAACACACATTACACAAAAACAGAACAATAATTCATCAATCAACATCATCAACAATAATCATCTCATCAATCACAACACAACATATCTCAATTAAAAAACATCTCAACACATCAAGTCATCATACAACAAAACAAAGCAAAATCACATCACGACAATCAACAGTCAATAACACAAATCTCATCCAAAACAAAATCACATCACAACAACATCACAAAATAAAACATACATAAAAACACACTAACATCAATAAATCCAACACATAACATTAAATAAACAACATCAGCACAACACATTTATCACACACACATCCACTATGCAATTCAAATCAATCAAATCACACATCACAATCACATAATAAATATCATCAATAAACACAGCACA
This sequence comes from Cepaea nemoralis, assembly GCA_014155875.1. Classification (NCBI taxonomy): domain Eukaryota; kingdom Metazoa; phylum Mollusca; class Gastropoda; order Stylommatophora; family Helicidae; genus Cepaea; species Cepaea nemoralis. The sequence continues at coordinate 405,245 of JACEFZ010028393.1, read as the reverse complement.
GGCAAAGCTCAAATACACAACGCAAAAAGTCACATATATACACAACAACAAAAATCATCTAAGATCACCAATCATATCAAAAAACAAATCCCATCATCCAAATTTAATACAATCACACATTATCAACATACATACAATCACACACAACACACAATAAACATCCACAATCACCAACACATAAACACATAAATTCAGACTATCAATCACATCACAACAATTAAATCAAATACATCATAATCACAAAAAGAAAAAAAAAAAAGTTTCACATCCAACATATCACAACAAATACACATCAATCCATTCAAACACACACACACAATCATCACATCAATCCAAAACAACAAAATACAAATCAGCAACAAACATCACAACATCACACTCCGACATAAGAAAAACACATAAATCATCCCATCACACAATCATCAAGCAAAAACAGGAGCAAAACAACCCATTGCACAACACATCCGAACAAAACAACAAACACAAAACATCACATACAATCACATCACAATTCATACATAACACCACATCAAATCAAAATCTTAAACATCAAAAAAATCCAATTAAACAACAAACCATCACATACATCCACACATCAACATACAACAAAAAAAACATCACAACAACATCATCACAACACACACAACACAATAAACAACATTCAATGCAAGCACACAAATCACCAATCACACAGCACACACAAACACAAGCACAATCATACAGTTCAATTAACAAGTCAAAAGAAACAAATCATCACATACAAAAAAATCAAAACAACATCAATCAACACACAACAACATAACATATCAATTTAAACATCACACACATTAAATCAATCACATCAAAAAAAAAATCGAACAAATCAAGCAACAACAAGCAATCAACACAACACAATCATAAAACATCAACCACATCAATCATCACAATCATACACAACATCATCACACACAACAACATAACACACATCCATCATCACACGATAAATCATACAATCCACACACAAAAACAACAATGTGCATCAAAAACAACAACAACATCAACATCATACAGAAAGACACAATGTCAAATCACAAAACACACAATCAAATATCCACAAAAATCCAACAAACAAAATCCACAATCATCAATAATACATACATCCAAACACAAAATTCAATATCACACATTTTAACATCACAATCATACACAGCACACAACACAACACAAAATAATCATCTCAACGATCCACATCACAACAACACAAAAAATCACAAAAACACAAATACACCAAACCAATAAAAACAATCAAAATTCAATCAAAAACACACACAACAAATCAAACACAATAACAACATCATTCACCATCACACAAACACACAACATTTCAAAACAACATTCCATTCTCAACACAAACATCAAAACAAAATCCAAAATCAATCATGAAACACACACATCCCAAAAACACATCATAATCACATCACATCAATACATCACACACAACAAACAACACACACGACAAAAACACAACCAACAATCATCCAAGCATCCAGCAATAACATACAACATCATCTCCACAATCACATACAAATAACATACACATCACATAAACATCAATCATCAATCCACAATCCAAAAAATCAATTCAACCAAACATCCACACACAATCACACAAACACACACGCACACAAAAATCACTCCACAACAACACATCATACAATCAAAGCACAAAAAACAGCACACACAATACATCAAACAACATCACAACAAAACAAAACAATCACAATACATCATAAATCAAACATACATCCAATCCATCAAAACATAGAACCATCACATCAAAAAACAATCAATCATCAAGTCACAACACAACATCAAACACAACAAACAACTTACATCAAATCAAATCACAACAATTCAAAAACAAAAAATACACAGAATCACAACACACAACTACAAAATCAATAAATATAAAACAATCACACATCATCCTACACTCACACACATAGAAATCACAAACACACATCACAATAAGAAAAACAATCAGCACAAAACACACATCACACCATAAACATCAAATCTCACATCAAATGCACATATCAATTTCAAACACACAATCAGAATAATAAACAGTCAATCAACACAACACATACACACATCCAGACAATCAAAAATTACATCAACACACAACATCAGTCACACACAGAGGCACACATATCAGATCATATCATATCACGACATACAATCCCATTAACTTCATATCAACAAACAATCTAACATTCAAAGCCACACAATCAAATCATTAACATAACATCACATAAATCATTCACAATTTGAAAACACAACACACACATTACACAACAAACAAATAAAATCCATCCTCAACATAATAAACATCCAATAATACACTCAAACACATCAACACAATAAATTCATCAAATATACAACAATCACAAAAACATCATAAAAACAACAATAAAAACAACAAGCAATCACACCACAAAGACAACAAAACAACAATCATCATAAACAAAATCATCCAAAACAACACAATCATCCAACAGCAAAACAAAATATATCGAACAAAAGCAAACACATCACACAAATCATAAATATAATTAATACACAAAAACATAATCAACACACATAAAAACCATTCACAACAAAAAAACATCTACAAACAAATTCATCATAAAAAGCATCTCACATCAAACGCAAAACAAACATACACAATCACATCATCAAACAAACAAAAATAAAAACATCACTCAATCATTCAAAAATACACACAAAAAAAATCAAAAATCAAACAATCCACATCACAAAAATCACATCACATCCATCATTCATAATAAATTAATCCACACAGCAATCAATACAATCTCTCAACAACACAACACAAATAAAATATCATCCTCATAATCAAAAAAACACATCACAACATACACAACATATAACAACAATCACAATATAAACAAAATATCAATCAACAACATTATACAACACAGCAATCATCATAATTCATCACAAAGATCAACACACAAACATCCACATAAAAACAACATCACACACATCCACAAACAAACAAACAACAAAATAGTAATCCATCACACGACACAGAATCCATATACACACATCAAAACACAAACAATCATTCAAAACACAATCATCACACAAACAGCAATCAAACATCATATCAAATAACAGCAATCAAATCAACAAATTCAATTCACAATATACATAAGTAAACACCAAAAAACAATCATCAACAATAATCACAATCAATCAACACGAATCAAACACACACATCCAACATCATTTCAACACAACAAAACATCACATCACAAACAAACACGAAATCCAACAACAAGGAAAATACATTAATCCAAATCATCGAAGAAACAATCACATTCAAACATCATTCAAACAATCAAACGACACAGATCAATCTACATCACAACACACAACAGAATCAAAAAACATAAACACATACACAACATCACTCACAAAACACAAGTCAACAAATCAACAACACAATTCAACAACAAGCAACACAACAAACAACAAACAGATAAATCACTACACAAAGAACATTATAAATCAACATCACAATACACATATTCAGAATCACACAAATACACAACAACAACAAAACAAAATCACAATTTCAAAATCAACATCAATGCATAACAAACATTCATCGAACAACACAATCACACAACAATCAATAAAAACATCACAATCAACAACAAATCACATCCAACATCAGTCACTCCACACCAACAAATCACAAAATCACAACACATCAATATCCAACAACAACCAACATACAAATAAACAACACAACATAAACAATCAACAAAAATCATCACAACCATCGCACAAATACACAAGATCATCATCATAAATCAACAAAAATCAAATCTCACATCCAAACAAAAAAACAATCACATCGACATCACAAAAAAAACAATCAAAAACAATACAAACAAAACACACACAATCAACAACAACATCATCAAACACAATCATCATTCAACAACACACAAATCACAAATCATCACAACACAAACACATCACATCATCACAAAATTCAAACATCCACACACAAAATCATTCATCTCATAATCCAATCCCATAATCAAAAATCAACACAACAACAACACATCAATCCCAACAGCAAACAACACATCAAACCACACATCAACAAAAAATACAGACCAATCATCAAATCACAAAGCAAAACATCATAATCAATAACACAATCAATAAATCACAAACACATCATATCAACACAAACACAATCATCATATCAAAACAATTCATTCCAACACAAACGCATACAATCCATCAAAAAGAATCTCACATCAAAGAAAAAAAAAAAAAAAAAACACACATTCAATATATACACACACATCACACACAATCCAAAGTATCAATCACATCACATCCACATAAACACATCCATCCATCATCATAACAACATAACAAAATCAAAAAAACATTCATATCATACATTCATCATAATCAAAAAATCATACACAACAAACACAATCATCATACAAATCAAAATCACAACAAAATCATACAATACACATCCAATCATTCACAAAACACACATCCACAATAAATTGCAATCACAATTCCCAATCACATATACATAATCAAATCCATCATCAAATCACACACATCATAAAACAAATCAACATCAAACCACACATCAACAAATATCAAATCACAATTCATCAATAAGCAAAGTATCATACATCAACAACAACATCACACACAAACAATCACGATCACATCAACAAATAATCACACACATCCCGCCCATAACACACACAAAACAATACACATCAACACATCACAAATCATATATATCGCACACACAATCTACAAATCACAAACTTCAACACACAATATAAATATCACAATTCAAACCCATCCAATCCATCAGATCAATTATCATTCAACAACACACATCATGCACATCATCAACACAACATCAATAAAATTCAATCTTCACATCACAACACATCATCAATCAACAATCCCAAAAAAACAATCAAAAATCAATTCAAATAATACACACATCAAAACATAATATTAACACAAATCATCACACAACAATCAACACACAAATAAAAAGCAAAATACATAAACATATTCAATTCCATCCCATCACAACAACACATCCACATCAACAAACACAATCAATAATATCAATTCACCCCCAAAAAAAAAAAAAAAAAAAAAAAATACATAATCACAAAATACATATCATTCATATCCCAACAAGAAAATCACACATCATAACATCAATCAAGCACAACACATTCAATCACACACAATCCACACAAAAACAAAAACAAACATAGCATCACAAAACATCACAAAAAAATAAATCATCAAAATCAACAATTTCAAAATCACACAACAACACACATCAATAAAAAAAACCAACACACACAATACAATCCAAAAAATTCACACAACAAACATACAACACATACAATCAATAACAAAAAGCTCACAATCCAAACAGTCATCATCACACACATAATCAATATCAAAAAACAAAAACACACTCATCATCAAGCAAATCATATTCATGTCACAAAAAACAAAAAATTCAAATCAAACAACAACACATACACATCCAGAAACACATCCATATCTCATCATAATTACACATCAACAAAATCAACACATCACATACAAATCAACATCATCAAACACAATCAATTACAAACAAGATAAATCCCCATCAACAAACACAACCAGATGACACATCTATCATCACAATCAACACATAAAAAAAAAAAAATCAAACTATCACATCAACACATCATCATCACATCACATCTCACGATTTATAACAACATCACAATGCAACAATCAAAACTCATCACATCAACACAACACAAAATTCACAACACATAACATATCAATCCAATTATCATCATGTAGTCATGTCGGTCATATGTCCTGTAATGAGAGAGAGAATGATGAATATTAGTTTTAGTGTAGAGTGTTGATTGAAATTGTTTGTTCAGTGTGCTAGCATATAACTGTCTAATTATTAGGTTGTCGTAGTTGTTAGTGGGTAGGCTTGTACTTTTACTTGGTACCCAAGAACAGTCAAAAATTTGCTATGTCTTAACTGTCTGAGGGTGTCCCAAAACAGATCGACCAAATGATTGCCTGTCAACGCTCTAGGGGTTGACATAATGGTTTAAGACAGGCAGATGGTGCGAGCCAGAGAAGGCGTGAAACATGAATACGATGTCATATCAGTTATGTTATAATACAGCATGATAATAATTCACAAGAATGTTTGCACAACTCAAAATACATCTCGCACAGCTTTCAGAAAAGGCTTGCGCAACTCTCAAGAATGACCGCACTCGTGTTTCGCCAAGCACACCACACACGTTATAGGGCACATTCACTCCCACTGAAGTCTAGGCACTAGTCTTTTCTTCCTGTCAACATAGTCATGCATCCTCTCCTCATCCATGTCCGAGTACCCGTCTGCTGTTCTCCTACTCAGGTGGTCATGAGGTACTGCACCCTCCTGAAGTCCGGTGGGAGGTCGGCTAGTCAAGTCTGTCCTGCACTCACCTGTTGAGGCAGGCGTACTGTGTCATTCCATCCAAGGTGAACCTGTCTCATCAGCAAGGGCGCCACCTGTCCCTAAACGACTGTCATAGCGTCCTTGAACTGTCTACTACCCCGTACTCTTCCCATGTCCTATGTCTGTCCTCTGTTATGTCATATCTAGGACTTGACACCCTATTAATAGTGTCCTTTGCTATCGGCTAACTCACTCAGACTTCTGAGGTACTTGTAATTTACGTTTCCAGTCAAGGACGAGAATTCAACATTTGTCCCTGACCGATGTAGGGGTTGAACCTGCTACTCACCATCAGCACACTAGAAGTTTAAGAATGAGCACTCTTATCCATTAGGCTATGCTTACTTCCATGTTAGAAGAAATTATTGACGAGATTGAGAAAACCAGACCTGCACAGTTCATTGCGAGACGCATCCCCCCCCCCCCCACCCCAACCACCACCACCCCTGTCCTACACCACAAGTACGAGAATTATTGACGAGAGTTGAGGAAAAAAAACCCGGACCTGCACATTCATTCGACACCCTCCCTTGTCATACACCACAGGTATAGAGACAATTATTGAAGAGAGTTGAGGAAAACCGAACACCTGCACAGTTCAATGATGCGCCCCCCCCCCCCCCAACCCCCTTCCTAAACACCACAAGGTATAGAGACAATATATTGAAGAGAGTTGAGGAAAACCCTAACACCTGCACAGTTCATTGCAATGTTTCCCCCCCCCCTCCACCCCCCCCCCCCCCACCCCCGCTGTTTTACACAACAGGGTATAAGACGATTATTGAAGAGAGTTGAGGAAAACCCTAACCTGCACAGTTCAGTGCGACACCTTCCACCCCGACCCCTGTCCTACACCACAAGGTACTATAAGCATTAGATGACAGACAAGATGGATAATTTATTATTTGCTTTGTGAAGTGCATAAACAGAATAACATTTTGTCTTTGTCCCTGTCATGGTAGTCTGAAGAAAGAACATGCTATCATTGGGACATGCTGGTGATCGCTGCCATTAATGCGGTCCTGTCCATGCTGTGCTGCCCTGGTGCACATGTCATCTGCAGACTGCATTCTTCTGGTTTCCGGAAGAACAGCCTATGGTGAACGGAAGGGTCAATATACGGAAGTGAGGCTAAGCAGCCATATGCAGGACGTGACGATTCCTTGGGTGAGCCCAGTACCAGAGCACTATGTGTTGGCTCTGGAAGTATGGAAGCCTCCTTGGATGGCGGGGAATGCCCATGTTCTGCCCCTGCCTTCCCTTGAGGGCTGACCAGGATGTCTTTGGCTGTTCTATATGGGCCAGCTGGGATGGGGGATAACACCACAACAGTGAGAATAAAACGTCCTAAGAAACCCCAGGGTTGGTTAACTTGGTCAAATGCCCGCAGAAGTCGGATGTGTCGGCCTAACGGCGCAATAACGCAGCTTTGCTGTAAACAGGCACAACGCAATCACATCCGGAAAAAAAAACTCTGGATGAACGCAGAAGAAGAAGAAGAAGAAGAAGAAGAAGAAGAAGAAGAAGAAGAAGAAGAAGAAGAAGAAGAAGAAGAAGAAGAATAGAAGAAGAATCAGGTTTTGGGACAACTATCACCACTTCTGTTTCATAGAAAGATACCTATAAGTTCTAAAACAAATCTCATAAGAACTGTGTTTTGGCTGACATTATGCTACCAATGTCAAACATGAATGCTTTCTGCAACTAATGAGCACAAACTCACAACCACAGAGATGAGATGCCTTAGAAGAGCTGTGAGAATAACTGTGAGAGAATGAATTAGAAATGAGGAAATTAGAAGAATAGGTCTGAAACTAGTCATGCACTTTATCAAAGAACAACAGATTAAATGGTTTGGCCACCTCACAAGAATACCCTGGTACCATCTGCCACAAAAAGCCACACTTAAGAAATAGTTAGTTAGTTAGTTAGTCGACAGATCATCCTCATTGCACATCGAACCATTCAGTCCATAATTGCTCGGATCCCCTCCTCAGCAAATCCCTGCAGTGTGTAGCGGCTAACGACACCAGTTCTGTGTTGGTTTATCAGTCTTCTTTGGCTTCCTGCGTAGTGTTCTTGTTTGGCCACCCCTCTTTTAATTTGCTGTTCTCGCAGTCTGGCCATGGTTGTAGATTCACAGTCATCTCTTGGTTCTCGCAAAAGTCTTATTTCTCGTAGAGCATTCAGAATGTCAGCCTGGTCCATTGTGTGTCCGCCCTCCACAGCAGCATTACCTGCAAGCCTGTCAGCCCTCTCATTCCCTTGTACTCCCGCATGCCCTGGCACGAAGATGAAACTAATCTTTGCCAGTCGAGACCGCTCCATAGACAGCAACCATTCTCTTCTGACCCCCCCCCCCCCCCAATCTCTATCCTCTGGAGCATGTTCATTGAGTTGCTAAGGAAACATGCCCTAGTGAATGTCTGTGTCTCGAGCCATGTTATTGCTTTACTGACTGCCATGACTTCCATAGTCCAGGCTACTTGTGGTCTCAGCAAAAGCACCAGAGTCCTCCTTCACAATTCTCCCTCCGGCCTGAGCAGTAAAGGCCCATGAGCTACTCACATGTCGGACGACCGACCCATCTGTGTAAATGACAGCATCACCGTCTAGCGAATTCTCAAAAATCAACGCTTGTACTTCCGCCTCCACAGCTGCCGGGTTTTCTTGTCTGCATTTTCTGCCTAGTTGGATGCAAACTGAAAAGGATGTGCAGAAATCTGTTGGCACTTGTACCCACTCCTCACAAGGTTCTAAGTCCTCAAGTGAACACACCTGTTGAAGAATGTCTTCGGCTTGACCCATCCATGACCATCCTCTTTTTAACCTGCTGCCCTTCACCTTCATAATTTCACTATGCAGTGGATGTTGTGTGTTTGCATTAACTCTGAGGTAGGCGCGAGCTCTGCAGACTTGTATTCTGTCTTCAATTGTTGGAAAATCAAGAAGGTAGCACATCGCCCTGCATGCTGTATCTCTTGTACATCCAAGAATAATGCGCATAGCTTCATTCTGTATCCTTTCCATCCTTTCTATCTGCTTACGGCTGAGAGTCAGGATTGCCATCGCATACTCAAAACAGACATGACCAGCCCTTCGTATAGAAGACATAGAGGGCACTGCTCACAGTTTGCTGCCGCCATCACCCGCACCACAGCCAACCCACACTTGGCTTTTGTTATCACCTGGTCTATGTGCTCATTATAAGCAAGGTTTCGATCAAACCGTATCCCCAGGTAATTCATTGCCTGCGTTCTTTCCACCGTCTCTGAACACAGATTTACAGTTGGTGTTGGAGTGTTGACAATATGATACGCGATTGAGTTCAGTTTGTAGTTGAAGAAATATACTGAAGAAGAGATATACTGAAGAAATATAATGGATACAGAGCAAGGGGAAGACCATGTTAAAGATGCAGTGGTGGTGTTAAGAATAACCTTAGAAAAATTAATACTAACTTGCAAAGAGCATTAGAAAAAGTTAATAAGCAATCTTTACATTTCCCCCCAAGTCTTCACTGACGTAAACGGAGGGTGAAAAGAAGAGAAGTCCACAATAAGTGCTCCAGTATCCTCCTGTAGAACACAACAGGGAAATCTCAGATCAGTGCATGAATTCCATGGAATGAAGTTTGTTGTTGTCTCTTGTAAGACAGTATTGCTCTGTTGGGATGGTTGTACTTCTGCAGTGTGCAAGGTTTCATTCAAGTCTGGTTATTTTTGTCATGTGTTGATTGGACACATAGAGGAGTTTTTATAGTACTAGGAAATTTGTGGAAGTCAGAAGAAATGAAACTTAGCAACAAACTTAAAATATTCAATTCTAATGTTAAATTGGGACTACTGTATGAATCAGAAACATGGAGAACCACTAAAACAAGAGTGGTTCTCAACTTTTTTGGGCCCATGCACCCCTTCACCATATTTTCAGAATGCCATTCCCCCACCCTTTTGTATCCCCCCCCCCCCCCCCCACAGTATACATATATATAAAACTGGAAATATAACACATACTAGAACAAGTTTAGACGTCTACATAAAATGTGATTTGCAGGGTCTACTTAGTTAAAAAAAATCAATTTCAGAAGGGCAAAATTTTGTTCCCAAATTGTAATGTCTTTATTAGAACAGTTTTTAACATCTGGAAGATTTCCTGCAATTAAATCGGCACAGGGGTTATCTAAAAGCGCACAATTTACCTTCCCTGACAAGAAAGGTGTGTGGATCTCTGCCACTGCCAGGGGGTATTTTTCTATGTTGCCTGCGAATGTGCGACAGGTAATAAATTTTCCTGTATAGTCAGTCTTTTGTACAAATGTTTTTCTTAACCCAATAAGAGTTGAGCCACGAACGCGAAGGATTCGGCAAGGCTGGTTATTTACAAATCCATTTTGAAATTCAAGTTTGCCTTCAGGTGACATAACGGCTTAACATTTTCCTGGGTACAAGAAATGGTATGGTCACAGCCTAATACGTTATTTGTTTGAAATTTCTTACAAGTAGCACAATCATCATAATTAAATATGTCAATCGCTTCCAAAGCATTCAGATCTTCATGCTAACTTTCACATTAACTTTCATCCCAACAGTCTGAACTTGTGTCAGTCAGAGCAACGATTCTATTATTCAACATACGACGACCTTCACAATTGGTCGAGTAGTGACCCCAGGCCTTACAAAAATAACATTTAACTGCCCTTTTGTACTCACTCCGTTTAGTTCTCTGCTTTTTAACCACCATCTCAACGTGAGATTGATAGTTAGGATTTCTATCACACATAGCATATTGGTCATGTGCTAATTTGCAATATGGGCATGGTGTAAACTTTTCTTTTTGCCTACTCTTGTAGTTGAATGGTTTTGACTGTTTTACGTTTACAGCAGCTGCTACATCATTCTGAGTAGCATTTAACGTAAAGATATCTCTGTTATCTGTAAAAAGTGCAGCTCCTTCTGTTCTAACGGCTGAATACTTTGGCAATCACTGCTATAAAAATTTTGCAAAGGATGTAGGTACTGATGTTATAATCTTATTCATGACCATTAGGTCTTTTAGTTTATCAAAACTCTTATCGACTTTGGCTGCACTAATCCATTTACTGAAGGTATCTTGTACAACTGACAAATAGTCTATGAATGTTTGATTAGCTTCTGGGCATAATTGGAAGAATTGCACCTGATATCCAGCGGCATCAAGAACAAAATTTTGCCTTATTCTATATTTGATATACTCATAATCTGTTCTTAATTCCTGGGGTATTCTATAACTTTTAATGGTTCAAGTGCTAAATTACACATGTATATGATGGCTCAGTTATCTTTGGGAATTTCATGATATCGCATTAGGGTCTCGAAATGCTCTGTCCAAGCGGAGATGCTGTCTCCAGAGTAAAAGGGTTTAACAATTCCCTGAAACTTTTTGAATGTTTGCTCTTCTTCTTTCCTTTTCAATTTATTACTTGTAATTTGTATCTGAGAGTAGATTTCTAATTGTTTTACCTTCATTTGGGTTTCTGCCTCAATTTTCTTAGCCTCTAAGTCTAATTCTTTCTCTCTTGTAGCTGCTGCTAATTCTATTTCTTTTAATGTAGTTGCTTCTGTTAGTTCTAATTCCTGTAATTTCGTAGCTGTTTCCAATTCTAACTTTTTCTGTTCGCTTTCTTGTGCTCTCTCTTCGCGTTGCACATTCTCTGCATGCTTCTATTCACCCCATTCAGCAAGTTTATAGCCTGAGTAACCTAGCTGTTTTCCTAATTCAATGCACTTTTCCAGAGTTGAAATTTTGAAAATTTTAAATAATAATATTTATGCACAAAATAATTATCTCCCTTTTCAGTAATTTTTGTATAAAAAGGAAGATTACTGTGTTGCTATAATAGTTATAAAATTTACATACAGTGAAAAATGTGAGTGTCCATCTAGTGATCATCAAAAGAAATAAAGTACAACTTAGCTTATTTCAGGGGAGTTGCTCCAGCACCACTGTTGACTTCTGTACTTGATGTTTCATGCGTCTGTTATACAAACTTGCTTTTATACAAAATTGCATTTCCTGTAGTGGGAAAAGAAAAACATTAGTATCTTCAATGTAGTCATGTCGGTCATATGTCCTGTAATGGAAGAGAGAATGATGAATAGAATAGTATTAGCGTAGAGTGTTGATTGAAATTTGTTCGTTCAGTGTGCTAGCAAATAACTGTCGAAACTATTAGATTGTCGTAGTTGTGTAGTGTGTAGGCTTGTAGTTTTACTTGGTTAACCCAAGAACAGTCAAAAATATTCTATGTCTTAACTGTCTGAGGGTGTCGCCAAAACGGATCGACCCCCATGATTGCCTGTCAACGTCTCTAGGGGTTTACATAATGGTTTAAGACAGGCAGATGGTGCGAGCACAGATGAGGCGTGAAAACATGAATACGATGTCATATCATTTAATGTTTATACAGCATGATAAATAATATCACAAGAATGTTTGCACAACTCAAAATACAATCTCGCACAGCTTTCAGAAAATACTCTTGCGCAACTCTCAAGAAATGCGCACTCGTGTTTCGCCAAGCACACCAACACACGTTAAGTAGCGGTCACATTCACTCCCACTGAAGTCTAAGCACTAGTCTTTTCTTCCTGTCAACATAGTCATGCATCCTCTCTCATCCATGTCCGAGTCCCGTCTGCTGTTTCCTACTCAGGTGGTCATGAGGTACTGCACCCTCCTGAAGTCCGTGGGAGGTCGTGCTAGTCAAGTCTGTCCTGCACTCACCTGTTGAGGCAGGCGTACTGTGTCATTCCATCCAAGGTGAACCTGTCTCGTCACTCAAGGGCACAGTCCTGTCCCTAACCTACTGTCATAGGCGTCTTGACTGGTCTACTACCCCCGTACTCTTCCCATGTCCTATGTCTGTCCTCTGTTATGTCATATCTAGGACCTTGACACCCTATTACTAGTGTCCTTTGCTATCAGGCTAACTCACTCCGACTTCTGAGGTACTTGTAATTTACGTTTCCAAGTCAAGGACGAGAATTCAACATTTTAGTCCAACTGACCGATGTAGGGGTTGAACCTGCTACCTCACCATCAGCACACTAGAAGTTTAAGAATGAGCACTCTTATCCATTAGGCCATGCTTACTTCCATGTTAGAGACAATTATTGAAGAGAGTTGAGGAAAACCCAGACCTGCACAGTTTATTGCGAGACGCATCCCCCCCCCCCCCCCCCCACCCACCACCACCCCTGTCCTACACCACAAGGTACAGAGAATTATTGACGAGAGTTGAGAAAAACCCGGACCTGCACAGTTCATTCGACACCCTCCCCTGTCCTACACCACAAGGTATAGAGACAATTATTGAAGAGAGTTGAGGAAAACCCTAACACCTGCACAGTTCAATGATGCGCCCCCCCCCCCCCCCCCCCCCCAACCCCTGTCCTACACCACAAGGTATAGAGACAATTATTGAAGAGAGTTGAGGAAAACCCTAACACCTGCACAGTTCATTGCAATGTTTCCCCCCCCCCCCACCCCCTGTTTTACACCACAGGGTATAGAGACGATTATTGAAGAGAGTTGAGGAAAACCCTAACCTGCACAGTTCATTGCGACACCTTCCACCCCTACCCCTGTCCTACACCACAAGGTACTATAAGCAGTAGATGACAGACAGATGGATAATTTATTATTTGCTTTGTGAAGTGGCATAAACAGAATAACACTTTTGTCTTTGTCCCTGTCATGGTAGTCTGAAGAAAGGAACATGCTATCATTGGGACCTGCTGGTGATCGCTGCCATTAATGCGGTCCTGTCCATGCTGTGCTTCCCCCTGGTGCACGCATCTCTGGCACACTCATCCCTGCATGTGCATGCGTTAGCAGACGTGGAGGAGCGTGTAGATCGAGGCCAGGTTCAACAAATGTAAGTGTTTTTTTTTCTGTTGTTTCAATATCTCATCTTGACCATATTTACATTTCAGATTTTATTTCATTGCTAACAAATACTTTGAAAACAGAACTGTACATTCTGTGAAAAGTAACATTGGTATCATGTATCACATCCATGGGTTGTAGTCAAAGACAATACACGTATTTTCTCTCATGCTCTGAATTTGCCAATATTGTTATTTCAGCCTCTTCTAAAATACTAAAATTAGTTTACTGGTTTATGTTCATAACAGCCGAACCACCATAATTATCTAGTGTATGACTTTGATTTGATAATTTATACTTTTTAAACACACAAGCAACAAACAGTAGGTTCCAAAATTTATTGCCTGGCATTTTTAGCTGCATCTTACAGGTGCATACTGCAGAGTCTCTAATACTGTTTGAATGTGGAGCTTTTATTATCCCCCATGGTAATCACAGAATCAATATGAATTCTTTCTGTCTGCACAACCCAGGCTTTAGACACCTAATTGGTGAGGTCTCAGCATATTTGAGTAATCCTTTATTGTTCATGGTTTACAGTATATGAAATGCCTATTTTTTGTGGATTCTGTGTTTAAATTCGCCAAGGGAACACATTGTTTCGACTATCATACTTGTTAATGTGCACTGAAAAAAACTCACATATTTAGTGAAAACAATCAGACTCTACTGAGTACTAAGATGTCATTTGAAAGTGGATTCCGTTGCATTCAATTCTTCTGATAAATAATCATGTCACTGAATAGTAAACATTTTGTATGATAAACATTTGTGTGCAAGTCTGTTGTTTACTTAGCTTGGAACAGGTTTAATATCTGGATGATTCTCCATACACAATATTTGGATGCGTAAATTCCCAGGATACTTTGTTTGTTTATTTATTTCATTTACGCATATACGTTTAATGCAAACAAATGTTTTTCACACATAAATTGCACTGAAACTTCTTCATACATACATATTATATTGTTTTCATACATGAAGAGATGTGGTACTGTCTGTAAATGATCATCTGTTGATGAGGGAACACAAAGGTTATGACTGCTGGAATTTGAAATCCAATTCAGCACTAGCGTGAAAAATCATGGTAGAGGACAAAGCAGAGGTGTGCATAACCAGCTGGCCACTAGAATAAGTATTCATAGTCTTCGATGTCTCCCTTTGGACACAGGAACACATATCAGCATGTCCTGAGCTCTGTGACATCAGTGGTGATGACAATTTTAACACAAATTATATTCATATTTAAAATGTGTAAATTATACTTCAGGCGGTCTCGGTGGCGAAGGGGCTTATGAATGTGGTTCATAATCCCATATACCCGCGTTCGAAACACAGCTGCGTGCATTTTGGCAGCAGACCGCGTTGCGTTGATATCGGTGCCAGTCGTTCAGAAAGCAATGGTAAACTACTGAATGTAAACTTGCCAAGAGATCACAGCGGCAGAAATGCTGGTGTTGACTGCGATGTCCTGTAAATAGGATATGCATTGTCTCTCTTACACATGCACACACACAACACATGTTACACTGCTATTTTTTCCCCACGTGTTAATTGATGTTTATGAGACAAATCCATCCATCCATGATGCGCCATGCCGGTCAGCGTGGGCAGCCATGATTCGCCATTTTACTCGATCACCAGAGTCGTGGATCAGCTTAGTGTTCTTGTCTCGATCATGCCACATGGTCAAGCCATCCAGGTATTTACTTCTCCGTCTTCCCCCTGTTCTCTTCCCTAGTTGTCACAAGGTCTCTAATTTATTTCTTCTCATAACGTCAAAAAAATGTTGACTGTCTACGTCTAATTTATCTAATCATTTTACGATTTTCATTTCTTTCTTGTAGGACTTGGTAGTTGGTTTTTCTGTCTGTCCATGGTTTTCTTTGCATTCTCCTCAGAAACCACATTCAGATGTTTTTCATCTTGATTGCTCATTGCCCACGCTTCACATCCATACAAAAGTACAGGCTCTATGTAGCACCTCAACACTCTTTTTCTCGCTGCAGTTGACATATTTTTATTGGTCAGTATGTTTTCATCTTGCAAAAGGCTACCTATGTCATGGCATTTCTTGTTCTAATCTCTTCAAGACATCTCCCATCAGATGTTATGACTGTTCCAAGATAATTGTATCGATTCACTTGTTTAAGAATATTCCCATTTACCTGTATATTACATTGTGGTATTTCGTTCTTCTTAGTGACAACCATAATCTGTGTCTTCTTACAATTTAATTATAACCCTAGTTGTTCACTGTGTGCAACAACTGCATCTACTAAATGTTGCAGATCCTGCTCATTGTCTGCAATCAGTACAGTATCATCTGCATATCTAATTTTATTGATGGTTCTTCTTCCAATGATGATTCCTTTCCTATAATATTGTACATTTCTGAAAATATTTTCTCTATACAGGGAAAACAGATCCATAGACATTACACATCCCTGTCTCACACCTCTCTTAATAGGCTGACACTGACCAACTTCATTATCAATTCTGATGGCAAATTATTGTTTCCGATATATGTTTTTTTACAAGCCTAAGGTCTTTCCCATCAATTTGTAGATCTGCAAGCATCTCTATCATGTTGACATGTCTTACTCTATCGAAAGCCTTTGTGTAGTCAATAAAGCAAAGATGTATATCTTTATTTACTTCTATAGAACGTTCAATTACTGTTCTCAGCATATACACAGCATTTACTGTACCCTTGCCTTCTACAAACCCACATTGTTCTTCTCCTATTTCAGGTTGTATTTTCTTCCTAACTCTTTGCATGATAATTCTTAGCAAAATCTTCGTGATGTGACTCATTATACTAATTGTTCTATGCTGATCATATTCCAAGGCTCCTGATTTCTTTGGGGTTGCAATAAATACAGAATTATATAATTCATGAGGTATATCTCCAGTATCATATTTTGTTTTCAGCAATCTGGTGACTTGATCTATTTTATATTCTTCTAAAGCATTAATCATTTCTGTTGTGATGTTGTCTGAACCAGGGGTCTTGCCAGTTTTCATATGGTTAAGAACATTCTGAACCCCTTTCTTCACAATTGATGGTCCTTTATTATTATTTTGAATATCATACTGTTCTTCTCTGTTATCATCATAAAGGTTTTTCACATAATCTGACCATATATGTCAAATCTGATCTTTTTCTATTATGATTTTTCCATCTTTTGTTTTTAGGCAGCCTGCTGATGTACTTGTTCTTTTATTAGTAAGCTCCTGATTTTTTGTGTGCCTTAATTTGGTATTTTTACTGTTGTCTTATTTTCAATTTCTAAGCAATTTTTCTCAAGCCATGCTTCTTTTGCCTCCTTAATAATGTTCTGACTTTTCTGTGAAATTCTTCATATTTGGCAGGATTATTTTTGTTGTCTTCTTGTTTCCATTAGTTGTAAAATTTCTTCAGTCATCCCTTTCTTACAAAATACATTAGATTATTTTGTGCATGCATGTTTGTAGATTAAATTGATGTTTTTTTCTGGTAGTGATTGAAATTGATGTTTTCATGACAAGTAAATTACACAATTAAACAATGCATGACCTAATGGAACGTTTGCTCTTAAACTTCCAGTGTGCTGATGTCAACCCCTACAGTTGAACTAAAATGTTGACTTCTCGTCCTTGATATAGGGGATGTAAATTACAAGTACCTCAGAAGCCGGAGTCAGTTCGCATGATGACGAGGGGCACTGGTAATAGGGAAAGCTAATTCATACACACAAATCAGCCCAGTGTTCTAGAAGTGTATGGACTAAGCATGAGTTCAAAGCGATTGAATGAAAAAAAAAAAACAACATACAAATAGTGTCCATTCTAGGTTCATGTGAATAAATGTAAATATTTTAGAAACTGGCTAAAAAGAAAACATATAGTGTCACGTAACAACTGTAAATTCTTCTCTCCACAGAACTGTTAAAGTGAGGGAGACAAGGCTGACGAATGTCTTCTCCCAGGTTCTGATTGGCTTGAGCTTGTTGATATTGCCATTACTTGCGTACATACCGACTCCAGTCCTCTATGGCATGTTTTTGTGCATCGCTGTCACGGCACTGTTTAAAAATCAGCTGTTTGAGAGAGTACTCCTGTTGGTCACTGAACAAGTAAGGAATGTCAGAGTAGTTGGAAGAGATCTCTTTTCCTAACTTCCATAAGTCACCAGCTAAGGGTTGTGGAGAGTCTAAGGTTGTGCTCCAAGACCTTGGTTGTGTGACCTTGGTTGTGTGGTACCCATGTTTGTTTAGTGTACTTGATGTTTATAACAATGTTTTCCCTGAGTGAATGTACACACATAAGCCACAATCAATATGCCATGATTTATGAATGTACACACATAAGCCACAATCAATATGCCATGATTTATGCCTGGCTTATTTCGCTGCACCTCGCCAGGTGCATACTGCAGAGTTATATATCATATGATGTGAATAAATGAATAATACTTTGGCTGAAAAACACATTGTCACAGATATTGCTCGAATGTTGTTTGCTCGAATATCATTACAGTAATCTAAAATTTACAATAAAATCTTTGTGTCTACACAAAATTAGTTGGAACGCCTAATTACTAGAGCCTCTGTATATTAGAGCAATTGTTTATTGTTTGTCAAATACAATATATGAAATACCATTCAACCTCCATCATAATCTTCTATACTTTGAGGAAAGGTGACAGTTGATAGATAAGTCACTGTTTTGCCTTCTGTATCT
Organism: Cepaea nemoralis; assembly: GCA_014155875.1. Lineage (NCBI taxonomy): Eukaryota > Metazoa > Mollusca > Gastropoda > Stylommatophora > Helicidae > Cepaea > Cepaea nemoralis. Next base: position 385,978 of record JACEFZ010028393.1, on the reverse strand, counting down.
TGTTCCTATCTCTCTGTTTATATTTTTGTCCTCTAATAGTACTGCCTGGATATTTTAACTTGCTTTACTTTGATGTTGTTTATTTGTGTTAATGGATGACCTTGATGACTAGCAGATTTTTATCATTTCAGACTTGTATTTTCATATATTTGTCTTTTTCTTCTTCTTTCTTTCATCTCCCAATGAAGAATAGGTCCACAACCAACTCACACCAAGCCTTCCTATTGTTTCCTATCTTCTTAAGCTTCCTCTGTGTCTTCCTTATATTATTCATCAATGTCTCTAATTTTCTTCTATGTTTTTGTGTCTTCCTTATGTTATTCACCAATGTCTCTAAATGTCTTCTCTGTATGTTTTTGTGTCTTCCTTATGTTATTCACCAATGTCTCTAAATGTCTTCTCTGTATGTTTTTGTGTCTTCCTTATGTTATTTATCAATGTCTCTAAATGTCTTCTCTGTATGTTTTCGTGTCTTCCTTATGTTATTCATTGATGTCTCTAATTGTCTTCTCTGTATGTTTTTGTGCCTTCCTTATGTTATTCATTGATGTCTCTAAATGTCTTCTCTGTATGTTTTTGTGTCTTCTTTATGTTATTCACCAATGTCTCTAAATGTCTTCTCTGTATGTTTTTGTGTCTTCCTTATGTTATTCATTCATGTCTCTAATTGTCTTCTCTGTATGTTTTTGGGTCTGTCTCTACATCTTGTGCCCACTGGCTTCCACAGACAGGACTGTTCAGTTATATCAACAGCTTATCTCAGTGTGTGTCCTATCCAGTGCCAGTCCTCACCTCTTGATTTGCTGGTGTTTTATTTAATTCTCTCCATGAGCCCTGCATCAGTGATTCAGTCATACCATTTGAGTCCTTCTATTCCTCACAAGCACCAGTTAATGAATGTTTGTGCTTTATTGGTACTTGTTTTATTTGTTCTCTATGTTTCTGATACTTTCTGATTTAAACATTCTATGTTTGGTGTAAGATTTCATTTAGACTTTCAAAAATGTACTATTGCTATGAAAGCTTTCTTGCCTTCATACAATGTTTATTTTACTGTCTCTATATGTTCCCCTGTCTTTGTCTATATTGCTACTTAAATTCCTCCGAAGTCGGAGAGTGTCTGCCTGTACGTTGAGGAACCACCAGTCTGCACACAAATAAGCCAGACATGGGACAACGGATACTCACGCAAACCTCAGGTCCTATATGACATCACACTGATGTTGGACAACAGGATGCCTTCATCCGACATACAGGACTTCGCGTTGGAGCTCAAGCCAACGAACACAAGCAAGCAAGCTACTTAATTATGTGTATGATTCCACTTCTTGAAGTGAGGTTTCACCAAGGGAGACCAGGTCATCATTTTCTTGATTTATTCTCAATGACCACATCACTCATCTACAGCTGACTGCTATGTAAAAATCTGGCATCACATGCCCAATAAGCCCCAAGGTGTGTAAGAAGGGTCCATTACTTTTTAAAAAAAACTTACTTTGCACCATACCTATTTCATCCAGGATTTGAATAATTAAAATATGTTATAGAAAATAATCTGAAACAAGTCAATGCATTTAATTAATTGGGTACTTTAATAACAGCAGATGGAAGATGTACTATGGAAGTTAAATATTAAATAGCGCAAGCAAAGGCAGCATTTCACAAGATGAAGAATATCCTATGTAATTTATCTTTGTCAATTGAGGTGAAGACAAGAGTTCTTAACAGCTATATAAAGCCAATCCTGATGTATGGAAACAAATTATGGTCAATTCACAGACAAATGAGGAATTATGTGGAGATGTGGTTTATGGAAGAAATATAAGAACATCGTGGGAGGATAGAAAGAGCAATGAAGAAATCTTGGAAGACGTTAACTCACAAAGAGAACTGGTTACCAAGCATCAGAAGAAGACATTCCACATTTTTTGGGGAATGTCATGAGAAGGGGACAGTTGGAGTTTGTCAACACAAGTGGTGGGGGGGGGGGAGAGGGGGGCAAGGGATGAGACCAAGAGAGAAGATGCTGGACCATTTGACATCATGTCATGGAGAAACATAGATAACAGAATTGATGGACAGCACACAAAAGACAGTGCTGTGGACAGACATGATCACTGATGTGACACATGGACTTTAAGAAGAAGAAGCTTACAACATATTCCACAGTCTGCATACCTACCAAACCATTACATTCTCTCCTGACTGTCTGTTGTCTGTGTCTATATTCCACAGTCTGCCTACCCACCCAACCATTACATTCTCTCCTGACTGTCTGTTGTCTGTGTCTATATTCCACAGTCTGCCTACCCACCCAACCATTACATTCTCTCCTGACTGTCTTTTGTTTGTGTCTATATTCCACAGTCTGCCTACCCACCCAACCATTACATTCTCTCCTGACTGTCTGTTGTTTGTGTCTATATTCCACAGTCTGCCTACCCACCCAACCATTACATTCTCTCCTGACTGTCTGTTGTTTGTGTCTATATTCCACAGTCTGCCTACCCACCAAACCATTACATTCGGCACGTGCCACAGAGGAAGATGCATCTCTTCACTGGCCTCCAGTTACTGCAGCTGGTGGTGCTGGTTGCAGTCGGCTTCACTCCCTTTCCCTATGTGAAGTTGTTCTTCCCTGTGGTCATTTTCCTACTGATTCCAGTCAGGTTGGTGATCTTCTTGTTCTGTGTGCACACATACTGCTTACTTTTGTGTTTCTTATGCTGCATTTTGTCCTTTCAAGTACTGGTAAGGAAAAGACTGATGAGAAATATCATCACAGTCTAAGATGGAGGTACCAAACTGCAGCTCCTAGTGTTAGAGGATGGACAGCGAGTATCTTTTATACAGTTCAACTGTTGATACTATTTTCCTGTTTAAATTATTCTCTCCTACTTGCACATTTATCTGTGACCTTTAGCTTTCACATCAATCATCATGTTATTTTTATATGCCAATATGGAGCTGAGAGAATAGCATGGCTTAATGCTTTTCTCTGGCTTAAAATGGAAAGTCATTTAATTACAACTATTGACTGTGTTCATCCAGCAGGAATTAATGCTGTTGTCAGTATCACTGTGTAATAAAGGGTGTATTTTTAATGACTGTGCAGTGTTTGAAAATATTGCCAGTCGAAGTTTTGTATTTACCTGTTATGTTGCATGAACTTTACAGAGGATGAATACAAAACTTGGACTGGCAATATTTTTAAAAACTGCAGTCATTAAAAATACATATTATTACATTCTGAAGGTGGACATTTAGTAGACTTCGTGCACTACTTCATGATTTACTGTATATTATATATTTTTTTAATAGTAGAATAAAAATAGTGAGAAAAGTTAGTATAATTGAAACATCAGACGTGTGCCATCTTCTTCGCTGACTTCTGCTGCTCATCTTCCTCCACTGGAGCACAGACCCACAACCAGCTCCTTCCAAGCCGTCATATCTGTTGCTAACTCCTGCAGCTTCCTCCACGTCCTCCCCACATTATCCATCTCTGTCTTTAATTCTCTTCTCCGTGTGTATTTAATTCCAAACATTCTTATCCGGTGCCAGTCACTGGAATAGACTTAATTCTTTCCATATTGGTGATTCTGTCATACCATTTTAGTCCTTCATTCTAATATATGTTGTGATTTTATAGATTTCTTTTTACTTTTGTTCAGCATTGTTGTATCTTTTAAAATATAATATCCTGTCATTTACTTATTTATGAAAACAAATTATAAGCATATTCATATTTGTTCCACTGTAAAATAAATACAACTCACATGCAAAATGTTTAAAACTCATTCAGCGAATACATTTTTAAAAAATCACACGGCTCGTATAAATTTGAATCGGTTAATTAAGGCACATTACTTAATGAATATTATGCACACTCATAATTGGAAGAGAAGGTTAGAGCACAAAAATATGTGCACCATAGCTTTGGTGTCATTGTGCTTACCCAGAATCAAGGTTCGATCCCCAGTGTTTGCAGAATTCTTTTTAGATCAGCAAGGCCATGGGACGAATTCATGTGTGTAAAATGTAGGTCAGCATGGGCGAATGGATAAGAACGTGTGTTCTTAAACGTCCGGTGTGCTGATGCTGAGGTAAGGGGTTCACCCCCAACTCTAGACATTTGGACTAAAATGTTGACCTGTCGTCCTTGACTTGGAGGCGTTAATTACAAGTAACATGGGAGCCATGGAGTCTAAACAATGGGAGCCACGGAGTCTATACAATGGGAGCCACGGAGTCTAAACAATGGGAGCCACAGAGTCTATACAATGGGAGCCACAGAGTCTATATAATGGGAGCCACAGAGTCTATACAATGGGAGCCACAGAGTCTATACAATGGGAGCCACAGAGTCTATACAATAGGAGCCACAAAGTCTATACAATGGGAGCCACAGAGTCTATACAATGGGAGTCACGGAGTCTATACAATGGGAGCCACGGAGTCTATACAATGGGAGCCACAGAGTCTATACAATGGGAGCCACGGAGTCTATACAATGGGAGCCACAAGTCTATACAATGGGAGCCACGGAGTCTATACAATGGGAGCCACGGAGTCTATACAATGGGAGCCACAGAGTCTATACAATGAGAGCCACAGAGTCTATACAATGGGAGCCACGGAGTCTATACAATGGGAGCCACGGAGTCTATACAATGGGAGCCACGGAGTCTATACAATGGGAGCCACAGAGTCTATACAATGGGAGCCACAGAGTCTATACAATGGGAGCCACAGAGTCTATACAATGATAGCCACAGAGTCTATACAATGGGAGCCACAGAGTCTATACTATGGGAGCCACGGAGTCTATACAATGGGAGCCACGGAGTCTATACAATGGGAGCCACAGAGTCTATACAATGGGAGCCACAGAGTGTATACAATGAGAGCCACAGAGTGTATACAATGAGAGCCACAGAGTCTATACAATGGGAGCCACAGTCTATACAATGGGAGCCACAGAGTCTATACAATGATAGCCACAGAGTCTATACAATGATAGCCACAGAGTCTATACAATGGGAGCCACAGAGTCTATACAATGATAGCCACAGAGTCTATACAATGGGAGCCACAGAGTCTATACAATGGGAGCCACGGAGTCTATACAATGGGAGCCACGGAAGTGCTGGTTGGTCAGTACAAAATGTGGGACTAGCACTGTATACCCAATATAGCACAGGAAGTGTTAAATAGACACTGACTAGTTTTTCTCTGATTAAAACAGATGAACCTGTTTATTTTCAGACACAAGCTCGTACCTAAAGTGATAGAGCACAAGTACCTCAAAGCCTTGGATGGGAACTATAAGTGAACTAGAGGTCCGGACCGACAAGAGAGAGCTTCTGATCTTTCTACAATGTCCATCTGAATTTATCTCCCCAACTAACCACTGGTTTATTTATGCCATCAGACTATCCCCTGACATCTTGTGACATCAGACTTCCACTGATATCTTGTCACATAAGCTGTCCCCTGATATCTCATGACATCAGCTTTCCATGATATCTCGTGACATCAGCTTTCTACTGATATCTCATGACATCAGCTTTCCACTGATATCTCATGACATCAGACTGTTCCCTGATATCTTGTGACATAAGCTGTCCCCTGATATCTCATGACGTCAGCTTTCCACTGATATTTTGTGACATCATCTTTCTCCTGACATCTTGTTACAGTAACTTTCCCCTGACATCTTGTTACAGTAACTTTCCCCTGACATCTTGTTACATCAGCTTTCCTCTATCTTGTGACATCAGACTGTCCCCTGACATTATGTGACATCAGACTGTCCCCTGACATTATGTGACATCAGACTTTCCCCTGACATCTTGTGACATTACACTTGCCCCTTAAATCTTGTGACACCAGACTTTCTCCTGACACCTTGTGACATCAGACTTTCTCATGACATCTTGTGACATCAGACTGTCCCCTATTATCATGTGACATCAGACTTTCCCCTGACATCTTGGGACATCAGACTTTCTCCTGATATCTTGTGACATTAGCCTTTCTCCTGATATCTTGTGACATCAGACTTCCTCCTGAGACTTCCACTAACATCTTGTGACATCAGACTGTCCCCTATTATCATGTGACATCAGACTTTCTCCTGATATCTTGTGACATCACACTTGCCCCTTAAATCTTGTGACACCATACTTTCTCCTGACTTCTTGTGACATCAGGTTTCCCCTGCCATCTTGTGACATCAAACTTCTCCTGACATCTTGTGACATAAGGCTTTTTCCTAATATCTTGTGACATCAGACTTTTTCCTAATATCTTGTGACATGAGACATTCCCCTGACATCTTGTGACATCAGACTTTCCCCTGACATCTTGTGACATCAGACTTTCTCCTATCTTGTGACATCAGACTTTTCTCCTGACATCTTGTGACATCAGATTTTCTCCTGACATCTTGTGACATCAGATTTTCTCCTGACATCTTGTGACATCAGATCTTTTCCTGACATCTTGTGACATCAGACTTTCCCCTGACATCTTGTGACATCAGACTTCCTCCTTAGACTTCCACTGACATCTTGTGACATCAGACTGTCCTCTATTATCATGTGACATCAGACTTTCCCCTGACATATTGGGACATCAGACTTTCCCCTGATATCTTGTGACATCACACTTGCCCCTTAAATCTTGTGACACCAGACTTTCTCCATACTTCTTGTAACATCAGGTTTCCCCTGACATCTTGTGACATCAAATGTCCCCCGATTCTTGTTACACCAGACTGTCCCTTGACATCTTGTTACATCAGACTTTATCATGACATCTTGTGACATCAGACTGTCCCCTAACATCTTGTGACATCAAACTTCTCCTGACATCTTGTGACATCAGACTTTCTCCTGACATCTTGTGACATTAGACTTTCTCCTGATATCTTGTGACATCAGGCTTTCTCCTGATATCTTGTGACATCAGATTTTCTCCTGATATCTTGTGGCATCAGATCTTTTCCTGACATCTTGTGACATCAGACTTTCCCTTGACATTTTGTGACATCAGATTTTCCCCTGACATCTTGTGACATCAGACTTCCTCCTGAGACTTCCACTGACATCAGACTGTCCTCTATTATCATGTGACATCAGACTTTCCCCTGACATATTGGAACATCAGACTTTCCCCTGATATCTTGTGACATCACACTTGCCCCTTAAATCTTGTGACACCAGACTTTCTCCATACTTCTTGTAACATCAGGTTTCCCCTGACATCTTGTGACATCAAATGTCCCCTGATTCTTGTTACATCAGACTGTCCCTTGATATCTTGTGACATCAGACTTTATCATGACATCTTGTGACATCAGACTGTCCCCTGACATGAAACTTCTCCTGACATCTTGTGACATCAGACTTTTTCCTAATATCTTGTGACATCAGACATTCCCCTGACATCTTGTGACATCAGACTTTCCCATGACATCTTGTGACATCAGACTTTCTCCTGATATCTTGTGTCATCAGATCTTTTCCTGACATCATGTGACATCAGACTTTCACCTGACATCTTGGGACATCAGACTTTCCCCTGATATCTTATGACATCACACAGCTGCCTCTTAAATCTTGTAACACCAGACTTTCTCCTGACTTCTTGTGGCATCAGGTTTTCCCTGATATCTTGTGACATCAGATTTTCTCCTGATATCTTGTGACATCAGATTTTCTCCTAATATCTTGTGACATCAGATTTTCTCCTACTATCTTGTGACATCAGATTTTCCCCTAACTTCTTGTGACATCAGACTTCCTCCTGAGACTTCCCCTAACATCTTGTAACATCAGACTTTCCCCTAACTTCTTGTGACATCAGACTTCCTCCTGAGACTTCCCCTAACATCTTGTAACATCAGACTTTCCCCTGACATCTTGTGACATCAGACTTTCTCCTGATATCTTGTGACATCAGACTTTCTCCTGATATCTTGTGACATGAGACTTTCCCCTGACATCTTGTGACATCATACTTTCTCCTGATATCTTGTGACATCAGATTTTCTCCTGATATCTTGTGACATCAGATTTTCTCTTGGTATCTTGTGACATCAGACTTTCTCCTAATATCTTGTGACATCAGACAGTCCCCTGACATCTTGAGACATCAGACATTCCCCTGACATGTTGTGACATCAGATTTTCCCCTGACATCTTGTGATATCAGACTTCCCCTGACATCTTGTGACATCAGACTTCTTCCGGAGACTTCCACTGACATCTTGTGACATCAAACTTTCCCCTGATATCTTTTGACATCAGACTTCCACTGACATCTTGTAACATCAGACTTTCCCCTGACATCTTGTGACATCAGACTTTCTCCTGAAACTTCCACTGACATCTTGTGACATCACTTTCCCCTGACATCTTGTGGCATCAGACTTTCCCCTGACATCTTGTACCAACAGACATCCTAATTGGCAAGAAAACAAATGAGTCATTATCTCCTGAAGCAGACAAGGATGTAAAAATAAGACCCACAGTTTTATGTGTTCAATTTGTTTCCATACAGTGTGCTTTTACCATTAAAACAGATAAAGATAATTATTAGAATACATGATTCTAAGATCTAACATATTATAAACTTACTTTATATAGTGCGATATACTCTCATGTAAACCCACCACTTCTTGTGAACCTTTGTTTTCATGTTTATACTTTTGTGTCAAACTAATGCCCAAAATGAGAGCAATTATTGTGAACCTTTGTTTTCATGTTTATACTTTTGTGTCAAACTAATGCCCTAAATGAGAGCATTTATTGTGAACCTTTGTTTTCATGTGTGTACTTTTGTGTCAAACTAATGCCCTAAATGAGAGCAATTATTGTGAACCTTTGTTTTCATGTGTATATTTTTGTGTCAAACTAATGCCCTAAATGAGAGCAATTATTGTGAACCTTCTGTTTTAATGTGTATACTTTTTGGTTCAAACTAATGCCCCAAACAAGAAGATGTACTGTGAACCACTGATTTGGTGTGCTTTAATGAAATCATTGCCTTAATGGATACATATTTACTGTAAATCACTCCATTTATGAATACTTTTAAATGTGAATCGCTGCCTTAATGGATACACTTTATTGTGTGAATCAGTTTTATTGTGAATCGCTGACTTAAGGATACACTTTATTGTGTGAATCAGTTTTAATGTGAATCACTGCTTAAACAGTCAGTACAGGATCCTGTTTCACATGGGTATAGGTAGGGGCTCTGAACGGATCTCAAAACTGAGAGGGAAGACCCGGACAACTTTCAATCCGATGGCAATGGGAACCATTAGTACTCATAGGATGACTCTTTGCTGGCTGTTGAGCAAGTGGACGGAGCGCATGTGGGAATGTCCTGACTCAACTCAACTCACTACTTACTTTGATACACTTGATAAACATGAATCTTTACTTTTGGACATTAGTTGTTTCTTCTTCTTCTTCAGCTTTCCGAGCCATTGAGGTTCTTTGCTGCAAATACAATCCGTCTCCATTCGTCTCTCTGGTGGACCTTCTCTTGCCAGTTGTTGATTCCAAGTGCTTGTAGGTCTGTACATGTATTATCTCTCCACCGTCTTCTTGGTCTAACTCGGGGTCTACGGTCATTTATATTAGTTGTTTCGTTTTATGTAAATCAATGCCTTCATGTAATGATGTATTGTAATGATTTCATGTAATATTTACATTAAGTATTCTTGTTTTCATCTTCTTGTGAAAGAAAGGTATTTCAGCAAGTATATTTAGTCAATTTTATTCACTTTTATATTTAATTTTTATACTATGTTGTCCATTAAATTTGTATACATTTTAATATGTAATTCCTCCAGTGTTGATTTGTTTATGTGTAACTATTATGCCATGTATTTATAATAAATGTGCAAGCTCAAGTTTTTCACATATTGTTTTAAAGGTTAGATTTATGTGAAAACTCAACCATGAGGTTTGAGAAAAATACCACGTCCTACGAGGACATGAAGACAGACAACACCAGAATTTCTCAATCATAGATTCTATTTTTAATTTACTGATCACTTGCTATGAACTCAAGCATAGTCCATAAACATGCTACTACGTATAGCGCACTGGACTGATTTTTGTGTGTGGATAAACTTTCCCTAGTACTAGTGTCCCTCACCACCAGGCATACGCACTCCTTGTAATTTATGTGACATCTCATCCTTGACTTGGGGACATAAATTACCCCAAGTCAAGGACAAGAAGTCAACATTTTAGTCCAACTGACCGGTGTATGGGTTGAATCCGCTACCTCGGCATCAGCACACCGGATGTTTGAAAATGAGTGCTCTTATCTATTCAGCCATGCTAACCTCCATAGGTTGTGTGATCATTGAGACCTAATGTACTTCAAGAGGGGTCTCCACGGGCTGCTTGATAATTGAGACCTAGTGTACTTCAAGAGGGGTCTCCATGGGCTGTATGATCATTGAGACCTAGTGTACTTCAAGAGGGGTCTCCATGGGCTGTATGATCATTGAGACCTAGTGTACTTCAAGAGGGGTCTCCATGGGCTGTATGATCATTGAGACCTAGTGTACTTCAAGAGGGGTCTCCATGGGCTGTGTGATCATTGAGACCTAATGTACTTCAAGAGGGGTCTCCATGGGCTGTGTGATCATTGAGACCTAGTGTACTTCAAGAGGGGTCTCCATGGGCTGTGTGATCATTGAGACCTAGTGTACTTCAAGAGGGGTCTCCATGGGCTGTGGATCATTGAGACCTAATGTACTTCAAGAGGGGTCTCCATGGGCTGTGTGATCATTGAGACCTAGTGTACTTCAAGAGGGGTCTCCATGGGCTGTGTGATCATTGAGACCTAGTGTACTTCAAGAGGGGTCTCCATGGGCTGTGTGATCATTGAGACCTAGTGTACTTCAAGAGGGGTCTCCATGGGCTGTGTGATCATTGAGATCTAATGTACTTCAAGAGGGGTCTCCATAGGCTGTGTGATCATTGAGACCTAGTGTACTTCAAGAGGGGTCTCCATGGGCTGTGTGATCATTGAGACCTAGTGTACTTCAAGAGGGGTCTCCATGGGCTGTGTGATCATTGAGACCTAGTGTACTTCAAGAGGGGTCTCCATGGGCTGTGTGATCATTGAGACCTAGTGTACTTCAAGAGGGGTCTCCATGGGCTGTGTGATCATTGAGACCTAGTGTACTTCAAGAGGGGTCTCCATGGGCTGTGTGATCATTGAGACCTAGTGTACTTCAAGAGGGGTCTCCATGGGCTGTGTGATCATTGAGATCTAATGTACTTCAAGAGGGGTCTCCATGGGCTGTGTGATCATTGAGACCTAGTGTACTTCAAGAGGGGTCTCCATAGGCTGTGTGATCATTGAGACCTAGTGTACTTCAAGAGGGGTCTCCATAGGCTGTGTGATCATTGAGACCTAGTGTACTTCAAGAGGGGTCTCCATGGGCTGTGTGATCATTGAGACCTAGTGTACTTCAAGAGGGGTCTCCATGGGCTGTGTGATCATTGAGACCTAATGTACTTCAAGAGGGGTCTCCATAGGCTGTGTGATCATTGAGACCTAATGTACTTCAAGAGGGGTCTCCATGGGCTGTATGATCATCATCACGTGCCCTGCCAAAAAGCATAGGTACTTATGTATCTCCACAGATCTCTGGCCCTGGTGATCTGGATCAGTTCAGTTCATGAAGATTCTCCATGCCAGCAATATAGGCCATTCAGCATCATTTCTCTGTATGGCTCTGCCTCATCTTTCACCATGAAGACTTGTGGGGTAGATACAATTACAGCTTATACAATACAGGTTTCGAACCAGAAAACTTGAAAACATCATTGTTCATAACAATGTTCAACACATCAGGATTAACTATGTTCTCAGATTTGAATATTGTCTCTGTGGCGAAGGGGTTAAGGACACAATTCGTGATCCCGCATACCGTTTTGAAACAGCTGTGGGCGATTTGGCAACAGACCACGTTGCGTTGGGTTTTTATTAAATGATATAAGTGCCGGTTGTTACGAAAGCAATGGTAAACTATTGATCGTAAACTTGCCAAGAAATCACAAACAACCAAAAAATACTGGGGTTGACTGAAGTCCTGTAAAGGATATGCAACTATCCTTTTATTTAAAAAAAAAACAAACTTATAAATCACTCACTGAAAATGCTACATAAGATCATTCATAAGAGAATACACAATGAAATCAATACTGAATTTTCAGAAGGTTTTAAAACAAAAAAGTGGAACATGAGAAGATATATTTCTTTGAGAATACTGAAAAGAATACGTCAAGGCTCAAGATCCACAGTGCCTGTCTATCTGTCATAGATTATACAAAGGCTTTGATTGAGTTATCAATGAAACAGTAAATGCCAGGATGAAATCAGTGGCAAAGACAGCAGATCACCAAGTGCCTTGCCGACTAGCGTGGATGGTCATACTTCACATTTCATGATCTCCAAGAGAATGTTGAATTAATTTGCTGATCATTTTCCAGACAGGGTTACTGTCTTTAGACAAAGGCTCGTGAAGTGTAACCATAAACTGGCAAATGACCAGTCTCCATCCCGTGTAAGCCATGCCATGCACGTTCACCAACCTCCCTTATAAGGCAAACCATGCTCATTCATAAATCTCCCTTTGATGTTCATTCACAAATCTCACCTATAAGCCAGGTAGGTAGGTCATTCATAAAGCTACCACGTTCAGCTTATACAGGGAACAACAAGCAGGAGCAGAACAGTGCATACGGCCTCATGTAGGCAATGGGAGACAAGGCTGTGGGTTTGTTCCACGACGGATAAGCTCAACACAAAAACAGAAGTGCAGCACAGGTGACTTTTGTTGCTTTGATTATTCCTATAGACAGATGAAGACTACAAGAGCTAGCACCAGAAATACAGTGATTGGGCGCTGACAGAGCGGCTTGATTATCTGACAAGTCTCCACACATTAAATCAGATACAAGATAAACCAACTCACATAATAATAGCAAAAGCTCTTAAACTTCCTGTGTTCTGATACCGAGGTAGCGGGTTCAACCCCTGCAATAGTCATCATCATCTTCCTCCACTTTTGCCGTCAAGCGTCACGGGGAGGAATAATTGGCATTCCAGCGCCTGATGGGTGGCACTGGATAGTGTCAATCCATGTGATTGTACAATGTCTTTGATGTCGTTAATTCATTTTCTTCTCTGGCGTTCTCTTGGTCTCATCGCAGATGATCTTTCATGTAGGGCCAGTGCTGGTAGTTGATGTTGTATTCTACGAGATGGCCAAACCTTTTGATCTTTTGTTTTTGATAAATGTGGCACAAGGTGTTGATGCCACTGTCTGATAATATTTCTTATTCGGTCTCGGATTGTTAAGTTGGCAGCTTTCCTCAGGCATCTATGTCATCTCACAGGTGTTGATTTTTGGGACGTAAATTACAAGTACCTAAGAAGTCAGTGTGGGTTCGCCTGATGGCGAGGGACATTGGAAATAGGGAAAGTTAATCAACATGTAAAAATCAGTCCAGTGCCCCTAGTAGTAGCACATGTAAGGGGACTAAACTTGAGTTCAAAGCGAGCAAACATTAAAAAAAAAAAAATACAAAAACAAAAATACTTGAGAGGTTACACTAGTTAATTTATAGGAAAAAACAAAGATGAGAAGGAGAACAAATGAAGACAATGATAACCTGATTCCCCTTGGAGAATTCATACTACGTAAGGTGAACTCGTGCACATATTTAGGAAGCATTATTGATAAAGTAGATGCACAGAGATAAAATAAAAATACAAAAGGCAAAAGGAGCTTTCACAGCACCAAGAAATTTGTGCAAGGCACAAGAAATTAATGCTAGTACCAAACATAATATTGAGCTGTCACGCCAATCAGTGCTGCTGTATGCATGAGAAACGTGGAGAATGCACTAAAACCAGTGCTAATAAACTACAAACATTCAATATTTGGTGGCTGCACAGAATCACCACAAACAGACACTGGTGCTGGATAGAACACAGTCCTTCCTCTGGAATCCACAGAGCAAAAGAAATAAAAACAGAGAGAAGACAAAGGGAGATGAATCATATGGGGAGGACAAAGTGAGCGGCAGTATATCGAAGAGATTCTTCATGCTGACAAATGAAATGACGTTTACGATACACGTGGCACTACTGGGTGTTGGGGTGCATACCTCACAAGGTCCCTTCCATGAAGTGGTCAAGTAGCTTGTGTTCTCAAGGTCATATGTTTGTGTTCAGACTCCATCATTCAGTTCATAAGTGCAGTTGTTTTGGAGACCTCTGGGGGTTGTTGCTGGAGCTACGGAGGTTGTGCTGTGGCATGACTTCTGCTGTATGCACCTGACGAGATGCAGCGAAATATGCCAGGCAATAAATCGTGCCATCTATTGTTTGTGTCTGCATTATTAAAATTCCCAGGAGAAAGAATGAATTTCTTCATTTATATTTTGTGCCATCATATTTGGGTCACCATCAATAGTCACAAAGTTCAGTGACATGGATGAAAGTTTTACTATTTATGTCCCCCATGCTGTCTAATGATGTGCATTCTGACATCTAGTAAATCCCTCACTGCCTGTAAGTGTGAAGTGTTAGATGCTCATATATATTTATATTAGATAAAGGCACATTTTGGTGAACTGACCAGTTCCCTTTCTTCACAGAAAATACTCAAAATGATCAGATAGGTAGATGAAACACCCGTCTGTAGCTTATGGGGCTAGTGAATGCAATTTCATAGTTCTTCATACTGAATCAAGGGTTTGAAATCAGCCACAGGCAATTTGAAAGCAGATCAGTGTGCATTGGTTTCGATAACATGAGCGTCGGCATTTCAGAAAGCAAAGGTAAACTACTTAAAATAGATTGATTGATTTAGGAACCGACATCACAGCATTCGGGGCATTCCCATAAGCGCTCCGTCCCCATCCTCAGAATCCAGCGAAGAGTTCCAACCCCAATAGTACCAGTAGCAATCTGATTATATGTGCGTCTCACCTTTCCTCTAAGCGTCGAGCATCGGCCAGATCCCTTTGTCACCCCACTTCGTCACTTAAAATAGATTGTCTAGTAAATCACAATCAGCCAATAAATGTTGAGGTTTTTAACTATGGTGTGAGCGTTGGTTATTCTGAAAGCAACGAATGTAAACTTGCCTAGTACATCTCAAACAGCCAATAAATACTGGGATTGATTGTGACGCTCTGTAAAGGACATGCAACTAACTTTTCAAGTGAACATATATCTACATGCCGTTAACTCGGTGTCAACTTTCTCTTTCCATGAATGCAGGATTAGTGGGCCTTTCTCTTGGTTGCCCAAACAGTGAAGTTACTGGTGCATCTCCAGTAAAACAGAGGCACATTCCTATAGACAAACTAGACTGTTGGAAGATAACTGCTTCAATCTGACTTCACTTCCTAGCTTCTGCAGAATAGATTAAGGACAAAAAGACACCTTGCATGAGCTATAAGAAGAAAGAGACATCATGGACAAAATAAACAGACATCCATGAAGAAGAAACACGGATCACCTATGGACTACAAGAAGAAGAAATAATCATACATTGACTAAGATGAAACAGACCCTATAAACATTAACAATGATACAAAATTACTGTTTCATTTAACAATATCACCACAAATGCTACAATGTATTATATGACAGACAAATTCTAACAGAAAAAAAGAACACAATAAACAAACACTCAACAGAAACTGAATAAATACTTATAATATATTTAATTTGTTATATTATGTCAAGAGTATAAGTGAAATGCCATTTGCAAATATGTCATAACGATATTTCAATGAATAAATGTTTCACAATGTGAAAACGGTTTTAACAAGAATTATGCAGTGAATATAACTTCTTAAAACAAACCTGAAACATGAAGATGCATACATGTATCAGTAAAGTACAGCCAGTGTTATGTGAATACATATTACTGTCTTCTGTCCAAAGCTGTATTACTGTAATAGTAATAGTGAGTCCAATTTCCAACAGTGACCAAGGATTTTACAATGTTTAACTAAATCAACAAAAGGATTGCCCTTTTATGTGAAGGCCAAGAACTTCCCACAGTTACCTTCCATAGGACTACTTGGAACTGTTTTTCTCAAAGGTGTAACCAAAGGCAGATGAGACAATTTGGTGTGGTATTCTTAGTTTATCATGTCTTTATCTACTTACAATCCATGGATGATATCTGTTTGAACTGAATGGTTTGATGTGCAGTCAGGATCACCTGCCCACTAACCAACCACCAAAGCTCAATGAGTAAATCAATCACAACAAACAGTGGAAAGGTCAGCACTACAACGGCACAATCACAAGTGACAGAATGTTGTCAGGCCAACCAATTCAAATTTTGCGAGCTTATTTGTGTTTTCAGATGCTGGCAATTTGGCAGAAGACTGCCTTGTTTTGGTTTTTTTTAAAATAAATAACATGGTATGGGTGCTTGTCGTCCAGAAAGCAGTGGAAAACTACTGAACGTAAACTTGCCAAGAGATAACAGTCAAAAAATGCTGAGGTTGACAACACGTAAACTGAAACGACAATAACATGACATAACCCAGAACAGCTGTCAAGCAACAAAAACAGTTAACAACCAGACAGACACCCGTGTTCTGATGAACTAAAACTCTCAAACAAAGATAATGTGCTAAACCGACGGTGCAGACTTGAGCAGCTTAGAGAAAGGTTAGGATGCAAAGCAGATAAGCAAGAACATTACACCAGCATAGATATTTACAGCAAGTACTTTACATCAACCAGACACTTTCAACCCACGTCCTACATCTCGATCTCAAGTGTATTTTCAATGAACATTGTCACTTGCGAACATGTGTGAGTAAGAACCAGTTTGGGAGATGGACAGTTCCGAGAGTGATGTCAGTGAACCTCATTGTCATTTGAGGTCGTAAGTACGCAAGTAAGAACCAGTTTGGGAGATGGACAGTTCAGAGAGTGATGCCAGTGAACCTCATTGTCATTTGAGGTCGTATGTGTGTAAGTAAGAACCAGTTTGGGAGATGGACAGTTCCAAGAGTGATGTCAGTGAACCTCATTGTCATTTGAGGTCGTATGTGTGCAAGTAAGAACCAGTTTGGGAGATGGACAGTTCAGAGAGTGATGTCAGTGAATCTTACCGATTGTCAGCAGCAGTACA
The DNA here is from genome assembly GCA_014155875.1 of Cepaea nemoralis. Classification (NCBI taxonomy): domain Eukaryota; kingdom Metazoa; phylum Mollusca; class Gastropoda; order Stylommatophora; family Helicidae; genus Cepaea; species Cepaea nemoralis. Next base: position 368,757 of record JACEFZ010028393.1, on the reverse strand, counting down.
CCACAAGTGAGTTCCATCTTCAAATATATACGAGGGTTATTGTATGCCAGTGTCTTGTACTGCACCAGGTTGTGACAGTGAGAGAGAGGAAGAGAGGTTGTAGTTTGTCAAAAGCATACCACAAGAAGGACTGTGCGTTAATGAAGTCAATCAAACACTCGGTCCACAGCTGATGGTGGATGAGAACTCGATAACGAAAGTTGAGAGTGGACTCGGCTGGCGGCGGAGGTTTGTTTGATGTATATCCTTCGAGAATAAACTGTCAGCTGGCACTGTTTTTGAGTGCATTCATCTCAGTACCTGCCAAACTACTCTGTGAGTAGAGCCACATTGTCTACTTACATTACCAACTCCAGGTCAAGGAAAACGGTAGAGTTGTTCCTACCAATACAACTCTGGAGTTGTCCTGTCTCAAAATGAATCCTGGATAATTTTCTGCTTAGAAAAGGTGGTGAGAAAAGGCACTGACCACACCATACTGTGCTATGACAAACCATGTGTGTAGGCCAAGAACTTTATACCATACAACAACAGTTACCCTCCGCATAATTACCTTGAACTTTTTTCCTCCAAGATGTAAGCAAAGGAAAAAAAGAATGTTCTTCTAGCCCATGCTGTGTGACATTGGTGATCATGTCTGTTCACAGCCTTTGTTTTGTGTACTGCCAATCATTTCTAATACCAATGTTCCTCTGTAGCATGATGTGAAACATCTCTCTCATCTTCCACAGCCTTTCCTCCTCTCCAACTTTCCCATTGTCACGATGTACTCCAGCTTTCCTGTTGTCATGACTTGCCCAAAGAATGGGGACTGTCTTCACCTAATGTGAGTTAGCTCATTTCAAGATATCTTCATTACACTTTTAATCAATCTATTGTGCTATTATATTTTTGTACAATCAAATCTGTGGTATATCTGGCATAAATACACAACAATGATGATATTTCAAGGCCAACATGGGTACTCTAAATACATTTATATTGTAATAATTTCACCTTCTGCTTACCAAAAAAACACCTGAAATGTTCACAAAATGCTCACTATGATATAAGAGATATTCAGGACTGTTCAGTCACAATGCAGAAATAAAAACGGTTTGTTAGGTTTTGAGTATATTCCTGTCCTTTTCATTCAGCTTTCAATACAGGTTTTTAATCACTTTTCACGTTTATTAAACTGAGAGCATGCTATGTTTCTTTCTAATATATAAATGCAGATAAAACTGGTTTATTCACTAACTGGAGAGGCCAGAATTTCTCCTGGCCATAAATAATGGACAATCACTAACTCTTGTAATAAAATATGTTCTGTAACCAGAATACACCAGTTGTGGGAGATACTTGTGGATTGTGAATAGCGGACAGTCATGTTTTATCTGTGCGTATCTGGTCTTACACAAAATTGTGTCACTGCACATGGATCCATCTATATGTATCTGGTGGTACACAAAATTAACGCTGTCACTGCACATGGATCCATCTATATGTATCTGGTCTTACACAAAATTAACACTGTCACTGCACATGGATCCATCTATATGTATCTGGTGCTGCACAAAATTAACACTGTCACTGCACATGGATCCATCTATATGTATCTGGTCTTACACAAAATTATGTCACTGCACATGGATCCATCTGTATGTATCTGGTTTTACACAAAATTATGTCACTGCACATGGATCCATCTATATGTATCTGGTCTTAAACAAAATTATGTCACTGCACATGGATCCATCTGTATGTATCTGGTGTTACACAAAATTAACACTGTCACTGCACATGGATCCATCTATATGTATCTGGTCTTACACAAAATTAACACTGTCACTGCACATGGATCCATCTATATGTATCTGGTGTTACACAAAATTAACACTGTCACTGCACATGGATCCATCTATATGTATCTGGTCTTACACAAAATTAACACTGTCACTGCACATGGATACATCATTAAGTGCTCAGTCTCCTACTACAGATCACATCAGGAGAATCTCAGCACAGTGTACAAAGTGTAGCACTAACAAGGATCCACACGTCTGTAGACAATATTTTTTGTGTGGGTATATTTTCTCATCTGAAATTTAACCTAGAACCTAATTCAGCCGGCTATTTTTAATTTTGAATGCGCATCATTCACATTGATCCCAGCTGTTCACCCGTATCCAAGAAATCTAGTTGCCCAATCTATTACCCTTGCTCGTGTAATACCTGTGCCCATAGGGAAGCACAGAATAATCACACGAACATACCACATACAGAGGAGCAGCTGGCCGAGTGGCTAGAACACCAGACTCCCACTCGGGAGACCCAGGTTCGATCCCTCGGTAAGGTATGGGATTTTTTTCTGTCTGGGGCAAAAAGAAAATCCTAACCTGCACAGTTTGCAGCGACTGCACTAGTCAGGGTGGCCTTAATTCCTCAGGCTCAAAGACCCCTCTGCCATACACCGCAAGGTACTATGTTGGCAGTAAATGACAGTTGTTTTTAAAAAATGACAGTACCACATATATGTTATAAGAGGTGACTAATGAGGGTTGGTGTGAGACTGGTTGTCTCTTCCCATAGAAATCTGAGCTGCAAAATCTAACCAATCATGAACAAGAATACAAACGGCTTGGCATGTGTTGGTTAAGAGCTTATGCTGTATTAGAGGGTGAAAGGCACACAGCCCCAGGAAGAGGGAATCCACTGCCCCAGGAAGAGGGAATCCACTGCCCCAGGAAGAGGGAATCCACTGCCCCAGGAAGAGGGAATCCACTGCCCCAGGAAGAGGGAATCCACTGCCCCAGGAAGAGGGAATCCACTGCCCCAGGAAGAGGGAATCCACTGCCCCAGGAAGAGGGAATCCACTGCCCCAGGAAGAGGGAATCCACTGCCCCAGGAAGAGGGAATCCACTGCCCCAGGAAGAGGGAATCCACTGCCCCAGGAAGAATGAATCCACTGCCCCAGGAAGAGGGAATCCACTGCCCCAGGAAGAGGGAATCCACTGCCCCAGGAAGAGGGAATCCACTGCCCCAGAATCAGGAAGGAGTACACCATTCTCAGAGTACTTATATTAAGATTCAAACCATCCACACTATTAAGTGTACATGGTCTGTCCAAGTTATAGGTGGACATCACACATTCAGCCGCTCCATCCCCTAATGACAAAACTCTTATAACTGTTTATGATACTCATGCTATATGTTACCTTATACGGTGTCATATTTGTTTTGTTACAGAAATTCTGTTAATGATTTTACTCCTGGCAGTGGTACAAATGATAGTGAATTTATAAACAAGATAGGTATGACAAAGATCTTTAACATGAGTAAAAGAATTAATTATATGTAGAATAAGTCAGATCTTTAACAGAAGTCACTACTTGAGCGAAATATGTAAAGTTAGATTTTAACTAAAGTAAATTATTTTATGTGAATGAGACCAAACTATTTAGCAGTATGAAAAACAAACCTTACAGTGAAAGTTTGTCATCACATGATGGAACATGTCGAATTATGCTTGTTCTAATGGGCCATACTTATGCCCTAAGTTTGAGGAGTATTTAAATAATTAAATTTAAAAGAATAATACTTATAACTAAATAGAAAATAGTGTATATATTGTAATGAGAACAAATCTGCCTAATTTTTTCTTGCTTTTTCCATTTTATGTGAAAAATGTGATTCAAACTTGAGTTTTGATGGTGTTAAGGAGCAGTTCTTGTGATATTGGTGAAGAAAAGTGGATGTATTTATCATTATTCAGTAAATTTAATTGGATTATCATCAAAGATTGAGTAGCACCTTGGTAAATGGAAATTTTTAATAATTTACATCCGTCTTCAAATTTTCTTTTACAAAATCTAACATTATTATTATCATTGTATTTCTAATCTATAGCAATAGTAGGAATACTAACGTGTTCCTTGTGCAATCTCCTTTAATTTGATATATAATAATATAATTGCTACAATTTTAACCATTTTTAGATCATTACTGTGACACAACCCTACTTCATATTTTCTGCCATCAATTTCTGTTTGGTCCAAACCCACTTTTTTGGGGCAGTGAATCAGTTAAGAATTCCTAACATGGGAACAATCTTTTAACATAAGAGACCTGTAGCTTGAGTACAGTCTGTCTTTCTGTAACATACACAAGATAATGATATGGCATATGTGACACATAATTGGCAATGAGGGAGTTCATGTTGACAACCCCCAATGCCTGCAGGAATGGCAAGGGCACTGACATGATCACAGAAAACAACTCACTAACTGGTTTCTCGATGATGGCAACTGATGACAGCATGGCTAAGACTGATGCAATTTTAAGACAAAGCAAGAAAACCATCAGCAACAGAAACCACATATACAGAAACTGATGTGATATTTTCCAGAGGGAATGTATATTTGTCGCATGTGGAAATGAGTGCTCATTCTTAAACATTCATTGTGCTGATGCTGAGGTAACGGGTTCAACCCGTACACCGGTCAGTTGGACTAAAATGTTGACTTCTCGTCCTTGACTTGGGGACATAAATTCCAAGACTCTCAGAAGTTGGAGTGGGTTTGCCTGATAGTGAAGGGCACTGGTAATAGGGAAAGGTAATTCACACGGAAAGATCAGTCCAGTGCAGTAGAAGTAGTGGCATGTGGATGGACTACACTTCAGTTCAAAGCCAGCGGATGGAAAAAATGAAAGCATATGGGAGGAATGATCAATACAACAAATAAATACAACAAAGTATTATGAAATTATTATGTCACACCCGTGAAATATAAACAACGAAGTGAAATCTCCCTGATCATTCAAATGCAGAAAGCTCAGCAGCAAGAAAGATTTGCCAGGTTTCTTTAGTCGGCGATGAGTTTATTGTGAACCTGCATGAGTCCTTTGAAATATTTGACAGTTCTAACCCGCAGCTCCATGGTGGCATCCTCGTCACAGAGGAAGATGGTGTGTGGGTGCTGCTGGAAGGCGGACACTGTCCACATGTGATTGACACCTTCCTCGATGGCTTTATGGAGGGCCAGGGCTTTGTGAGCACCTGTGATTAATATCATAACCTGAAAATGAAAAAAACAAACATGGGAAAGGCTTAATTGCTATTACTACTTGTCTCTGCACCAAAGCAAAAAGAGATGAGTATACTGTGTACGACGCACAATGATAGATTGCTCAAATATATTGATGCATTATCGATTAAGCAATTCCACCTGTGGCTAGGACTTCCTGTTAAATCTTAGACTTGTGTGTGGATAACGTACTTCACCTTCAAACACTATCAGTGACTATGCACTTAGAATTTCAGCTAAACTATTCTTCATGTATTCACTTCATATGCTATAGAACTCTGCAGTATGTACCTGACGAGATGCAGCGAAATATGCCAGGCAATAAATCCTGCAATATATTGATAATGGGTGTCTTTGTTTAAATGGCACAAATGTTTCATAATTTTTTGTTTTTAATATGTCACTTCTTTAATATAGTATTTAAGTCCCTGTTCTGCTGCACTGATGTCACTATTATACCACTTATAAGAAGAGGGCTTCAATAGAGATAACAGTGGACACTAAGATAGTACAATAATAGAGATAATGGTGGACACTAAGATAGTACAACAATAGCGATAACAGTGGACACTAAGATAGTACAACAATAGAGATAACAGTGGACACTAAGATAGTACAACAATAGAGATAACAGTGGACACTAAAATAGTACAACAATAGAGATAACAGTGGACACTAAGATAGTACAATAATAGAGATAATGGTGGACACTAAGATAGTACAACAATAGAGATAACGGTGGACACTAAGATAGTACAACAATAGAGATAACAGTAGACACTAAGATAGTACAACAATAGAGATAACAGTGGACACTAAAATAGTACAACAATAGAGATAACAGTGGACACTAAAATAGTACAACAATAGAGATAACAGTGGACACTAAGATAGTACAATAATAGAGATAATGGTGGACACTAAGATAGTACAACAATAGAGATAACGGTGGACACTAAGATAGTACAACAATAGAGATAACAGTGGACACTAAGATAGTACAACAATAGAGATAACAGTGGACACTAAAATAGTACAACAATAGAGATAACAGTGGACACTAAAATAGTACAACAATAGAGATAACAGTGGACACTAAAATAGTACAACAATAGAGATAACAGTGGACACGAAGATAGTACAACAATAGAGATAACGGTGGACACAAAGATAGTACAACAATAGAGATGACAGTGGACACTAAGATAGTACAACAATAGAGATAACAGTGGACACTAAGATAGTACAACAATAGAGATAACAGTGGACACTAAGATAGTACAACAACAGAGATAACAGTGGACACTAAGATAGTACAACAATAGAGATAACAGTGGACACTAAGATAGTACAACAATAGAGATAACAGTGGACACTAAGATAGTACAACAATAGAGATAACAGTGGACACTAAGATAGTACAACAATAGAGATAACAGTGGACATTAAGATAGTACAACAATAGAGATAACAGTGGACACTAAGATAGTACAACAATAGAGATAACAGTGGACACTAAGATAGTACAACAATAGAGATAACAGTGGACACTAAGATAGTACAACAATAGAGATAACAGTGGAGACGAAGATAGTACAACAATAGAGATAACAGTGGACACTAAGATAGTACAACAATAGAGATGACAGTGGACACTAAGATAGTACAACAATAGAGATAACAGTGGACACTAAGATAGTACAACAATAGAGATGACAGTGGACACTAAGATAGTACAACAATAGAGATGACAGTGGACACTAAGATAGTACAACAATAGAGATAATGGTGGACACTAAGATAGTACAACAATAGAGATAACGGCGGACACAAAGATAGTACAACAATAGAGATAACAGTGGACACTAAGATAGTACAACAAGCTGTCCTTTGATTTGCAAATAAAGATTGTGTCTTCAGTTCAGATAGGATTTCTCTCTATCATGAGCCAGATGTCCTGCCTCTGCCATGTGTAAATTATTTTTCATATCTTTGACTCCTCTACGATGTGGTCTTCCTCTTCTCTACTTCCCCAATGTACTTCCTCCAAGATTATCTTTCCAGACAATCTTTTTACGTGCCCAAAATGTGATGTTTTCCTCAATTTTGTTTGTCATAATATTGAGCTCTTGTTAGACGTATCTGCTTCTCGACCTTTTAACTCTACATACTCTTCTGTAGCACGTTTCAGGTGGTGTGTTCAATGTGCAAGTTTCACCTCATATGTTGCCACAGGAAATATGCGTGCTCTTAGAGCTCTGACTTGTTCCAAGAGATTCAATCCATACAGATTTTAATGACATTAGTTTTTCTAGACCATTCTTTCTTCTTTTAATTTTTGTTATCACATTTCCATTGTCCATCAGTAGCATTGAGTGATTAATTATTAGTCTGTAATTAATCATTTGTGTCAGGTCTTAGCCAGATATGACAGCTCCAGTATAACAGTAGACAGTACTACCTGCTTTCTGTTAGCAGCCGAATTTTGGGTGGCCCTCTCAAAACATGAAACCCCATATTGTGCCAACTTTGGGTGAAGGAGTGATATTGGGAGGGTACAAGTCTTATAGTAGTGTGAGAAAATGCATCTTAAAGTCTAAATATCATGGCAGAGCAGACCAGGCCCTAAGTTGTGGTCTGCAACTGGTCTAGGATCAAAACTCTGACAAGCAGGTAGACAGAGCTTTGCTGATCTGGCAGTTTCTGCAGCTGGTCTTGTTCCAGATATATTGGTGTTACCGTTTCTCTGGAGTAAACAAGGCAGGCTGAGAGAGGGATCATGCAGCATGGACAAATCATGGTCTCTACAATTCAGCCCAGCCTTTGTGCTATGGAGAGGTAACACTTCATCACTGGTCCTTCCCAGGAGGTGTAGTTATGCCTGTTTTAAAGTACACTGTAGCAAACTATCATCCGTCAAGACTGCACGGTGCCAGTAATTACACCAAAGTCAAACAAAACCACTTGTACACCCCAGGATAGAAGAGGAAAGTCATCTACAATTCATACTACATTACCTGTTACGTCTTGGCAAGAACAACTGTTGAAAGAAAATATCTCAATCACTGGCTCCTGGGTGAGGACAGGAAAACTGCCATGCCAGCGTAGCTAAGACCATCGTTTGATGTCAGCTTGTTCAGTCTAGAGGCTGGTATTCAGTTATTTTTCTCAATTCTTCTTCTGCTGCTGCTGCCTGCCATCTCCCAACGGAGCAGAGGCCCTTAGCCAACTCACACTGAGTCCTTTGACTTCCTGGATGGACTTCATTCAGGGAACTAGAGTTCTTCTTCTTCTTCTTCTTCTCATCTGGAGTTATTTTTGGACGTGACTGAGTTGTGCTTGTTTACAGCAGAGCTGCGTTCTTGAGCCGTTAGGCCGACACATCCGACTTCTGCGGGCATTTGTTGACCGGGTTAACCTTCCCGGGGAACTAGAGTTTGTTTTTTATATATTTATTTTGTTTCTTTTTGTTGTTCCGTTGATAAGAACTTCAGTTAAAACGTCGCCTGCATCTACTTGTGTTTTTCCATCCAATGAGCTTCTGAGTCACATTTTGTGTGTTTATTCCAGTCCATTGCAGACAACGATTGCATGGATTCTGCAGCTAAAGTTGTCCATGGGATAAGGTAGCCAGTCTCATGGCAACCCTCCTCAGGCATCTCTTATGACACGCATGGTGGGTCACAGTGTTAGTGTTCCTTTACTTTATAGGCCTCGGTAACACACAGGTGACTTGACATGTCACTAACACAGATCTATCTCTGTTAGTTAGTTAGTCGACAGATCATCCTCATTGCACATCGAACCATTCAGTTCATAAGTGCTCGGATCCCCTCCTCAGCAAATCCCGCAGCATGTAGCAACTGATGACACCAGTTCTGTATTGGTTTATTAATCTTCTTTGGCTTCCCGCACAGTGTTCTTGTTTGGCCACACCTTTTTTTAATTTCCTGTTCTCGCAGTCTGACCATGGTTGTAGATTCACAGTCATCACTTGGTTCTCGCAAAAAGTCTTACTTCTCGTAGAGCATTCAGAATATCAACCTGATCCATGGCTCGTCTGCCTTCCACGGTAGCCTTACCTGCAAGCCTGCTCATTTCCTCATACACCCACATGTCCTGGCACGAAAACAAAACTAATCTTTGCCAGCTGAGACCGCTCCAGAGACAGCACTCTCTTCGGACCCACAGTATCTCTATCCTCCTTGAGTCACTAAGGAAACATGCCCTAGTGAATGTCTGTCTCGAGCCATGTTATTGCTTTACTTACTACCTCTGTAACCGTCCATATGCCAATGTTTAGTCATCATTGCACAATGGCTACACTGTCCATATGCCAATGTTTAGTCATGGTAGCACAATGGCTACACTGTCCATATGCCAATGTTTAGTCATGGTAGCACAATGGCTAGCACACTGTCCATATGCCAATGTTTAGTCATGGTAGCTTACCAGAAGTTCTGGTCACACCACCCATCCAGCAGCTGATGATCACATCACCCATCCAGCAGCTGGCGATCACACCACCCATCCAGCAGCTGGTGATCACACCACCCATCCAGCAGCTGATGATCACATCACCCATCCAGCAGCTGGTGATCACATCACCCATCCAGCAGCTGGTGATCACACCACCCATCCAGCAGCTGGTGATCACATCACCCATCCAGCAGCTGATGATCACATCACCCATCCAGCAGCTGGTGATCACACCACCCATCCAGCAGCTGGTGATCACATCACCCATCCAGCAGCTGGCGATCACACCACCCATCCAGCAGCTGGTGATCACATCACCCATTGTGTATACAAACATGAGGCTAGCAGTTTGATTTATAAACCAAATCTTGGGAAATTAATGTTCCTTTGGCCTTGACATCCATATAAACTTGAATCTACATGCTATAAATATTCTATTGTTGGCGCTTATAATATTTACAGAACAATTATGCAAGAGGAGTGGCCCTAAAACTTACAATTTCCAACTGCCGAGGATCCTAATTTGTGCAGCAGGCACCTAACATTTATCAGCCATTATTTGCTAAGGAGAGGCATCTGATCCACTACCCAAGAGATTAAAGGGATCTAACACCCCCAGATACTTGTTTTAAAACAATTTTTTAAAATTAAAAAAACCCAGTTACAAATAATTAATTCAAACCAAACTTGAAGATGACCATAAACAAGTGAAATGACAAGCAACCATTGCTGTGATATATTCCATTGGGAACAAATGTTTAAGTTTCAAACACACTGACCTCATCAGAATCCATAACTGTGCCAACACCAACGGTGAGAGCCTGGGAAGGTACTTTCAACAAATCGTTGCCAAAGAAGCGAGCATTAGCCAGAATGGTTTCCCGGGCCAGAGTCTTCACCCGAGTCCGGGATACCAGCGACGAGCCAGGCTCATTGAAGGCAATGTGACCATCTGGGCCGATACCTGGGAGGAAATAATGACACCAGAATAAACTCTTAGGAGCGCTAAGTGAATACATCTGCTGGTTTTAAGACACCTAGTGCAGTATAGACTGACAAACATGCATGCCATGCTCTTTTAAGCCAGTTCAGTTGGTTGATGTTGGCCAATGTTTAGTTTTTATTTTAACGGTGTAAACACCTTCTATGACTTGTCATGGAGGTTAGAGTGTTACCATTCTTGACCTCTACCTTTGGGGGAAAGGGGGGGCAGTAACACACAGGTGATATATGATACTGTGAAACATAGCCTAGCCTTCCATTTTGATATATGACAGGTTATCCATTTTTATATATGATAATGTGAAGCATTAGCCTAGCCTTCAATATTGATATAAGATCATGTGAAACAGCCTAGCCTTCCATTCTGATATATAATAATGTGAAACAACTTAGCCTTCCATTTTAACATTTGCTATCATATATTCTGCTATTGTCTCTGAATTATTATGTTGTGCTGGTTTACTGATGATTGCTTTCTTCTGTTCTGTTGTGATAATGCAGTTTGCAGAATAGTATTCCATCAGTTATGTACATAGTTTCCCCCTGTAAGTATGGCATTTCCTTGTTTAATTGTTATTTGTTTGTTACTGGGCCCTTCACTGTTCATGGCTTTCACTAATTTCCATAGTTTGTTTCCTGTGAAAGTTGAGTTTGTTTGTTTTTTCCCCCTCCAACAATCTTTTATTTGAGTTAATGTTCTTTTGTATTTTGCTGAGATGGCTTTGAAAGAGATTTTTAAAGGGTAATTAAAAATGTGGATGAGGCAATAAAATGAAGCAGAAATAAACTGGTATTTAGTAGTGTTAGACACTAAACATAACAGGGAAAATGCATTAGTGACTTTACATGACAACACTGACTTTAAAGGACAATTAACAATTGTCCATTAGGAAAATCAGACAGCTATAAGTAACTCAAAAGTTATGATGATCATCAGAGGTTTAACATGCTTAAACTTTCTCTTCCAACCGCAGTATAGTGGTTCATTCCATAAACGTGTCAGCTGGACTTAAATGTTGACTTGGAAATGTAAATTACAAGTACCTCAGAAGTTGGAGTGAATTCGCCCGATCTTGAAGAACACTGGTAATAGGGAAAGCTAATCCTCATGTAAAATCAGAATAGTGCTCTCACTAGTGGTAGCAACTACTACTAGTAGAAGCACAACTATGGACTACACTAAAGTTCAAAGTGAACAAACACCAAACAAAAATGAACAGAACAAGTCCTTAGCAAAACAACAACAAACTGCTGGAAAGATGCTGGATCCTTCATCAGCCCTGCCTCACACTTCATGACCTGGGGATCTTCAGTGTCCTGTGTCCACCATCATGTTGGTCAACTCCTCCAGGAAGCATGCCTTCCGCCTCTCTAAACATCTGAGCATCTCTCTTCAGGATGTTCTTCTAGCTCCTCTTCCCTCATATTGAGGCTGCCAGATTACGACTGTTTGAACAAGTCTCTAGCAAACTGATACGTTCATTGAAGAATTTCTTTGCCTTCTGTGTTCTGCCTGTTCCTGCAGAACAGTTCTGCTCAACAAAAGACACTGTCAAGTTTTCAGATGTTGCCACACCTGGTGCAAGCCCTCTTTCTCACTACCAGCTGCAGACTAAACCATTTTCGAGCTGCATTCTACTGTGTTCTAACCTCCTCAATAAGCTTTTGTCACCTGCTCTTCTGTGGCCTAGCTTCTTTCTTCCTCTCACTGCTACCAAATTGATGCAGGGAGTGGAGATACAATCTCTCGAAACCTTTGTACATTCTCTTCTAGCAGTGTCAGATCTCTACAATTTGAGACAAAGTGCTATCAAGTTTCGCCCATGGCATCTTCTCTGTGGTGGGAGGGAATTTGATTTTCACCTTGGGATTGTTGAAAGGTTGTTCAAGTGTGTCACAGGGGCCATCAACTAGAATATTCTCAGCTTTGTGGAGTTCTCTCAGGCTGAGATCCAATGTCTTACCCACCTTAGCTGTCTACTCTCCTGTGACACACTAACACATTTCTTCAGCCCAGCATGAATTTGCATTCCCCTGTAGGTGGCGAAATACAAAATATCTATGGTATGTGTTGGAGAGGGAAGACATTTTAACAGTGCTTTGCTGCAGTTGGTTTGCATGCATTCTTCTGTGATTGTAGAATGCTTTCTTACTTCCATGCTGCCTTCGTTTCATGTACATGCCCAGACCATGCAGGTGTGCAGTGCCATGAACAGGGGGATAGATTAGCTGCTGCTGCAACCCTCTGAGTGGTGAGCGACTTTATGATAAAGTGACTGGATGGAGAGTGCAGCTGAACAGATGGAGTATCCATATTTGAAAAGACTAGTTCAAAGGGGATTGAGTAGAGGGTCTGGATGATACTCAAAAGCATAGAGCACACTTTTAATTAAATCACTGCTGGAATAATTAAGGGAATTCTGTGGTATTTTTAAGAGGAAGATGGAGGATGCATTAGAATGTCCAGAGTGCAGTTTTCTTCTTAAGTATATTCAGATTCCCTTTATCCATTGTTCCCTCCTTCCTTTAATACTTTGTCATAATTTCTTTTATACTTTGTTGCTCCTTTTTACTTTTTTACTTTTTACCTTTCATAATTTCTCCCTTTCATTCATACTTTTGCTTTCCTGTCTGACATTTAACAGTTTCTAAGGCATGCTACTATCTTTGAGCCAGTTTTCTTCATGTTCAGTTTTATACAATAGTATTATTATTCTTCTTGATCCACGGTTTGCTAAGAATTGTTTCTGTAACATTTCAGTTCACAAGCCTCAGTTTTCTTCTTTCTTTCTTTCTTCTGCCCTTTATCCCCCATTGGTGCATAGGACTGAAGCAACTCAGCCCAGGCTGTCCTAGCTCATGCAGCTCCATCAATGTCCTCTCCATACGGCTCATGTGTGATTGTAATTGTTTTCTTCTTTAGTAATTAGTACAGTCCGTGATTCATGTCTCTACATTAGACATAAGATAAAGATAGTCCCGAACCAAGCACTGCCATCAGGGTGTACATACGACAACGATAATCCCGAACCAAGCACTGCCATCAGGGTGTGTGTGAAGTGTCAGGCTGTAACATACCCTAGGACATGACATATGAGGTGTGACGTGTCAGGCTGTAACATACCCTAGGACATGATATTTGTGGGGTGATCATCAGGGTGTGAAGTGTCAGGCTGTACCATACCCTAGGACATGACATATGTGGGGTGATCATCAGGGTGTGAAGTGTCAGGCTGTAACATACCCTAGGACATGACATATGAGGTGTGAAGTGTCAGGCTGTAACATACCCTAGGACATGACATATGAGGTGTCAAGTGTCAGGCTGTAACATACCCTAGGACGTGACATATGAAGTGTCAACTGTCAGGCTGTAACATACCCTAGGACATGACATATGAGGTGTCAACTGTCAGGCTGTAACATACCCTAGGACATGACATATGAGGTGTGATCATCAGGGTGTGAAGTGTCAGGCTGTAACATACCCTAGGACATGACATATGAGGTGTCAACTGTCAGGCTGTAACATACCCTAGGACATGACATATGAGGTGTGAAGTGTCAGGCTGTAACATACCCTAGGACATGACATATGAAGTGGGGTGATCATCAGGGTGTCAAGTGTCAGGCTGTAACATACCCTAGGACATGACATATGAGGTGTCAAGTGTCAGGCTGTAACATACCCTAGGACATGATATATGAGGTGTCAACTGTCAGGCTGTAACATACCCTAGGACATGACATATGAGGTGGGGTGATCATCAGGGTGTCAAGTGTCAGGCTGTAACATACCCTAGGACATGACATATGAGGTGTCAAGTGTCAGGCTGTAACATACCCTAGGACATGACATATGAGGTGTCAAGTGTCAGGCTGTAACATACCCTAGGACATGAAATATGAGGTGTCAAGTGTCAGGCTGTAACATACCCTAGGACATGACATATGAGGTGTCAACTGTCAGGCTGTAACATACCCTAGGACATGACATATGAGGTGTGAAGTGTCAGGCTGTAACATACCCTAGGACATGACATATGAGGTGGGGTGATCATCAGGGTGTCAAGTGTCAGGCTGTAACATACCCTAGGACATGACATATGAGGTGGGTGTGAAGTGTCTGGCTGTAACATACCCTAGGACTGACATATGAGGTTTGGTTTTTCCTCACCACCTTCCAAACCCAGGAAACACCAACAATTGTCTGATGCCCACATTATGAGATTGGGTCAAGCCCAGAACCACGCTGGTCAGAAGCTATAATCCTGCTCTGCTGGGATCTGTACCTGGACTGGTGTTTTAGCAGGCAAGAGTGCTAACCACTACACCACCAGAAAGATGCATGTTCTCAATTTTTATATTTATTTGTTTGTCAATGCTGTGCCATAGGCCCTTAATGCCATAGAATTATGACCCAGCAGAAACTATAAGTTAAACACTCGACAGTCCACTGGTGGATATCAAAAACCCACATTTGGCAAATATAAATATAACAGAAGCTACCTGCGTAGCTGAAGCTAGAATAGAAATAAGTCAGAAATAAGAGAAGCAGTATTATAGGTTCATATGAAAATGTCTCTTGGACCAGAGATCATCCCAGCTGAACTAATGCTAGGAACAATGCTTCAATAGTCTGGCTAATCAGACTGCAACTTAGTCTGGAAAAGCCAGAATGTACAGAAAGAATGTAGACACTCCATTCCAATTAGGGCGAAGTAAAGTAGTAAAAGATACTGCACAACTTATAGAAATCATGCAATGATCAACCACACTTTGATCTTTTGTAAAATTGTTTAAAAAGACTATCCAACCATCAATACTTCAGCTTAATGAACTAAAAAGAACTAAACCAATGCAATGTTTACATTATAAACATATATTACAGAAGAGACAATCAAGAACAATTAAATAAAACATTCTAAATGTAATGAGAAGAAACAAGATTAGAAAATATCAGGCTCCAAGGGGGATTTCCCCAGTGTTAGTTTATATGGTTATAGATCAAATGGTTTGGTCATGTAAACAGATCACCACAAGACAGTGTTCTACAAAGAGCCCTAGTACTTAGACTTGATAGTTAAGTGAAAGGTCGCTCCTGCACACGAGTCCGCAAATGATAGAATCATGGGATATCTCAGGCTACAAGTACCATCATGAATGAAGCACACACCAGAGCTCTAACAAGATGTCTCATCCTAACCTGATGTTGAAAGAAAACAGGAATGGAGAAATAGAAAACGAGGAATAAACAGATTTTATTAGCCAGAATGAAGATCTGTGTTTTGTTTTCATGCAAAGGTGTTACCTAGTTCTGAAAGTTCATTTATATTTTTTTTTAAAAACAAATAAAATAAACTATTAATTAACAACACAATTTACTTTTAAATAAAGAAAGTAAATGAACATTTAAAATGTAAATGGTAACATGTAACAGTCCAAAACTCACAAACAGCCAACAGTGCCATTCACCTCTAAGTTCTGTAGCACAAAGATCAGAACAGAAATGTTTAAGTTCTTGAATATGATCATTGTAACTTCATCATCAGTATCATCAAGATGAGATAAAGTTAGGCATGATGGCAGAAATATCAAAATGTATCACCCCCTGCCTTGAATGTAAAGAGACAACACAAATTTTGACCATCTTGTGAGAATGAAGCTCATCATCTACCCTCTGATGCCTTCAATTATAGTAACTGGTTATACAGCTTGAAGAGATTAGAGCAAGAATTGCCATGACAAAGGTAGCCTTTTGCAAGAAGGAAAACATACTGACCAATAAACAGATGTCAATTGCAATGAGAAAAAGAGTGCTGAAGTGCTACATACAACATGCACTTTTGTATGGATGTAACATGTAGACATTGAGCAGACAAACTGAAAAACATCTAATGGCAATGGAAATGTGGGTTCTGGGGAAAATGCAAAGAATACCATGGGCAGACAGAAAACTAATGAGCAAGTCCTACAAGAAGCAGATGAAAACTGTAAACTGACTAAAGAAATTAGATGTAGACAGGCACAATTTTTTTGAGAAGAAAAACTAGAGAACTTGATGACAACTGGCAAGAATGAGGGGAAGGCAGAAAAGTAAATAGCTGGATGGCCTGACTACATGGTACGGTCAAGACAAGAACACAGAGCTGATCTATGACTCTGGTGATCGTGTGAGATGGTGAACGTGACCGCCCGTGCTTATCGGCATGGCACATGATGATGGAGCTAGAGAAATACCAAGAATCATACAGATAGATGCTATCAAGAGCATATTAAACTCAAAACAGTTCAGGTGGCTATTGGCTCAAGACACAAAATATTGCTTGCTTGTGTTCGTTGGCTTGAGCTCCAACGCGAAGTCCTGTATGTCGGATGAAGGCATCCTGTTGTCCAACATCAGTGTGATGTCATACAGGACCTGAGGTTTGCGTGAGTATCCGTTGTCCCATGTCTGGCTTATTGGTGTGCAGAGTGGTGGTAACTCACCGTACAGGCAGACACTCTCCGACTTCGGAGGAATCGGCGATCCTACTGACTTTAGCCAGGACCCTGAAGGACCTGTTGCCCAGGACGCTCGACGAGGACGCGTCAATAGGTCTTGGCCAGTATATAACCCGGCCCTGGTGCCTTGGAAACAACTCTGCGTCCCACACAAAATATTAACTTCCCAACTATACATAACAGCAAATGTGCAACAATAACATACGGCGATAATAGAATGTCTGGTCAGTGTGGCTGAATGGATAAGAGCTCATTCTTAAACATCTGGTGTGCTGATGCTGAGGTAGTGAGTTCAACTTCTACATTGGTCAGACTAAAATGTAGACTTCTTGTACTGATGAAGTCGGAGTGGATTTGCCTAATGGCAAGGGACAATGGTAATAGGGAAAGCTCATCCACACGCAAAATTCAGTCCAGTTTATGGACTATGCTTGAGCTCAAAGCTAGTGAACCCCCCCCCCCCCCCAAATGTCTCAGCATGTGGAATGTCTCAGCATGTGGAATGTCTCAGCATGTGGAATGTCTTAGCATGTGGAATGTCTCAGCATGTGGAATATCTCAGCATGTGGACTGTCTCAGAAAGTCCTAAAGTACTAAAGTTGAGAGGGTTGACTTGAATCAGGTTTCACCTTATTTGGCTCAATCTCTCTCTCTGCAGAAAGGCAAGCTGCTTGCTTGCTGAGAGCATCACACAAAATCACTAACTTACATTGTGCAGAGATCTAAATTTCTTGATTCAGATATGGTCACTTTGATTGTCTACTTCTGTAGTCAGATGAAGACCATGTTACTTTGTGAATTCTTTTAGGTGAAAAATGCTTCTCTCTATGATGTACTGATTCTCTGCACAGAAACTAGCAAATAACCCCAGTTTCAATCATTACCCTATATCTGTGTTTCCCCATTATCTCTTCAAAGCCCATGTTATCCAATTCTACCTTGGCATTCAGGTCACCCAAAAGAATCTTACTACTTTGATTTCTTTGACTGCATACTATTCTTTGAAGTTTCATATAAAATTCCTTTAAATCATCCTTGCCATTTGTGGGTGCGTAACACTGGATTACATTCATGTTTGCTTATTTTTTTGTAGTTCTAAGTGTTGCTGCTGTTATTAACAAACTCACTGCTTCCTATCCTATTCTATTCTCTGCCTCTTTAGTTAACATCAGGGCCACTCCTTTGCTGTGGGGTGCTTGTTCCTCTGTATGGTCTGAGTACAGCACTGTTTCACCTGTGCTTAGAGTATGTTTCTGTCCCATTCTACCTTGTTTCACATAATCTCAAAATGCTAATATAGTGTTTCATCTTTTCCACCACCTGCACAGTATTTCCTGATTCATACATAGTTGTAATATTTCAGCTGGCAAGTCTGGAGATTTTCCCCGAGGTGAAAGGAAGACTATCCGTGATCCAAACCCTAGCGGTTTTTTCCACATCGGGCCATGTCCCTTCTAAAAGAGCCTACTTTCCTCTTAGTTGCCTTGGTTGTTCTTTTTTCTTTATCTTTGGACTTGTTCATGATTGGCTAGATTTAACAGCGAAAGTTTTCTAGGGAGAGAGAAAGCCAATCCCATGCCTCCATCATGTCCTTGGAATGTGATCAACATAGAACAATTAGTATAATGAGTCACATCACAAAGATTTTCCTACGAATTATCATGCAAAGAGTGAGGAAGAAGATACAACCTGAAATAGGGGAAGAACAATGTGGGTTTGTAGAAGGAAAGGGTACCTAAATGCTGTGTATATGCAGCGAACAGTTATTGAACGTACTATTATTTGAACACACTATATATAAACCGGAGAATAACATTAACACACCCGTGCTCACAAGAAATTATTTAGGACTGTAAATCTGTTTCTTGCTAAATTTATTATGTACTGCACTTGTTTAGTTTACTACAATAGACATGGCAGGGGACAACATCCATTATACCAATCACAAGTCCTGACCATCACCAATGGCTACATAAGTTGTAGAAACAAATACATTTATTTAAACTGAATTGAAATAACATAAAAAATTAAACTGAATTATTTCACTTTCAAGTTAACTTTTTAGATACTGAAATCTGCATCCACACCACAACAAATAAATGATCAGAAGCTATCAACAGAAAAACCACTCCCGTTTTGTGATATGTTTATATGTTAAAAAGTTAGTTGCATATCCTTTACAGAACATCGCAGTCAACCCATCATTTTTTGGCTGTTTGGGATTTCTAGGCAAGTTTAAGTTCAGTAGTTTGCCATGCTTTTGGAATGATCGGCACTCATACCTTTGTATGAAAATCAGTGCAAGGCTTCCAAATCACCCGCATCTGTGTTTCAAGGCTTCAGGAGACATGAGAACGACATTCTGCAAAGCATTTGCTACATCATGATGAAAAAACACAAATTACCTCCAATGAAAAGGCGAATTCCACCTGCCACTTTAATCTTTTCCTCATATTCATTGCATTCCTTCTCCAGATCTTTGGCATTGCCGTCCAGCAGGTGGGCATTTTCTGGCTGGATGTCGATGTGTTTGAAAAAATTCTCCCACATAAATGAGTGGTAGCTCTCAGGATGGTCTCTGGCCAGATCTGGACATCAGAAAAACAAGGTAGAATGCTGAAATATTTGTATGGAAACTACTACTACTTATAGTCCCTGTCATGTGACGTTGGATATGTCTGTCCATGGGTTTCTTTCTGCTGTCAATCATTTCTGATACAGAATGTAATGACGTCAAACTGTCTAGCATTGGGTCGCAGGGAGTATTTCCCATCAGAGGAAAAGTAAGGTGCGTCCTGATTTCCACTTGCCTATGAGAGACTCTTTCACAAGGTGGAGTAACCATTTAGCCTCCCAATCAGGGCAACATGAAGCTGTGTAAACAGGTGGTGGATGGTGCTGGAGAGCAGCCAACATAGTAGGCTATGGTCTCAAGTTTCATGACGGTAGGCAGAGGATCTCTGATAGAGACAATGTTTATGTCACCGAATAGTATGATCATTGCCAAGAAAACAACTCCCTCCAAAACCACACAATAATACCTTCCACAAACAAACAAATCCCTACATAACCAAACTATAACTCCCCACACAACCAAACTCCCTACACAACCAAACAACTACCCGCACAACAAAACTCCCTACACAACCAAACAACTTCTTACACAACCAAACAACCCACACAATCAAACTCCCTACACAACCAATCAATAACTCCCCACACAACCAAACAACTTCTTACACAACCAAACAACCCACACAATCAAACTCCCTACACAACCAAACAACTTCTTACACAACCAAACAACCCACACAATCAAACTCCCTACACAACCAAACAATAACTCCCCACACAACAAAACAACTCCCCACCAACCAAACTCCCTACACAACCAAACAACTTCTTACACAACCAAACTCCCTACACAACCAAACAACTACCCGCACAACCAAACAATAACTCCCCACACAACCAAACTCCCTACACAACCAAACAACTCCCTGCACAACCAAACTCTCCACACAACCAAACAACTTCTTACATAACCAAACAACCCACACAATCAAACTCCCTACACAACCAAACAATAACTCCCCACACAACAAAACAACTCCCCATGCAACCAAACTCCCTATACAACAAAACAATTCCCCCACACAACCAAACAACTTCCCAAACAACCAAACAACTCCCCACAACCAAACAATAACACCCCACACAACCAAACAACATCCCCACACAACAAAACAACTTACCAAATAACCAAACTCCCTATACAACCAAACATCTTTCTGCATAACCAAACAATAATTCCCCACATAACCCAGCAACTCCCCACACTACCAAACTCCCTACACAGTTGAGTTGAGTTGAGCTAAGAGCTGACATCACTGCACTCAGGACATTCCCATATGTGCTTCGTCCCCTCGTTCAACAGCCAGCAAAAGTTACACTACTAATTGTTCCCACCGCTATTGAAAGTTCTCCTGGTCTTCTCTCTGTTTTTAGATTCTACCAGAACCCCTGCCAATCCCCTGCACCTCATCCTTTCCACATACGGGTTCTCAATCTGTTCCTCCACCTTCCCCACAGGCACACAACCACCTCTCCCTTGTTCATAGGTAATCGACCACCAAGAGGTGCAATATCTGCCAGCCTATTCAACTGACCCATCGGTATAAGTCACTGTGTCACCTTGATGTGTGTTACTCTGGATCAGTTGTTGCATTGTTGCACCTCAAACTCTGTGCAGCCCGCTGCCCATTCGCTGCACTCAAGACCCAGTGTTACTATTACATTGTGCCAGTTCTGTCATGTCTTCCGGTACTTCAACCCACTCTTTTTAATGATTGATGGTCTATAGATCACACAATATATAGATATTTTCACCTGTGCCATCCAAGACCTTCCCCGTCTTAGTCTATGAGCCTTGACCATATCCATGACTTCATGCATGGGGTGATCCCTATCTGCAGCATCTCTCAGGTACCATTTGGCTTGAAGGACCCTATGCCTATTCACCATTGTTAGTAGCCCCAGGATATGCCTCATGCATATAATTGGTGTGTCCTTTGTGCACCCCAGGATCACCCACATGGACACATTCTGTAGGCGCTCCAACCTTTCAAGCTGGCTCTTTGATACTGTCAGCAGCCCCAAAACATACTCAATGACAGAAATTATTAACTGCTGAAAGAGCCTGTAAAGCATCCTCTGCTCTCTCCCAGTTGCTGCAATCACCCTCAATGCATTAAGTCCCCTACCAGCCTTCACTACCAAAGCCTCCACATGATCCTTAAAAGACACACCTGTCAAAGGTGATACCCAAGTACTTTAATTTACTCTCTCTACTAAGAGGACATCCATTTAATATAATACATGGGACATCTGCCTTCACAATCTGGTTATCAAGGGAGTACCACACAACCGATGCCTTGTCTGGGTTTATAACGGCCCCTGCGTCCCTGCACCACTCCGCCACCCTGTTTACTGCCATCTTAAGTCTGCAGCCAAACTTCCCCTGTCTCTGCCCTGTCTGTACACCAGCACACCATCTGCAAATGTCAAGATTCTACCAACACCTGATGTCTCAAAAGCTGCGACTTTACTGGTGTAGACAAAGAGCACTGGGGACATGGTAGATCCCTGTGGCAACCCAGGTGTAATAGTACAGGTGTCAGAAGTCCAGGAACCCATGTGCAGTGCAACCTTACGCTCATAAAGGACTGCCACAACCCATCTAACAAGGCAAGGGCAGACCTCCATGTCCAACAGTGTGTGTATTAACTGATCATACCTGACCCTGTTATACGCATCCTCCAGGTCAGGAGCTACCGCCACTGTCTCCTGTTTATCCTGGAAGCCCTCAAACACATCAAATGCAAAAGTAGCCACATTAGCCCAGGTGTCCTTCCCAGGCCAGTACTCCTCACACAAACCAACTCCCCACACAACCAAATAACTCCCTACACAACGAATCAATCACTTCCTGCACAAGCAATCAACTCCCTAAACAACGATACACTTTCATTTTTGTAAGAAAAGTATATGATAGAGTAACCAATAACCATTTATTAAGTTGTTTAGCGTACAGTTTAGTTCAGATTATCACCACTGCACTGGAGACACATCTATAGGTGATATGATCTCCTCATAAATCCATCAGCATACTGCCAGCTTGGTGTTGGCCGACTTGCCTACTAGTATGCTTGGCATGTTACTATTCTCTGGCCACTCATCTTCAACACAAACCTGCTGACTATTGATGATTCATTTACCTGAGAGATCTCACTTTGACCCGACTTTCTCAAGGTGTTTACAATGTCCTTGACTGATCCTCAAATACTGCGACTTAAATGTGTTTGAGTGAGGTCTTTGACTGCCACCTCACCGTAATCTAATGTAGATATCAGGATTCAAGGAACAGGCCAGAGGATCAACTTCTTTGCACCAGGTTCTATCCCACATGGCTTGATTTTCTTTCTGCAGGGTGACCTGCTGAAAGTCTCACAGAGCATAAACTCCACAGCTTCAGAGACAACACCTCGGGGATTCTGAAAAAACTGCATTCATCAACTGAGTGACAGTCCGAAAACAAAATCATGATCTTTGTAGTCGAGGCAAGCAGCTTGACCACTTCAACAGACTCAATAATCAGGATTTGGGTGGCCTGGCAGAATGATACATACATCTGATGCACTGGATTCAAGTTAATTTATGTCCTAGAATGAACTTGCATCTATGGAAGTCAGACAGGAACTTCCCAACCTGATACTCAAGTATTATGGTGACAGCATTGAAGAACTTTCCTTTCCCTCTCCAAAAGCATGTTTGAGCTTTCCTCCATTCAGCATGAATCTGATCCGAGTGGGTATTTTGACACCAAAACATTGCTGTATGACACATTCATGACTCAGGAATCACAAAGTGGCAACAACAAATAGATAATGCAGATAACCTCGTTATCGGGTACATCTGTGTTTTTAACTTATTATGGTTATCTTGGTCATGAATGGTTTCATTCTGAGTTGTACAAATAAGAATCAGATTGGAGCCTTTGTGACACATTGTAATCAATCAAACCCCAGGTGGGTTGTCTAGACAATTTTACATTCACTAGTTCAATCCAACTGAATGCCGGTGTAGGGACTGAATGCCCTCCCTCACCATCAGCACAATGGAAATGTAAGGGCAAGCACTCTTGTCCTTTCTGTCACGTCGTCTGCTCCCATCCACTTTAGAGTACCAAAAGGGTAGCAAAAATACACAATGTCTTATACAAAAAGTAAAATGGCACAAGGAAGCTTATTTCTGTAACTACATACCAACGTATTCGTCCATATTGAAAGTTTTGACATACTGAAAGGACACCTTCCCAGCTTTGTGAAATTCGATGAGTTTCTTGTACATGCCCAGAGGAGTGCTTCCTGTAATAGCCACATGAGAATAATTTAATAACAATTGATCAAGAGAGTTGAGTCAAGAATCAACATCCCATCACTGAGGACATTCTTTCGTCAAAAACCACTAAAGAGTCCCAAGACTAATGACACCAAATGTAATCTGACCACCAGAAACATACTGATGTACCAACCAGTGAAAGTTGCCAGTCATTTGTGGGAGGGAACAAAGCACATTAATGGTGAATATTTGTGTAACCGCATAAGGAGAGATGGTAGAGATAGGGCACAACGCTGACTGCTTATGGGTCATAGAAGAGAAGAATACAAAAGGACCTCATATTATGTCCACGGTTAACAAGAACAGAAAAGATTTAAGACAGAAGAACTTCAGGACTCTAGCGGGGAACTACGCCTTAATGTATATTCCAGACAATGAATCACTGAGGTGGGCTGGACCAGCATTAATGAATGGAACAAACAATGATTAACATCACTTGAACAACAAAGACTAAACATAAAGACATCATTAACACAAAGGACTAGATAAACAAGATAAGAATAATATGCATGAGTCTTTATTTTGTCCATTCTCGTAGCACATATTCCGAATTGTGTGGACGACAAAGCACAACTCCCATTAACAAGGACAACTGATACTTCACATCACTTACAACATTAACCAGAGCATTAGGACAGCATCAGTACCGCAGGACACAGCTATCTCACCCCTCTCCCAAAACCATTCAAGAATCATTCAAAGCTTAGTGGCTTTCGGATCATCACCCTTCAAAATACATTTGGGAAGGTTTTAGAGAAGATAGTTGCTGTCAAGCTGCAAGAGTTTTTGGAAAGGGGGAAGCTTCTTCCAAGAGGCCTGGAGAGCTACAGGCCAGGAAAAGATACCTGGTCAAATGCAGCCACTTTTGCCTTTGACGTTTATCAGGGGTTCCAGAGTAGACAGGAAACGATGGCGGTAGCGCTTGATCTCGAGGATGAGTACAATAGAGTTTGATATGCTATTCTGATGACCGCACTGATGGAGAAGGGGGGTCAATCCCTGGTTGGTTAACTGGATAGCGGCCGGGTTGCTCTCCGTTTGGGTGCATGGACCTCAGAGTCACACATTTTAACCCCGGGACTGCCACAGGGATCCGCAATCTCATCGGAGCTCTTTAACGTGTATACGAGCAAGATTGCAAACCTAGAAGCACCAGCGGTTGGAAGGATACTAACATTTGCAGATGATATTCTTGCATATAGGCAGGGGAGAGATAGGGAGCAAACGGCCCAGGAGCTACAGCCGACAGTAGACAAAGTGATTGACTGTTGCATTGAAATTAGTGCTGTCATCCACCCGGAAAAGGCAGCTGTTTTGTGGCGCTCTCTGGACAACAGGATTGTGAGAGCTGACGTCCCAAGCCTAGTGATAGGTGGTAGAAGTGTCAACAGAGAGAACAAACTGAAGTATCTGGGAATCACATTTGATAGGAGCCTGTCCTTCAAGGACCATGTGGAGACGGTTGTGACAAGATCTCAAAAGGGACTCAATGCACTTCTATGGCTGTAATGGACATAGAACAGAGAATGCTTTTCACACTATACCAGCACTTGTTCCTCTCAGTGACTGATTATGGACTTGGACTGCTCACTGTCTCAAAGAGTCTGTGAAACTAGAGCGCATACAGAACGAAGCTATGCAGGTCATTCTGGGATGCACCAGACACCCCAGTAGCGTGTATGCATTACATCCTTGGTTTGCCGACTGTTGCTGGTAGGCTCAAGGTGATGCAGGCGAAGACATACCTAAGAGTATCTGCAGACACAGATCACCCTTTACATGAGGTGCTGGACGCAGTTAAGGGTCAGCGACTGATAAGAGGGAAATCATGGATGGCTCAGGCGGAGGATATAATCAGACAGGTGTGCATCTTGGAGAAGATTAGGCGAGGAGAGGAGTGGGTCAGAGTGCCAGCAGAACAGTCAGACATGTAGTGTTATAATCATATTGAGCTGGGAGTGCAGGGTGTGGCCAGCAGGGGCCACGGAAGTGGAAATCCAGCAACTAATTCAGGATATTGCTCGCCCGGGTGATGTGATTATATACACAGATGGTTCAGTGGTGAGAGGCAGGAGAAGTGCCTGGGGGTTCTTAGCAAAAGCTAATGGTTGACGTTTGGTGCAGGAGAGCCTGGTATATGATAACACAACATCTAGCTTAAGAATGGAGGTGGAGGCGGTCAGTGCAGCTTTCTGCTGGATGGAGAATACGATACACACACATCATGATTGTAACTGACTCAGAAAGCATGCTCAGTAGGGTGAGGATAGGCAAGATTCGTGCCGAGTGGCTTGCTTCTCTTCGGAAGTCACGGGTGACAAGCATCGTCTGGATCTTTTCTCCGGGGCATGCTGGTGTGCTCGGGAATGAACAGGCGGACAGATTGGCTGGCTCTGTAAAACTTGGTGGAATATTGATGCATGATAAGGCAGACGTGGTTGCGGCCTTGTGGGAGCATGTGTACACCTCTGAGGAGCAAATGGATCACCATGGTCTGGCAAGAATGCGACAGCAAGGGTTGACGAGGGGATGTGGCCGACGATCGATGCTCAGAGGAAAGGCAAGACAGACATATAATCAGATTGCTACTGGTACTATTAGTGTTGGAACTCTTCACTGGCTGCTGAGGATGGGGACGGAGCGCTTATGGGAATGCCCCGAATGCTGTGATGTCGGTTCCTAAATCAATCAATCAATCAATCAATCACAACATTATAGGCAGTCTGCCGCATATAGCCAGACCTCTGCCTGTAGTGTACTCCTAAAACCCTGCTACGATACCTATACAGCCGGCTGACCAGGACTGGACAATAGAGAGACCATCACTTGGGAAATGAAAAGGAATACAACTCTAAACCAGAGGATGAGCCTTACAGTGCGGAGACGGGAACTCACCATCCTGAGACACAACACAACACTATGGATCCCTGTAGTTCACAGTGGAAATCAGTGGATTGAGCTTCAGATATTATCAAACCCCTGTGTCTCAACCAAATCCAAATTGTGTCTAATGCCACCAAAGAAAGTCACATCCCCAAACTGACTGGGACACAATACTAAAACAGGACCACAACTTCAAAAATAGAAGTATAAACATGAGTGTGAAAAACTAAAACAAGTCAAATCATAAACTGCAGCTTTAACCATACAATAACAAACTAAGGTATAGAAAGCTCGACTATTGGGTCAGTTGGGAGGAGAGGGGGAAAATGGGAACTAAGGGAAAATGGGAGGTGAGGAAAAATGGTGGTAAGAAAAAACCCAGGAATGTCCTCTCCTCATAAACAATGATTGAGGAGTCACATCCTCAAAAACAGTGCATGGGGGTTCTTGCAGAACATGTTTTGTGAGTTCAGCCGAACTGGTTTTACTTCTTCACAGATCTGTGACATCTGTTGGTGGGGAATAAAGAGACTCATCCAGGTCATGCCGGAGACATTCAAGCTTCTCCATGGTGAGGATGAGTTGAGGAGACCAGCTCGGGTCTTCTCCACTTGGGATCACCCACCCGCCTGTATCGGCGGTTGTTCCAGAACTGACTCGCTCAGGCAAATAGTGCGCCAATTTTGGCGGGTAAATTACCCAGCGTGCCCCAGCCAAGTAACAAGTTCTGGAAATTACATCACATCCGCATCATCATCATTAAGAGCCGCGCTGAGCAACCTCCTTTGAATATTTTGTTTTCTTGATGAACCGATATACAGACAAAGTTAACACAGACCAAGTCGTTCAACTTCTCAATCATCTAAAGGATCATGAATTAGACATTATTTCTGATAATAAAACCATTTTTGTGTGTGGCATATTTCGC
Source organism: Cepaea nemoralis (assembly GCA_014155875.1). Classification (NCBI taxonomy): domain Eukaryota; kingdom Metazoa; phylum Mollusca; class Gastropoda; order Stylommatophora; family Helicidae; genus Cepaea; species Cepaea nemoralis. The sequence continues at coordinate 340,935 of JACEFZ010028393.1, read as the reverse complement.
TGCATCTCGTCAGGAGTATATTACTATATATTTCATACATTCATATACTGTATTCAATGAACAAACAATTACTCAAGGTGTCAGAAACCTGGGTTATGCAGATAGAAAGACTTCTGTTGTGACTGATTACCATAGGATAAAATCACATTCAAACAGTATCAGTGACACTATGTGTGTTACATATTTCAGCCAACGTATGATTCATCCATTCGCTTGATATACGAGGGAAAGTCAATATGTAAGTCACAAATGGCTGTAGAAAAATAACAATATGATCACATCTTGAAACCAGTTTATTTTTTATAAATACATTGTCCCTTTATTTCTCAACATAATTTCCACCAATATTGATGCACTTATCCCATCATTTTATCAGTCCTCCCAAACCGGCTGCATAGACCTGCTTTGTTTTCTAAACCACGTTTTCACTTCACATTCAGCTTCAGTGTCATTCACGAAATCTCTCTGCCAAGGTGGGTTTTCAGTGGACCAAAAAGGTGGAAATCGCTAGGGAACTAAGTCGAGGCTGTAAGGTGGATGTTCCAGAACTTCCCACCTTAGTTGGTAAATTTTTTCCTGAGTTAATCGAGCCGTATGTGGTCTGGCATTGTCATGAAGCAGCAACACTCCTCTAGTCAGCAGTCCTAGACGTTTTCTTCAAATTGTATCATGAAGCATCAATAGAACTTCACAGTACGATTCAGAGTTCACATTGTCAATTTTCTTCTTGAAATTTGTTAAAAGCACTCCTTGACAATCCCAGAACACTGTCAACATAACCTTCCCTGCTGATGGCGTAACCTTGAATTTTTGGACACAAGGCAAAGAAGGATGTTTCCATTGCATTGAAGCACGCTTTGATTCGGGCTGGTAGTGATGCACCCATGATTCGTCCCCAGTAACAATCCTGTTCAGTGTGTCTTCTTCTCCATCTTCGTATCGATAGAGACGATGCAAGGACAGGTCAAATCGGTTCATTTTGTGTTCCTCCTTCAATTGTCTGGGTACCCACCTTGAGCACCTTTCTTAAATTTCAACTGATTATGCATTATGCTGCACCTTGTGAGCACCCTATTGCAGATGCTACAGAGTCTATCGTTACCCGCCTGTCACCTCTAATCATCTCCTCCACCCGCTGCATGGATGCTTCTGTTGCAATCTCAACAGGACGACCAAGATCAGATTTCATCAACAATTTTAGAGCATCCTTGAGAAAATTTTTCTACCCAGCTTTACGGGATCAAACATTTGTTAGTATAAACAGGAAGCATTTCCTTATGAATGTCCTTTGCAGGCAGTCCTTTTGCCCACAAAAAACACACAACAGCACGTTGCTCTTTGGTTGTACACTCCGTAAGTACAGTCGCCATTTTGTGTGCCTAGCGCCACCTGAACAGGAATATAAAGTTTGATGTTGCTGTCACCTAATGACACCTGTAGACATCACCAACTACATTTACATGCCATCCCACAGAACTGTGTGACTGACTTATTGACTCGCCCTCGTATAACTCTGCAGTTGCCACCTGATGGACACAATAGTCCCAAAGCAGATTCCTGCTAGGGGTTTTGTGATGTGATAGCGCCGTCATATTTTGTAGGCCTGAGAGCAAGGAGGAATAGGTGGCCAATCTTTCCCTCATTTTGACAAGCCATGGGCCCAGGAGTCAAACCCACATCTGACAGTGCTCATGACCAGCACAGTTGGTTAACTTCGCTAGCGATCCCCCATGCACCTGACAAGATGCGGCAAAATATGCCAGGCAATAAATGGTGCAACCTATTGTATGTGGCTTCTGTGTTTAAATGAGAAAATCTGATGATTTGGGCAGGTGACCTGTGATACAGAATACAATTATGCTAGTCTAGGGTGTCTCAGCAGTGCAGGGGTGTGGAAGAGGGCTTATCCCAGGTAACATATCAAGTAAATTGTATACAGGTTAGTCTCAAATACATTCACAAGGATGTAGGACACCATCTTCAGATAACATTACACTTACATTCAGTTTTCCCAAGAGAATTTGCTCGGGAGCTCAAAGGAATAAGGATTTATCAGCTGGGCGGCTAGGGTACACAGGCTAAAATATGAGTGTGAATTATCTGTGTCCATAGAGTAAAGCAAGTCAAGCACCCCTTTACATGGGGGATATGGTGCTGCACCCATATTTGACAGAGCAGTCAGCATTCAGTGGCTGATGTGGTCAGTACCATACTGGCAGTATTTACTTGCCAAGAATTTCCAGGAACCCATTTTAGACTACATGATCCTGTGGGTCCAGGTATAATGTTTTTAAACATTGATTTCTTCTTCTTCTGCGTTCATCCAGAGAGTTGTTTCAGATGTGATTGCGTTATGCCTGTTTACAGCCAAACTGCGATGCTGTGCCTTTAGGCCGACACATCCAACTTCTGCAGGTGTTTGCTGACTGGGTTAACCTTCCCGGGTGAAACACAGATTTTAACCCATGACCACTGGCCCAGCAAACAACCACCATCCATACAGATGACTTGTGGTACATCATTTAACATTCAGATGGTAATTTAATAACTCAGAACTGAAAGAGTTAGTGACAGACCAGATTAAAGTAATAACTTATGACAACAGATTAATGTAGTAATTGTGGACAGACAGAATTTGATTAACACATGACATGACAGATTAAAGTAATAACTGTAAATGGGAAGAGTAACAACTTTAATAGATTAAAGTTAAATAACTAGGCAGAGCAAAATACAGTATGAACTGGAAAAAAAAGAAAGTGTGTGACAGCAGGTTAGGAACAAAGAAAGAATGACAGCAGATTAAAAATGACAGAAATAGGATAACTGGACAGAACAAACTAAAGCAATATCGGCATACCGAAAGAAAAACATGACAGCAGATTAAAGTAACCGTCCAAAGAAATAACTGGATTAACAACTTGACAGCATAATGATAACTGGGGAAAGAAAGGAAAGCAATATCAGTGACAGAGCAGTTTCTTCTTCTTCTTCTTCTTCTTCTTCTTCATTCATCTGGAGTTTTTTTTTCCGGACATGATTGCGTTGTGCCTGTTTACAGCAGAGCTGCATTCTTGCACCGTTAAGCCAACATATCTGACTTCTGCTGGCATTTGTTGACCGGGTTAACCTTCCCGGGGGTTTCATAAGATGTTTGACTCTCACTCTTGTGGTGTTATTCCCCCATCCCAGCTGGCCCATTTAGAACAGCCAAAGACATAACGGTCAGCCTCAAGGGAAGGCAGGGGCAGACCATGGGCATTCCCCGCCAACCAAGGAGGCTTCCATAATTTCAGAGCCGACACATAGCGCTCTGGTACTGGGCTCACCCAAGGAATCGTCACGTCCTGCACATGGCTGCTTAGCCTCACTTCCGTATATTGGGCCCTCCATTCACCACAGGCTGTTCCTCCGGAAACCAGAAGAATGCAGTCTGCAGATAACATCAACACAGTGAGCTTTCGATTCAGACTTTCCACGTAATGGATTTGCTATCCAAGCAATTTTCCATTTCGTGCCACTAGGACACTTTTTCCACCTTTGATGACACCCACATAGTGAGCTTTTGATTCTGACTTTCCATGTAATGGATTTGCTATCCAAGCAATATTCCATTTCGTGCCACTGGGATGCTTTTTCCATCTTTGATGACTCCCACACAATGAACTTTTGATTTGGACTTTCCACGTAATGGATTTTCTAGCTAAGCAATATTCGATTTCATGCCTCTGGGACACTTTTGTAACCGACATACCTGTGGTATGAAGTGTGGCAGTCTAAGAAGTACTTCATGCACCTTTAGATGTCAACCTGAATGTAGTTAAAGTAAGCTGCAGTCAACTTGAGCTTGTTGATATCTCCATAGAGCTTGTCCTCAAATGAAGCAGGTGTGGGCCAAAATATCTTTCTCTGTTCTGCATATATTGGGCACTCCTGCAGCAAATGTTTAGCTGTCATTTTACCAGTTCCATAATTACATTCATTGGTATCTCCTATCTTTAGTTTATTGAACAAGTGGTATTTCAGCCTGTTATGTCCTGTGCGGAGTCTGAAGATTGCTACTTGTTCTCTTCAGTCGAGTTTGTAATATGCATCATCCTTCTGGTGGCCTGGATGCTCTGATTCCCATTTGGTTCTTCTTCTTCTTCTTCTACGTTCATCCGGAGTTTTTTTTTCCGGACGTGATTGCATTGTGCCTGTTTACAGCAGAGCTGCGTTCTTGCGCCATTAGGCCAACACATCCGACTTCTGAGGGCATTTGTTGACCGGGTTAACCTTCCCGGGGCCATTTGGTTCTATAAGTGCTTTTTATAAACCTCTTTGCCTCATTACAGGTTATGTCTATGTCAGGCTGTGGTAGCCGTCCGCCCTCTTTTGCTAGTCTGTCAGCCTCTTCATTTCCAGGTATACTGCAATGTGATGGGATCAACTGTATTACAACTTTTTGGGATTTCTGACATAGTCCACAGAGTGCTGCTCTTAGGTCTGCTAGTTCTGTGCTGTTTTTGCTCTTCAGTATTGAGACAGCTGACTTTGCATCTGTGAAGATAGCTATTTGCTTCTCTTTATTTTCCTCCATCAAGAGCATTTCTGCTGCAGTTTTCAAAGCTTCTACCTCTGCTTTGAAGTTACTTGAAAATTTTCCAGTTGCCACCGACTTTATTTTCACTCCATTTTTAAATTTAGGAGAATTCCTCCTCCTCCATTTTCTATTGAATTTTTGGCTGATCCGTCTGTATATGCATGGGTCCAATTGCTACTTGGGTAATGATCTTTTATGTAGTTTAGAATGATTTTTCTTCTATTTCATTCTGAGTATTCCTTTTCTCAATACCAGGAATGTTTTCTATCATCTCAGGCAGTTGCTGCTGTCTCCAAGCTGGGAACTTGTGTGCATTGTAAATGGGTTTGACTGTTGATATGTTAAGTATAGGATCTGCCCTAATCTTTCGTTTTGCAGTTTCTACAAAGTTGCTATGCTTCAGTCTTCTCTTTCCAAAACCATTAAACCTGTTATACATAGGATGGTCTGTCAATCTAAATTTTTTTCTGCTTGTTTCTGGGCTCTGCTATCTCTTCTATCCTGCATTGGTTGTAAGCAAGTGATCTTTTCTAGTTCATTAATAGGCGTTGTCTTCAGTTATGATTATTCTTCTTCTTCGTTCATCCGGATTTTTTTCTTCGGATGTGACTGCGTTGTGCCTGTTTACAGCAGAGCTGCGTTCTTGCGCCGTCAGGCCGACACATCCGACTTCTGCGGGCATTTGTTGACCGGGTTAACCTTCCCGGGGCAGTTATGATTCGCATTCCTTGGTTTTGGACTCTACTTATTTTGTTAAAGTTTGACTTAGCTGCTGTTGCCCAAGCTGCAATGCCATATTCCAGTACTGGCCTCACCCGTCCAGTATATAACTTCTTGAGAACTTTCTCATCTTCTCCCCATGTTGTACCAGCAAGGTTTTTCATAATTACCATTCTTTGCCTTGCTCTTGTTCGCTTTTTCTCAACCTGTGTCTTCCATGTCAGGCAACGATCAAAGGTGACTCCTAGGTAGTTTGGATTTTCTTCATGGCGCAATATTTTTCCATTCAATGCCAGCTTAGGTTGCTGAGTTTTATTTGAGAGGGAGAACACTGTGCATGTTGTTTTCTCCTCACTTATCTTCACTAGCCATTATTTTGACCAGTCCTTTAGCGCTAATAAGGCTTGCTGTATTTTGCTGTTAGCTGTACTAATATATTCTTCAGATGTCCATATGGCTAGGTCATCTGCAAAGGAGGATGTGTGTACTCTGGCTGGAAAATTTTCCGTGATGTCATTTATATATGCTAGGAATAATGTTGGTGAAAGAACTCCTCCTTGGGGGACACCTTGCTCCAACAGCATCATTTTGCTGGTTTGTCCTTGTACTTTTGTCCTGGTAGTTCTGTTCTCAAGGTAGTGGCTGATCATTTATACATTTTTCCACAAACATGCATTTTTTGCAGTTTTACTTTCAGTCCTTCCTTCCATACTTTATCAAACGCTTTTTCTAAATCTATCCAGACTGCTAGTGTGTGCTTTTTCTCTTGGAAGGCAACCTCTATTTCCTGAGCTATATAGGTTATTTGATCTTCAGTGGATCTGTACTTTCTGAATCCTGCTTGGTGTGGTGTTAAGAGTTGGTTTTCTTCCAGATGCCATGTTAGCCTGCCATTGATAATGCATTCCATTAATTTTCCTACACAGCTAAGTAGACTGATAGGTCGATAACCATTTGGTTCTTCCAGGTCTTTTCCTTTCTTTGGGACTGGTATTAGTATAGCTTCCTTCCATGCCTGTGGGACTATTCCTCTCTTCCAGCTGTAATTTAGGACTGCTAGTAGTTTCTTTTTTGCCTTAGTGCCTAGTCCTATTAGTATTTCATTTGTGATTCCACCCTTTCCTGGTGATTTCTTCTTTTGTAGGGTATTCATTGCCTGTTTCATTTCTTCCATTGTTAGATCTGCCATCATATGTTTTGCTGCTGTATTACTATGATGTATCTGTTTATTTTTGATTGCTTTCTTCTGTTCGGCTGTAATATCAATGTGGTTTGCACTGGCATAGTGTTCCATTAGTGCATTTGCAGCCTTTTTCCCTGTAAGCTTCCTTGCTTAATTATTATTTGATTGATTCTAGGTCCTTCATTGTTCATGGCTGAGATGGCTTTGAGAGAGATGTTTGCTTCAGTTGTTTGTTCGCTCTCTGCTGTCTTCCTGGCATCTTCAACTTTGTCCTCCAAAATTTGTAGTTCTTCAGTATGGTTTGTAATTTTTCCTCGCTCCTCTTGGAATAGACTCAGTGGCCGCCTGTATTATTGCTGTTTATAGACTTTTCACCATGTGCTTCATGTTGCCATATCGTGTATTTATGTTTTCACAATATTTGTCTGTTAGTATGGCAAATCTGTTCCAATCTGCTCATTTGTAATTCCAGCGGGGCAAAGGCTTTTGCTCCTGTGGAACATACTCCATATTCATTACAAGCTTGATTGGTCTGTGGTCACTACCTGCTAACTGGTCAAGCACATGGCGATCGATTTTGTGGAGGATGTCTCCTGTGCAGAAAGCTAAGTCTGGAGTAGAAGTGGTGAACCATCTTCTTGTAAATTCTTATTTTCACGTCCTTTATCATTATATCAACACCTATAATTTCCGTTTGGTTGTCAGAGATCACAGATACTTCGCTGCAAGGTATTGTAATTCATGTAAGTATTAGAACTCCTCCTTGGCGTTAAGGTGTGTCTCTTGAATGCATGCCACAATTTATTCTATCTTTATGAAGACGCTTTGTTAGGGAGACTTTCTTGTTATAAACTCCTTCGGAATTCCACTGTAGTATGTTGAGTGTCCGGGGTGTTTGGTCAGTAGCTCTTAATCTACTCCTCTGTGCCTTGACTCTACAGCACAGGGGAAGGTGACCACCAGTAGTCATGGGTGGACCCCACGAGGCAGGGGGCCCAGCAGTACCAAGCGGTTGATGAGACTTCGGAATTAGCACCATAACAATTAATTTTAATTTGTGACATCATGAATTAAGTTACGTTGCACTGCTTTGTCAAGCCTGTGGCTCAGTACATCCGATTTCGACAAGCATTTTTCGGGGTGCTTTCCTTAGCCTTTGACTGTCCCCAGTCTACCAACAAAACAGCAGGTTTGTGTGTCGCTTGGTCTGGTTCCTCTCCCTTGACCTGTTCAACATGGGTGACCCTACAAGTAGCTTTGCTACCGTCTGCATAGCTCTTGTGGTCATTGGAACACTCAAGCCCCTCTACCTCGTCACAGTGGACACACGGCAGAGGGAACAACTATATAGAGGCAACAACTATATAGGTCAAAAAGTAATGGCCATGACAATATGAATTCAGCAATGAACAATTATTTAAAAATTTAAAACATCACACCTACCTGTGGGAAGACCCAGAGTGAAATAATTATCTTGGTTTGGTTTGTGCTCGACTATTTTCTTCATCACGTACCTGGCAGCCCACTCAGATACTTCATCGTAGGTGTCTTGGATGATGAGTCTCATTGTTTCAGCCTCTTATCTGACCACAGTTGACTTTCTGAAAGCAGAAATTCACACGTTTCAATAGAGAACATCTGTGGCATTATTCATAAGTAATACAATGGCATGACATTCTTAAAAGGCTTAAAACAATTTCATTTTTAGGTATAAATTAAAAGGTGCGGTTTGAAACCATTCTCTGGCATCTGTGAATTCGCCTAAGACCATCATTCACACCCTGGCATATAGCGGTCTTAGGTGAATTCACAGATGCCTAGGGATATTAGTTATGACTCCTCGCCTCCCGTCCATATCATAACCATGGTTACTTCTCTCTCGACTTCATTCGCCCACACGAAAGAGACAGGCTCGGTTACTTGAGTATTTATCTTCACTTTCTACTAATTGTTCAACACCTTATCTGACTAATTGTAAGCTCCGCCATTCTCTACCAACTGGATCAGCTTACGATTGAATACAACTCTGCATTCAGTCACAGATGTGACTTGGACACAAGTGTAGGTTTTGATCTATAATCAACACTCTAGCAGTACACATTATCACAGTCACATATGCTATAATTTTTTTTTTTTTTAGCATATCCTTTTTACAGGACTTAGCTGTCAACACCAGCATCTTTCAGCTGTATGTTGATTTCTTGGCAAGATTACGCTCAGTAGTTTGCCATTGCTTTCTGAGCGACCGGCTCACATACCCCGTAAGTTACCGATGCGATTCGAACCACTGCTGATTTGAACCGTCATCACGTTACCTGACGAGAGTATACGAGATTACGGAGAAAAGTCATAACCTCTAAGCCACGAAGCCGGCATATGCTATAATACACAATATAAAACACTGCTACACAATCTATTAAAATGGTAGGCACAATCTTATGGCCATCACAATGTTCGGCCCTCGTGGTACGTCCGCACCGAACGACGTCCACGGCTTGAATGCCCTTGTTACCTTTGCGATCACGTGGGTTCGCTCCAGTGGCAAGCTCGACGTGCCAGTTCATGACCTAAAGTCACGCATGTCACTCCTTTCCTGTGACACTCTTTCCCCATGCCATGAGTTACACTTCACGACATGGCAGTTATAGTCATCACCTCTGTTTTACTTGTGCTAATTTTCATGTATTGTTCCCTACACATTCCGTTTAGACTATTCATGTGGTCTTGTAATTCAGCTTCTGATTTTGCTATCAGTGCTTGGTCGTCCGCAAACAGGAGTTCTCTAATGGTTAGATTTGCAGATGGTTCTTCTTCTGTGTTGTCGTCATGCGGTGTTCTTGCGGTCTCTGTTTGGCTGGTTTCTTTACATATGTTGTCTATATATGTTATAAACAAGAGAAGGGACAAGATACAACCTTGTCATACTCCGGATCTTATGGTGAAGGGTTCTGAGTGTCCTCCAGTTGCTCTCACTATGCATTCACTGTTGTTGTGTAAGCTTCTACATAGGTTTGTTAGATGTGTACTCACTCCATATTGTTTAAGGATTTCCCACAGCTTGTTTCTATCTACTCTATCAAATGCCTTTTCTTGGTTGATAAAGGCTAAGTAGAGTGTTTCATTGAATCTAATTATTTTTCTATAAGTTGTCTAAGAGCAAAAATGGCATCTGTGCATCCTTTGTTTTTCCTAAATCCAAGTTGTGTTTCGCTTAGCTGGGGGTCTATAGTAGTTCGTAATCTTTTCTCAAGAATTTTGCAAAATATTTTCCCAGTATGACTCAACAGTGAAATGCCTCTGTATTGTGTGCAATCTCTTTTTCTGCCTTTGTTTTTCCAAATTTGGATAATTATGGCGTTTCCCCAGTCTCGTGGTGTCTGTTGTTCTACCCAAACATGGTTGAATAGTCTATGTAGCCATGCTGTTCCTACTTCTCTTGCTGCTTTAATTAGTTCATTTGGTATTTAATCTTGCCCTGGTGATTTGTTCACTGGGGCTAATGTGACGGCTTCTATAATTTCTTCTTTCATTATGTCTGGTTCTAGTTCTTCGGTGGCATCTGTGTTGGTTCCTTGAATTCCTGTGACATCTGATGGGTTGTTGAGAAGTTGTTCGAAGTGCTGTTTCCATCTTATTAGGATTTGTTTTTGTTCACTTATTGGTTCTCCATTTTCGCTGTTAATTATTTCAGTTGGGTCAAAGGGTTCTTCCTCTGGTTCTCATTGCACTTATCTTTTTGTAGAAGTTTCTAGTTGCCTCCTTGTAGTTTTTATTTAGGGTTTTTCCATACTCCTCCCAGTCTTTTTGTTTTTCTCTCTTTACTATTCTATTCACATGTCTTCTCGGTATTCTATATTCTATGTTGCTTGATTGTGTTCGTTGGCTTGAGCTCTAACGCGAATTCCTGTATGTCAGATGAAGGCATCCTGTTGTCCAACATCAGTGTGATGTTTGCATGAGTATCCGCTGTCCCATGTCTGGCTTATTGGTGTGCAGACTGGTGGTTCCTCGCCGTTCAGGCAGACACTCTCTGACTTTGGAGGAATCGGCGATCCTACTGACTTTAGCCAGAACCCCGAAGGGACCTGTTGCCCAGGACGCTCGAAGAGGACGCATCAATAGGTCTTGGCCAGTATATAACCCGGCCCTGATGCCTTGGAAACACCTCTGCGTCCCTATATTCTATGTAATCGCATTCCTGTTTGCTCTTTGACCATTTTTTATATTGTTCCTTTTTGTCTTTTACTGCTCATGGCACTAATGCGCCAAAGTTTCACCATCAGATAGATCACTTTACCATGTTCTACCAACCTGGTTAAGTGAGGTAAATCCACGGAACCGGCTTGATCATCAAAATATAGCACGTGAATCTTGAAAAAAAAAACATTTTCACTAGACGTCACTTATTGATCATCAAAATATATAACATGTGAATCTTGACAAAATATATATACTTATTATAACAGCTTATAAAAAAAATATATATTATATACTTGAATTACATTTCAATGTGCATATTAATAATTATTATCGTTACGCGGCAGTGCATGATCCTATTTAAAATGTTTGTTTTTTAACTTTTATCAGTCAAGCAGGACATATCTAATTCTGCACAAACATTTTTTAGTATTTACTTACAAGTTACATGTTGACAAGATATATTAATATATTATAAGTTTTAAGTTGAAAGTAGGTCAGAAAACGTTTCTGTTTTTTTACAGCAAATTCTTACTTTAAAACTCGGTTAGTATAACCTGCTTGCGTTGAAACCGTAACGGATAAATCTCCAAGTTTTGCTTTTGCCTGTATTTCAAACTAATCGTGGATGTCACAATGTGACATGTCCGCTGTGGATGGATCAGATCTACACTCTCGACTCTTGTTCACTTGTAATGTAACAGTAAAGTAAAGTTGTTTTGTGTTGTGTGACCTTTTTAGTTTTTATGTCGATTCGATCCAGAGTCAGAAAGAGAGAGACACACACACACATACATAAAACCATAAATGTTCAACGTTTCGATCTATAATTTCATTCGACGACACAAACCTCCACTACACAAGACAGCTGGAGTGTACCAATTCGATAAGATAACGTTTCCCTCTCCTTACACTGATAACCGACGTGAACTTCAGGTGCTGGTCATGTGACTCGTACAGCCCAGACATGTCACGTGCGCACACCAAGTTGCTGTGGCACGTGAACTATGTGCAGTCAGCTCAGCAGTTTCTAACAGGTGAGACATGTATGTCTTATGATTAGCACTTATAGAAGCAAAAGCGGAAGCTTCACATATCGGATCATGCTATTATATATTATTTGAGGAAAACTGACAGTCATGGACACATGCGAGAGGTACGAATACCGTGTACTGCCTTATACGAAGTACACGAGTAAACGGGGTGCCGTTGGGGTTAACAAAGTTGGCAAAGTAAGACTAGTTGAGTAGTTGCATACCCTTTTATGTTTACATGACGTTGCAGTTAACTCCGGCATGTAATGACTGTGATTTACTAGGAAATGGTTTTTCATTAATTTGCCATTGCTTTCTGAACGGGCGACGCCTCACACCATCTAAATCAACGCAAATCGGTATACTTCAAATAGCCAGCAACTGATGTTGAACCCTCGACTCTGTTTGACGGGGAATTATGAAACTGAGCGTCTCACTATCCCATAAGACACATCAGAGGTTGTCAAAAGAGTGTACAGACTGAAGGGTTCTCAACTCACACCATCATGAGTTGGTCATCATACTTTCCCACGATATTCTGTCTCGTGTGTGTGTGAATCATTTCCAATACAGATGCTTCTTCTTCTTCTTCTTCTTCTTCTTCTTCTTCTTCTTCTTCTTCTTCTTCTTCTTCTTCTGCTGCTGCTGCTGCTGCTGCTATTGCTGCTACTGCTGCTGCTGCTGCTGCTCCTCCACTTCTTCCTTCTATGGTTTAATTTTACTGTATTTACTGCTGCTGCTGCTGCTGCTATTGCTGCTACTGCTGCTGCTGCTGCTGCTCCTCCACTTCTTCCTTCTATGGTTTAATTTTACTGTGGTTGGGTGAAAGGGGGTATATGGGGGGGGGGGGGGGAGGGTGAGGGGGTAAACAGGTACTCCACCTTGCCTAAGGGTGTCCTATAGGCTAGAGTAGGAAAAGGGGCGCCTTACTTCTCCATTGGTTTGGGGATTCATTACTTAATGAAAATGAAAAAATAAAGACGTACCTCATTACTTGATTATTTTAGTTTAGTTTAGTAGACGGATCAACATCAAGGCACACGGGTGTAACCCATAAGTGCTCCATTCTACTCCTAACTCAAGCCTGAGTCCGGGTAATCTCAGCTCAGTGCACGAACTCCGTAGCACCGGCGAGGATCTCATCATCTCATCATGTTCCTCTTGTACCTTGCGGTGTCGAGGTGAAGTATAAACTTCGTGAGAGTGCCCGGTTATGGGCTTCGTATATCGACATTCCCATGGATTCTGTTATTCCCTCAGTCCAACGTTTACGTGGTCGGCCTCTTCCTCTGTTTCCATCTGGTCTGTACATCATTGCTTGTTGTGGCATGCTGTTGACTGGTAGCCTACTTGCATGGCCAAACCATTTGACTTGCTGCTTTCTAATAAAATCTAGAGCAGCTTTAACCCCTACTTTAGTCCTGATTTCTTCATTTCTGATCTTATCTCTTCTTGATACGTTGAGTATTCTTCTCAGAAACCTCATTTCTGTTGTTGTGATTTTTCTTTTCTCTTTTTCTGTCATTGTCCAGGTTTGGCATTGGTAGCAGAGAGTTGGTAGGAAGATTGTGTTGTAAAGTGCTTTCTTAGTAGTTATTGATACATGTTTGTTCTTTAGTATTGGTGCCATTTGTCCAATGAGTTGATTTGCCTTATTGCACCTATTTTCGATCTCGTCTTCTGATCTGCCATTTGATGATATTATACTTCCTAGGTACTTGAAGCTCTTTACTTGTTTCAAGGGATGTTCGTTTAGGTGAATTGTTGCTGTTTGTTCTTCTTTAGTTATAGTCATTACCTCTGTTTTGCTTGTGCTAATTTTCATGTTATGTTCCCTACACATTTCGTTTAGACTATTCATGTGGTCTTGTAATTCAGCTTCTGATTTTGCTATTAGTGCTTGGTCATCCGCAAACAGGAGTTCTCTAATGGTTAGATTTGCAGATGGTTCTTCTTCTGTGTTCTCGTCATGCGGTATTCTTGCTGTCTCTGCTTGTCTGGTTTCTTTACATATGTTGTCTATATATGTTATGAACAAGAGAGGGGACAGGACACAACCTTGTCGTACTCCAGATCTTATGGTGAAGGGTTCTGAGTGTTCTCCAGTTGCTCTCACTATGCATTCACTGTTGTTGTATAAACAACTCATATATATATATATATATATATATATATATATATATATATATATATATATATATATATATATATATATATATATATATATATATATATAGGCACTCAGTGGGTGATGTATTCATTATCACACTAGTCGCTTTTACTTCCCATGACATTATCTGGTACCTATTTTAGGCTGGGTCACCCAGATTAATTTTAAACTTCCGCCTCGATGCATTTTGAAAAAGACAACTGGGCCGGCAGGAGTGGGTCTAGCCACTACACTATCGCGGCGCCCGTTGGAATAGTTTGCGAAATAAATTACCAGGCCCTGATAACAGTCCGCGCACAGGCACCATAATATACAGATACAGGAATGGGAAGTAGGTCAACAAGCGGAGCACATTGTAATCTGAATGAGTAGAAGGGAGGGGAGAGGGAATTAAACCCAAAAAACTGCACACTCTGAGGTTATGTAAGGGGCGCTCATCAATATATGTTGAGTTGCTTGAAACAGGCTGACCTAGATGCTCTGTTGGACGGGTCTGGGGACAGAGACACTCGCCTGCTAGTAGTCATGGGTTCGATTCCCATCGGGGCGGATTCGAATTGTTAAATCTGAGCCAGGCTCCCAGGTTGACCCAGCCTAAAATGGTTACCAGAAAATGTCTGGGGAAGTAAAGGCGGTCGGCGTGATTCTGACCACATGACCCACTGAGTGCCAATTGGTCCACACAAATAAGGGTCTAGCAACAAATGCCCAATGCGCCTTAAGGCTAGCTGACGTACGTTCTTACAACAAAGCTGCGATATTTGCGCCTTCGGCCGACACACTCGACCTTTTCCTGGCATGTGTTGTTTTATAGTCTGCACAGGTAGGTTCGTAGGACACCTCACAGCCACTGAGTGGTGACGTCATCTCCGTCTGTGCTCGCTACAGGTGTTGCACCCTAACCCCCACCCCTCCCGAATAAATCAGTTTGATGGAAACATTTACCAAATGTAGGAGTCGGTTTGAGTTTAGAACCGACACCACAACACTGGACATTCCCATACGTGTTCCGTCATTATCTGCTACAGCCAGCTAAGAGTCCTAAAATACTAATACTAATGGAATGGTACCAGTTGCAGTCAGATAATTATGTGTCCATCTGGCCTTTCCCCAGAGTTTAGAGAGTTGGACAGATCCTCTGCTTACTCCCTGCGGCACCATTCTCTTCGAGCCGTGATGATCTGCGCGTTCTTCTGCACTGTACACACGATTCCACAGGACCCCGACCACATCTGCCTTATCATGCGTCAGAACCCCACCACAGGGTTCAGACCCAACCAATCTGTCCGCCTGCTCCTTTCCCACCGCACCAACATGTCTTGGGGGGAGGGGGAGGGGGGGGGGGGTCCAACAGTTGCTCTCTATTTCTGGTTATTGAATTGAAGCCTGGAGCATGCCTGCCTCACCTTTCTCATCATATTTTGTGAGCTCCTTACAATTACGACATGCATGTGCTGTTTGTCTTACTGTTAGCGGAACGCAACGGTGATTGCCTCAGGCCAGATGTGGTGGTATCATATGCCAGGGTCTCCTGCACCAACACCGTTCACCAACCTTCGCCAAAAACTCCCAGGCATTCCTTTATCTCTTAGCACAGAGCGATTAGAATATATGTTTACATCTTTTTCACGTGCACTGCGTTCCTTCTAGTTTTTATCCCGCTCGTATCGGAGAAAACTAACTGTCTGATCACTACCCGATCATCACGGAATGATTATCATCACTTTCTTCTTTTCGTAAAATGCAATCTGCCTACTCTGTGAATCGAACCAGTGTTGTTACAGACTGCTCAGTTCCCCGATATTGTGTCTGCCCACTCATGGTATTGTTTCCCTCTTTTGTTCCCTTCGAAATTAAGCGTAATCCATACACCTGCTATCATTTTTAATTCACTGGATTGATTTTTGCGCGTGGATTCATCATCATCGTCAAGTGCCATGCCGGCTAGCGTAGGCGTTCATGACTCTCCACAGTCTTAGGTTTTCTGGATAAAATCTGCTGATTATATTCCTTCATGCCACCACCCCATCCATTTGCTTCTGCCTTTCTTCCCCTCGATCTTTCCAGTTGTCACGATGTTCTCCAATGCCTCTCTTCTCATCACATGACCAAAGAAAGCTGTTTGCTTCTTTCTTGTTGCTGTATGTAATTTTAATAATATATAATCATATAATACTGGAGGGGGGGGGGGGGGATACGAGGTTTCAGGCATTGGTAGTACCTTTGGTAAGGATGACTCTCATGTCCTCTTCAGGACCCATCCCCCAATGTTCCAGACCTGACATCCAGCTCACGCCTGTGGCTCCTAGTAGCTGTCAGCATGCGACAGCGGCCCTTCCCCCCACCCTCCCCTCCCGAGGGGGTAACACCTATGAGAGGCTGGCTAAACCAGGCGTGGGTAGCCGATTCGGTGTCAAACCAAGCGGTGTACTAGGGTATGCCTACCCAGCATGTGAAGAGAGGATTCGGCAGATTGCGCGGATGAAATCACTGATGGTGCAACGGGCAAGACGGCGTTTACCTGCAAAGCGTTGTGGAACGTAATTGTCAGAGTCCTAGTAAGTGTGAGCGAGGGCACAGGACAAGGACAGGACATATGTAGAGTATGGGTAGAGTAGGACAGGACTGTATACCTAGTGGGAGACAGGACATGGGGTTAGAGACTGGACATGTCCTTGAATGACAGTCCAACCTTGGACTAGACGACCTGAGACATCAGCCATCAATAGACGGGTGAAGGACAGGACGATACCAAAATACTGAGACATCCGACTTAGCACGGACGACACGTGGGTCAAATACGACGTGACCACAGACCGAGGCAAGGACGATCAGACTGGACCTGCCTGTGGTTGAGAGAGGAGTGTTTTCGGTTACTCTGAGAGAGAGTGTGCTGATTGCCGCATGCTAGAGATTTGCTATTGTTGTGGGAGTGTTGATATTAGTTAGCCTGTGCGCTAATATACGAAATGATCGTGATGCGAGAACGCATGAGTGCTTTGCTTTATAATGCTTGCATGATTCGCCAGAGATGTCAGAGCGTGATTATAACTAATGTTAAATGATTACGTTGTAAAATAAATAGCGATACATGTGATCCATTTGTTGGTGAATTATTTGCACATGTATTACATTACTGTCACATCTACGACAACGAGCGACTCAGATGTTTACAATAATTATGGGGGATCGCTCAGTTTTGGCGAAATACCAAGACAGTTAAAATAGTAATTATACGTTAAGACAGTAATACAATTTTTGACTGCTCTTGGTTTCACCAAGTAAAACTACAAAGTCACGACTCAGACAATCTCACGATACAACACACTTTAACACAACGGAAACTAATTAGTTAAACAATTTGAGTTTCCAGACGCAAAGTCATTTGGCAGACAAATAAGATTCAAATAAACTACGCTATTACAATGTATTAGTAATATTCCTTTCTCAACCTAACGATTTCACTTTTTGTATGACATTGGACTGACGTAACCATCAACCGATACTAATATTTTCTTTTTCTGCAACAGAGAATGTGTATTTCGATGTTATAACTACTGATGTCACCAGCATAAACTGGGTGCAGACACCAACAAGAACTGTAGCGCTGGACCAAAGAATTCCCAATAAGCTAAGTACTTTATTTGTTGATTATTGTCTATAGTAGGCACTTTCTTTTCACCATATCTTGTAACCACATTTACAACCAAATAAGAATTTAATTAAAGGGAAGTAATAAATTTTATATATATATATATATATATATATATATATATATATATATATATATATATATATATATATATATATTCTTGGTATTAAGTGGCAAGACAAAATCACAAATACTGAAGTATTGGAAAGATCAGGTTGTGTGACAGTTTATTCCATGCTCAGTCTTCATAGACTTAGATGGATAGGACATCTTAGGAGGATGGATGATGGTAGAATACCAAAGGATATCTTTTTTGGTGAATTACAGATGGGTAAGAGATCTCAGGGTCGGCCTCTACTATGATACAAAGATGTGTGTAAGCAGGACATGATTGATACAGGCATTGATAATGCACATTGGGAGCAAGTCGCCGCTGAACGTGTTGCATGGAGGGCAAATATCAGAAATGGAATAAAGTCAAAGGAGAAAATTATTGCAGAAAAGTCACACACCAAGCGTTTGAGACGTAAGATGGTGCATGATGGTGGAAATGACCACGTGTTCACATGCACCCACTGTGAACGGACATTTACAGCGCAAATTGGCCTTATCAGTCACACTCGCTACCGCCATAGTTAAAAGTTATTATGCCTTTTTAGAGCACAAACTATCGTCTGTCAAGACGGCACGGTGCCAATGGATAAATGTATATATTTTATATATATATTATATATATATATATTATATATATATATATATATATATATATAAATTGTTGCTGTAAACCAGAATTGTAAACATGTCAACACTGAAAGATGCATTGATGCGGGTAAAGAATTCGGGTATAGTGGTGATAAATTAGCTGAATGGTCTGAGAAGAAATATAAAGAGTTTTGTGAAAGAGGAGAGCACAAGAACGCCAACAAAAGAAACAAGAATTAGAGATGAAACAGAGAGAATTAGAGATGAAACAGAAAGAATTAGAATTAACAGCAACTACCAAATTAAAGGAATTAGAGCTACCAGAAGCTACTAAACAGAAACAGATCGAAGCTGACACGCAGATATTAACAAAGCAGTTAGAAACAGACTCTCAGATAGAGATCTCAACAAATAAGTTAAAAAGTAAAGAAGAAGAACAAAAGTTTAAGAAGTTTCAAGGCATTTTCAAACCTTTTTGTGCAGGAGATAGTATCTCAGCTTGGACTGAGAACTTTGAGACATTAATGAAGTTCCATGAAATGTCTAAAGATAACTGGGCGATGATATATATGCGCAATCTCGCATTGGAGCCATTGAAAGTTATAGAAACAATTCCACAAGACTTAAGGAAATATTATGACTACATTCGAGGTCGTATTATGCAACATTTTCTTTTAGATGCTCAGAGGTACCAACTACAATTTTCTAAATTAAGTCAACAACCAAACCAGACCTTCCTTGATTATGTTTCACAAGTTCTGGATAACTTTTCAAAATGGATAGCTGCAGCAAAAGTAGATAAAAGTTTTGACTTATTAAAAGATTTAATGATAAGAAATAAAATCATTACATCCTTACCCGCTGCTTTTGCTAAGTTTTTACAAAAATGTGACTGTAAGATCATTTAACAGGTAGAAACTAGAGGCTCGGCCTTTTTCAACGCAAACAGAGACATCTTTACACTAAATTCCAGCCAAAATGAAATAGCTGCAGCAAAAGTTGATAAAAGTTTTGACTTATTAAAAGATTTAATGATCAGAAATAAAATCATTACATCCTTACCCACTGCTTTTGCTAAGTTTTTACAAGAATGTGACTGTAAGATCATTCAACAGGTAGAAACTAGAGGCTCAGCCTTTTTCAACGCAAACAGAGACATCTTTACACTAAATTCCAGCCAAAATGAAATAGCAGCAGCTGCAAATTTTAAGCACAAAAACCATTTGCTCATAATAACAAATCAAAAGTAAATTTAACACCATGCACATATTGCCATCTATTGCACCAACAATTTGAAATGTGTGATAAATACCCGAATTACAAAACACATCTGAAAATGATGGTAAATAAACAAACCAAAACAAAAAAGCGTAATCAGTACAAAAAAGCTATAAAATGTTATTTTTGCCGGAGCTGGGGACACTATTCAGGGCAATGTGACGGACGAAAGATGCTAAAGAGTGCAAATGCTGCACTTGTAAACACATCAAGTTCTGAGAATGAATGTTACGGTGAGAAAGAATAGGAAGACGTTAATGCACTAGAAGTGATGATATTTTTGATTTTGATAAATGTGAGACATGTAATAAATTTCACAGTGAGGGCATTTTGAACTGCGACCACACTGTGCCATGTTCATATGAAAATGTAAATGCAGTTGTTTCCTCCAAAGGGAAACTTGAATTCCATAACGGGTTTATTAACAACAAACCCGCCAGAATATTGTTCATTTTCCGAAATGCAGCTTTTGCTTGCTATTCTGCTCTTAATCTCTGTTATGCACCTTCTATCTGATGTTATAAATGTCCCTAGGTATTTGAAATTATCCACTTGGCTACGAATTTTCCCTTCTATTTGTAGATTATCTTTCCAAATTACCACTGTCCCTCGCCATCAAGAGAACCCACTCCGATTTTTGAGGTTATTGTAATTTAGTCCCTACGTCAAGGACGAGAAATCAATATTTTAGTCCAAATTATCGGTGTAGGGGGTTGAACCCACACTGAGCAGCACACAGGAAGTTTAAGAGCGAGTGCGTTGATACGCTGACCTCCTGTATTATTTATGTCAGCAAGTATTGCGGTCTGCTCAAGGAGTAGCAACAGCATTTTCATTCCCAACCCTGTTCAAGGAGTAGCAACAGCACTTCTCAGGGGCGTCACTAGGGGGGTGCGGGCCGCACCGGGTGACACCATCAAGGGGTGACACCAAAATAAAAAAATTGCAAATTTGACAAAGCAGACATAGCAAAATAACAAAAATTTAACTTTGTCCGAGTTTGTGGAAGTTCTTTATTTATGTTTTACCTGAAGTATTGAAGTTATATTGTTCAATTTGTTTTCTTTCTTATGTCCTTATTAACTTTTTGACTTATTTTACAAACATTACTATATGCGATTATATATGGTACAGGAACACTCGGAAGAAGACCATGGTGAAAGTCTAGAGGGGTGACACCAAGAGTTTACCGCACTGGGTGACACCAACCCCAGTGACGCCACTGGCACTTCCATTCCCATTCAGGGAGTAGCAACAGCTCTTCTATTGCCGACCCTGTTCTATCCCAGTCTTCTCACTCAACTTGTCAAGCGGGTTCAGACATCTTACAAGCCGTGGTTTGGTCACTAAGCTGTCACCTTATCACAAAATTGCCGACCAGAGCAAGTTTTATGGCCAGGTGACCTATCCTTGACCCTACTCCCGGACTTGTTGGAAAATGTGTCCTCTTACAAAGTTATGCTTTCCATTTTAAAAATAAACTGGAGAAAGATTAGGTGTGCAATAACAACAGTGAAGCGCAACAATAGCCGTTGCACATTTTAAAATGAAAAAAAAAAAAAGTCAAGGTAAAATTCCGCAGAGAATCGCAACGTTAAAGGTTGTCTTTTGCAAGATGGAGCTGTCAACTGCAATTTGAAAAAGAATGCTCAAGTGCTATATTATTATATGAATGTGAAACATGGACAATGAACACACAAGCTGAGAAACATATAAAAGCAATGGGAATGTGGTTTCTGAGTAAAATTATAAGAATACCATTGACTGAGAGAAAATCCAATGAGCGAATCCGACAAAAACAAACGAAAACCGTAAACTGATTAAGAAATTAGCTGTACACAGTCAAGATCTTATGGGCACAGTGTAAGAAGAAATAGGCTGGAAAACTGAGTGACAACTGGCAGGATAGATGAGAACAGAGCAAGGGGAATACAGAGAGATCATTTCCTGGATGGAGGTCACAGTGGCCGACTTGATAAGAGCGCTCGTTGTAAACATACGATGTGCTTATGCTGAGGTTGGGGGTTCAACCCCTAGACCGGTCAATTGGACTAGAATGTTGACTTCTCGTCCTTGACTTGGGGACGTAAATTACAAGTACCTCAGTGAGTTCGCCTGATGGCGAGGGACACTGGTGATATGGAAAGCTAATCCACACGCAAAATGTATTCCAGTGCTACTAGAAGTAGTGTGTATCGACTAAGCTCTAGTTCAAGGCGAGCGAGCGAGCGCCCCCCCCCCCCCCCCCCCCATGGCTTGGTCACATGGTATAATGGAGACAAGAACACCGATTCAAGACTGGGGATTGTATGACATGGTGAATCATGCCCTCCCACGCTTATCGGCGTGAACATGATGATGATTTAAACCCCGCTATTTGTCACTGCGTTCAGCTGTGATAGGGTGTAGAGCTGCTCCTGCCTTGTTACGAGTTCAACAACGTCAATCAGGGGTCAGGCCAGAAAGTCGCACGAGCTCTTGAAAATGAATCAAGTCATCTGAGCAAATTCTTGTTGACTATGTCAGCTACCTTGAACCGAAATTATGACCTTGGCAGGAAAGAGGTTAATCTTAATCGTGTTAACGGTTGCTATCTTATTCGGCACTGCTTGCCAGGCTCAGTAGAATAAGTGAGTCCTAGTTTCTTATGGCCGATCTCCGTGGCGAAGGCCTAACGGACGCGATTCGTAAGCCTTCTTACCCGCATCCGAAACACAGCTGCGACCGATTTGGCAGCGTTGCGCTGGGTTTTAACGTGTTGGTGTGGGAGCCGGTCGTTCAGAAAGCAATGGAAAACTACTGAACGTAAACTTGCTAAGACATCAACAACAGTAAAATGCTGGTGTTGACAGCGATGTCCTGTAAATAGGATATGCAAAAAAAAAAAAAAAGTTTCTCATGATCAAGCGGTATTGTTTGGTCTCAGGTCTAATGTGCTTCACAAAGGCTGTTGACTTCAGCGCATTTGTTCTTTTTTTTTTTTTTTACCGCGGCGTCTAATATTTCACCATCATCATCATCATCATCATGAAGTAGGTCTTTTACAGAGCATCGCTGTCATAGCGACCTGCCCAAGGTTGTTATTCTAATGCCATGTATCAACAGCAACCAAGGAGATTATGGACATGGAGGAGTCCTGATCATGAGATCAGAAATCAGATTGATTACATTTTCATCAACAGAAGATGTCAAAATGCCTTAAAAGTCGCAAAAACTATATCAAGCGCAGACTGCTACAGCGACCATAGATTAATCTTAAGCAATTTGCATATAAAATTAAAGAACGTCAAATATACACCAAGAAACAGACAATTTGATCTACAGGCACCGAAGATTGATTGATTGATTGATTTAGGAACCGACATCACAGCATTCGGGGCATTTCCATTCCGTCACCATTCTCAGGAGCCAGCGAAGGGTTCCAACACCAATAGTACCAGTAGCAATCTGATTATATGCCCGTCTCGCCTTTCCTCTGAGCGTCGAGCGTCGGCCAGATCCCCTCATCACTCCTCGCTGTCTCATTCTTGCCAGATCATGGTGATCCATTTGCTCCTCCGAGGTTTACACGTGCTCCCACAAGGCCGCAACCACGTCTGCCTTATCATGCATCAATACTCTACCAAGTTTTGCAGAGCCAGCCAATCTGTCCGCCTGTTCATTTCCCAGCACACCGGCATGCCCCGGAGAAAAGATCTAGGCGATGCTTGCCATCCGTGACCTCCGAAGCGAAGCAAGCCACTCTGCCCGAAGCTTGCCTGTCCTCACCTTCCTCAACATGCTTTTTGAGTCAGTTACAATCACGATGTGTGTGTGTATCGTATTCTCCATCCAGCGGAAAGCTGCACTGACCGCCTCCACCTCCATTCTTAAGATAGATGTTGTGGTATCATATGCCAGGCTCTCCTGCACCAAACGGCGACCATTAGCTTTTGCTAAGAACCCCAGGCACTTCTCCTACCTCTCAGCACCGACCCATCTGTGTAGATAATCACATCACCCGAGCGAGCATTATCCTGAATAAGTTGCTGGATTTCCACTTCCGTGGCCCCTGCTGGCCACTCCCTGCACAATGTGATTATAACTCTGCACAAGTCTGACTGCTCCGCTGGCACTCTGACCACTCCTCTCCTCGCCTAATGTTCTCCAAGGGGCACACCTGTCTGATCGTATCCTCCGCCTGAGCCATCCATGATTTCCCTCTTATCAGTCGCTGACCCTTAACGGCATCCAGCGCCTCATGCAACGGGTGATCTGTGTCTGCAGCTACTCTGAGGTATGCCTTCGCCTGCATCACCTTGAGCCTACCAGCAACAGTCGGCAGACCAAGGATGTAACGCATACACACTACTGGGGTGTCTCTGGTGCTTCCCAGAATGACTCGCATAGCTTCATTCTGTATGCGCTCTAATTTCAAAAGCTGACTCTTTGAGACAGTGAGCAGTCCTAGTCCATAATCAATCACTGAGAGGATCAAGTGCTGGTATAGTGTGAAAAACATTCTCTGCTCTGTCCATTGCAGCCATAGTTTTAAGTGCATTGAGCCCCTTTTGAGACCGTGTCACAACCGTCTCCACATGGTCCTTGAAGGACAGGCTTCTGTCAAATGTGATTCCCAGATACTTCAGTTTGTTCTCTCTATTGACGCTTCTACCATCTATCGTGAGGCTTGGGACATCAGCTCTCACAATCCTGTTGTCCAGAGAGCACCACAAAACAGCCGCCTTTTCCGGGTGGATGACAGCACTCATGTCAGTGCACCAGTTAATCACTTTACTACTGTCGCCTGTAGCTCCTGGGTTGTTTGCTCCCTATCTCTCCCCTGCCTGTATGCAAGAATATCATCTGCAAATGTTAGTATCCTTCCAACCCCTGGTGCTTCTAGGTTTGCAATTTTGCTCTTATACACGTTAAAGAACACCGGTGAGATTGCAGATCCCTGTGGCCAGTCCCGGGGTTAAAATATGTGGCTCTGAGGTCCATGTACCCAGACGGAGAGCAACCCGACGAGAATGTAGGACGGCTGCTATCCAATTCACCAACTAGGGATTGACCCTGGCACCGAAGAGTGAGGAGATAAAATATAAATTCCTCCCCCGATGTGTCTCCACCTTGCCGTGGTGGGGGAGCTTGCGTGCCCCATTGACCCCATGTGCTTGTCGATGGATGAAAACTACATATCGGACAGCTTCCGGGATAGGGGCCAGACTAAGAGAGACACAACCTGCTGCTCTGCAGGTAGACTGAGGATAGCAGTCAAAAGTTTAAATCAGGCGCACGAAGGCAGAAGTTCTTGGTCCGGACACATACTCTAAGGCTCTCTGTCGAGGGTTGAGGCTGAACGCCTCTAAGCCATAAACTCTTGGATGTGAGAGCCGGGCCGATACCCACCTACAGAAAAATAGAGGTGAGATACTGAGCACGCTACATGCCCAGTTTTGATACTTGTCCGAAGGCTCTCAGCTGGGGGATATGAGGGATCCCCGGATGAGAGGGCCTGGCCGTTTCTCGTTCACTGCTGCACGGAGGTAAGGTGCTGAGCCGGCAGCACATGTAGCCTACCTCGTGAGCGAGTACTAAAAGGTAGAAAAGTGCCCCAGTCGAATGAAATGGTTACTGAAAACTGTCTGTATCTAACTCATAGTGAGTGTAGACAAAAGTGGAAAAACGTCTCAATAACACGAAATGGAACGCACGGCTAGCGAATCCATTGCGTGGTCCGAAGTCAAAAGCAAAAGCTTACCGAGTGGATGTCGACCGCAGACTGACCGTTCCTGGTGTGTGCTTGAGCGACCAGTGGCAAGCGAGATGCCCAACACATGGAAGTGAGGAACTAAAGCAGCCATGAGCAGGACGTGGCAACTCCTCGGGTGAGCCCAGTCTCAGAGCAATATGTGCCGGCTCTGCAATTATGGAAGCCTCCTTGGATAGTGAGGGAATGCCCATGGTCTGCCCCTGCCTTCCCTTGAGGGTCTACCGTGATGTCGTTGACGTTCTATCTTGACCAGCTGAGATGTGGGCGACATCACAACAATAAGTCTAACGTGCCTCGAAACCCGAGGAAGGCTAACCTCATTAAAAATGCCCGCCGAAGCCGGAAGTGCCGTCCTACGGGTGGCAAAATAAATATTGGCACTACCCATTTACGTCCGAGTGAAATGTCTCGTCCGAATGTCTTTCGTGCTAGGAACAGCTCTAACTACCTAGTTTCCGAATGCCGCTCTTGTACGGAACAGCTCTGACTGGTAGCTTTCCGAATGTCCGTCGTGCCTGGATCATCTCTGACGGGCACAACGACAAGCACATGTCCGAGTCGAAAACTCGCTGAGTGGATACCGTCTGCAGACCTGTCTGGTTTGTGCGGGAACGGTCCGGGCGAACGAAATGCCCAATATATTGAAGTGAGGAATTAAAGCAGCCATGAGCAGGACGTGACGATTCCCTCGGTGATCCCAGCACCAGAGCGCTATGTGTCGGCTCTGCAATTATGGAAGCCACCCAGGATGGCGGAAAATGCTATGGACTGTCCCTGCCTTCCTTTGAGGGATATGACCGTGAAGTCTTCGACTGTTCCAACTTGACCAGCTGGGAGGTTAACGGTACCACAAAAGTGAGAGTCTCCCAGGAATGCTAACCTGGTCAAAAATGCACGCTAAAAGCCGGATGTGTTGACCTAAGGGTTTCGACCCAAGGGTGCCTAACGAGACACACCGCAATTACATCTGAAAAAACACTCCGGATGAACGCAAAGAAGAAGAAGAAATATAAATTCAACGTAGAGGTAAAAAACAGATTCGATGCATTGTCTGATATGGAAATATTATTTCAAAATGTCAGTGACCAATGGGAAATATTAAAGAAATCAGTCAACCCAGCTGCAGAAAAACCATCCCCAAAAATACAGATAAAAGGACACAAGAAATTGATGACGGAAGACACCTTAAAACTCATGGAAGTAAGAAGAAAAAACAAAAATAACAAGGCCAAATATGAAGAGATTCACAGGAAAATTAGAAAGCTATGTAAAGAGGCAAAAGAAACATGGCTTGAGGAGATTGCAAGAAAATTAGAAACCAACACACCCGGGATACCAAATTAATGCACAAAAGAATTAATGGCATCACTAACAAAAGAACACACACATCAACGGGTTCCATAAAAACCAAAGATGGCAAAATCATAACATAAAAAGATCGGATTTTACGAGGGCGAGTCGATAAGTAAGTCACACAGTTCTGTGGGATGGCAGGTAAATGTAGTTGGTGTTTTGTACAGGTGTCATTAGGTGACAAGCAACATCAAACTTTATATTCCCGTTCGTCAGGTGGCGCTAGGTGTCTCACGCGCATGCTCAGGGCATAAACAAAATGGCGACTGTACTTACGTAGTGTACAATTTGCTGTTGTGCTTTTGTGGGCAAATGGACTGCCTGCAAAGGACATTCATAAGGAAATGCTTCCTCTTTATGCTGACAAATGTTTGTCCCGTAAAGCGGTGCATAGCTGGGTAGAAAATTTTTTTTTATCATGGACGCCCTAAAATTGTTGATGAAATCCGATCTGGTCTTCCTGTTGAGATTGCAACAGAAGCATCCGCACAGCGGGTGGAGGAGATTATTAGAGGTGACAGGCGAGTAACGTCCACCTTACAGCCCCGACTTAGCGCCTAGCGATTTTCACCTTTTTGGTCCACTGAAAACTCACCCTTGGCGGGAGACATTTCGCGAATGACGCCGAAGTTGAATGTGAAGTGAAAACGTGGTTTAGAAAACAGAGCACGCAGTTCTATGTAGCAGGTTTGGGAGGACTGATAAAACGATGGAATAAGTGCATCAATGTTGGTGGAAATTATGTTGAGAAATAAAGGGACAATGTATGTATAAAAATAAACTGGTATCAAATTGTTATCATATTTAGTTATTTTTCTACAGCCATTTGTGGCTTACCTATTGACTTCCCCCGTACATGCATGGTCAGATTATGACGATACAAGAGAAGAACAATATGATCAACGGAATAATAATGAAGGACCATCAATTTTGAAGAAGGAAGTTCAGAATGCTCTTAACCATATGAACACTGACAAGACCCCGGGTACAGATAACATCACAATAGAAATGATCAATGCCTTAGAAGAATATGGAATAGACCAGGTCACCAGACTGCTGAACGCAATATACGTTACTGGAGATATACCTCATTAATTATGTAATTCTATATTTATTGCAATCCCGAAGAAATCAGGAGCCTTGGAATGTAATTAACATCGAAAAATTAGTATATAATGAGCCACATCACGAAGATTTTGCTGAGAATTATGATGCAAAGAGTTAGGAAGAAAATACAACCCGAAATAGGAGAAGAACAATGTGGGTTTGTAGAAGGCAAGGGTACAGTAAATGCTGTGTATATACTCAGAACAGTAATTGAGCAGTTCTATCTTAGCTTTATTTACTACACAAAGGCTTTCGATAGTGTGAGACATGTTGACATGATAAGGATGCTTGAAGATCTGCAAATTGACGGAAAAGACTTTAGACTTGTAAAAAACATATATTGGAAACAACAAGCTGTCATCAAAAATGATAATGATGTAGGTCAATTTCATCCTATTAAAAGAGGTTCTAGACAGGGATGCGTAATGTCTCCAGATCCTTTTTCCCTTTACAGTGAACATATTTTCAGAAATATAAAAGGATATGGAGGGAATCAACATTGGGGGACGATGCATCAATAACATTAGATATGAAGATGATACAGTCTTGATTGCAGACAATGAACAGGACTGGCAACATTTAGTAGATGCGGTTGTTGCACACAGTGAACAACTAGGGTTAGAATTAAATAGTAAGTAGACACAGATTATGGTGGGAAGAAGGAAATACCAAAATAAGATATACGAGTACATGGGCATATTACTTATTAAGCAAGTGAATCGTTGCAGTTATCTTGGAACAGTCATAACATCTGATGGGAGATGCCTTGAAGAGATTAGAACAAGAATTGCCATTGCGAAAATAGCCTTTTGCAAGATGAAGACCATCCATCCATCCATCATGTGCCATGCCGGTAAGCGTGGGCGGTCATGTTCTGCCATCTCACTCGATCACCAGAGTCGTGGATCAGCTCCGTGTTTCTGTCTCGACCATGCCACAAGGCCAAGCCATCCAGGTACTTGCTTCTAGGTCTTCCCCTTGGTCTGTTCCCCTCGATCTTACCAGTTGTCACCAAATTCTCCAATCCATTTCTTCTCATAACATGCCCAAAAAATTGTGACTGTCTACGTCTAATTTCTCTAATCAATTTACGATCTTCATTTGTTTCTTGAAGGACTTGTTCATTGGTCTTTCTGGCTGTCCATGGTATTCTTTGCATTTTCCTCAGAAACCACATCTCTACAGCCATCAGATGTTTTTCAGCCTGACTGCTCATTGTCCACGCTTCACATCCATATAAAAGTACAGGTTCAATGTAGCATCTCAACACTCTTTTTCTCGTTTCAATTGACATCTTTTTATTGGTCAGTATGTTTTTCATCTTGCTAAAGGCTACTTTTGCCATGGCGATTCTTGTTCTAATCTCTTCAAGGCATCTCCCATCAGATGTTATTACTGTTCCGAGATAATTGTACCTGCTCACTTGTTGAAGAATATTCCCATTTACTTGTATATTACATTGTGGTATTTCGTCCTTCCTAGTGACGACCATACTGACCAATAAAAAGATATCAATTGAAACGAGAAAAAGAGTATTGAAGTGCTACATAGAACCTGTACTTGTGTATGGATGTGAAGCGTGGACAATGAGCAGTCAAGCTGGAAAAAAAACATCTGATGGCTGTGGAAATGTGGTTTCTGAGGAAAATGCAAAGAATACCTATGAACAGACAGAAAAACAAATGAACAAGTCCTTCAAGAAACAAATGAAGATCGTAATCTGATTAGAGTCATTAGACGTAGAGGGACGCAGAGGTGTTTCCAAGGCACCAGGGCCGAGTTATATACTGGCCAAGACCTATTGACGCGTCCTCGTCGAGCGTCCTGGGCAACAGGTCCCTTCGGGGTCCTGGCTAAAGACAGTAGTATCGCCGTTTCCTCCGATGTCGGAGAGTGTCTGCCTCTACGGCGAGGAACCACCAGTCTGCACACCAATAAGCCAGACATGGGACAAAGGATACTCACGCAAACCTCAGGTCCTGTAAGACATCACACTGATGTTGGACAACAGGATGCCTTCATCCGACATACAGGACTTCGCGTTGGAGCTCAAGCCAACGAACACAAGCAAGTACTAGACGTAGACAGTCGAAATTTGATGGGCATGTTATGAGAAGAAATGACTTGGAGAACTTGGTAACGACTGGCAAGATCGAAGTGAAGAGACTAAGGGGAAGACCGAGAAGTAAATACCTGGATGGCTTGGCCACGTGGCATGGTCAAGACAGGAACACTGAGCTGGTCCACGACTCTGGTGATCGAGTGAGATGGCAAAACATGACCGTCCACGCTTATCGACATGGCACATGATGGACAGATGGCCATGTCTCCGACTTAATGCTCTCATCGCGACCTGCCCAAAGGTTTTCTTCTCCTGCCTAATGCTTTCCCATGCACAAGGCTTCTGCAAACTCCTGTGTCCCTCTCCGTGCTGGCAGACCCCTGCCTATTCTCCCATGATGATTCCTTCCATCGCTCTTCCTGTCACCCCACTTAACCACTGTGACTACAGAATTTCAGTTTCCGGGAGACCACATTGTGTATGAGGCAGTGTTCTTATGTTCAGTTTCCGGGAGACCACATTGTGTATGAGCCAGTGTTCTTATGTTCAGTTTCCGGGAGACCACATTGTGTATGAGCCAGTGTTCTTATGTTCAGACCGTGTAGAATGTCGATATTTGTCTTCTTGGTCTGCTGTACTCTATGAACTTGTCTGTAACATTTAAGCTCACAATCGGAGGTCAGCATGGCCGAATGGATCAGAGCGCTCGCTTGTAAACTTCCGGTGTGCTGATGCCAGGGTAGTGGGTTGAACCCCTATACCAGTCAGCTGGACTAAAATGTTGACTTCTCACCCTTGACTTGGGACTTAAATTACAAGTACATCAGAAATCAGAGTGGGTTCGATTGATAGCGACAGTAGTACGTAAGGGGGTTTTGCCACCCTTTTTGCGGAGTCAAGGTGCAGAGTTTAGCGAGTATTTCCTTATGTAGCTATGTGGCATCATTAGACTCCGCCCAAAATCGACTCCGCATTCTCAATGCAGAGTCAAAGAGATATAACTCGTGAATATAACTGGTTTTTGACAATATTACATCCCTTTAAAATCCTGGCCGGCAGCGAGCGATTGGGCGGGGCGTGCGCGAGGTGAGCGGATGGCGACCCCACCTAGTTTAAGAGTCCTCTAACCTGTCACGCTATATTGATCACGACGCACAGTTCGGCATGACCTTGCCACAACCTGTCTCATGTAACAAGCTCAGTGCATGATAGCAGTAGTGATGCGGGTGAGACGTGGCTACATCATACACCGGTTTAACCTGTCGCAACCAGTCTCATGTTACATGGTCGGACACGGTTTTAGAGCGAGATAGCAGTGTTTGATATCAGTGTTGATGCGTCTCGACCTTGCAACGTTCCATAACCTGACAGGTATGTTCAGCTATTTTCCAGTGGGTGATGCTTAACCTTTGCATAAGTAACAAGTCGGGTTATTTTGTATAACAATCTATGGAATAAATCTTTTGTTAACTTAACATTGTCAAGGCTAAGTGAAAATTCAGCGTGTTGGGCGCATGACATTTAAGACATATCAGGGGGTACAATCACTGGGTGTCCTCTGTAATGTTTTCTGTAACAATCTTGTCAATGTTGTGTTGACTTGGCATTTTATCTAATAATTTTACTAGCAACTTTCTGACACGACATAAATGTTGTATAAATATGCCATGCACTGCTGTGATAATTTATTCTGCTCCGACTCAAGGCTAAGGTGAGTTCAATGTTTAGTTGTTTCATGCCCTCATTTTGTTTCAAGTTTATTTTTCGCCTGAGTGCATATTTTCTCTAAACAGTTTGCTTTTTTCTGTCTCGTCATATTATTTTTCCTTCTATGTAGTACTTCAACACTCTAGTTTCAATGGGCAGTTTTTTGTTTTTATTTTGATGTTTTCCATTTTGTTTCATCATGGCGATTCTTATTCTAGTATCTAAAGACAGTATATCGTTGTACAGCTTCAGTTGTTTAAGAATGTTCCCGCGTGTTTGTTTGTTACATTGTGGTATATCCTTGTGGTAAATTGTGAATAATACCACACGTGCATTAATGTAACATTTATTAGCATCGTTTAGACCCGTGTTCATAATCAGATGACTACACATTTTTTAAAGTTTAATAAAATTTTTAAAATGTTTTAAAAAGTCAGAAACTTAAAGTTAAAGCAGTAGTAAGTTTTAAAAATTTAAGATTTAAAAAAAAACAAGTTTTAAGAAAGGCCGACTCTATTACAGACACTGCTGGCTGTTAGAGACTTGCCGCTAATGCGGGTGTGAAATGGCGAAGTGAGATAGGGGTGGACAAAGTAGTAAATGTTATTCTTGCTAGACTTCGAGAAAAACCTTGTGTTGTTGAGAATGGGAACAATGGAAGACATTGTGGTCTGAAAAGCTGAAGATGTCAGCCACGGGAAATGTGCCTTTGATGACGAATACTCAGATGATATCGAAACTACCCCAGGTAAAGCCACATACTGCATCGCCATAAATGTTATGAATTTTTTCATTGGAGTTCATGGTGCTGTGACATTGAAACTTTGTGAAGCTTTCTATGAAAGACCGGGACACTGTGGTAGAAAAAAAAACAAAGAGCGTGGAGAGATGAGTGAGTAGTCTTTATAAGTGCTTCTTTGGCTGATACTCTGGAGTCGTAAGTTGAAACTTTCGGTAATGTAAAAGGGGGAAAGTGGTGATGTTGATGATTATGTAGTGTGAAATGCCTTTTCAGACAAACGTTCAAGACACTCTTGACATTACAGAAGCTACATATTTTCTAATTTGGGTAACATATTTTTCTTAGTTTGGTCTACATATTCCTTACTTTGCCATACCCATTTCTTAGTTTGGCCGACATATTTTCCTACTTTTTATAAGTTTGGTTAAAATATTTCTTTCTTCGACCAACATTTAAAATACTTTGGCTAGTATATTTTCTTACTTTTTATAAGTTTGTATGATATACTTATACATTTAGTTGAAATATTTCTTTACTTGTCCACTATTTTTTCCCGTTTGCTTAAAAAGTTTCCTACTTTTCATAAGATTGGACGATATTAATAATTTTTGTCTACATTGTAGTTGATTCGGCTAACATTGTTTCCTACTTTTTATAAGTTTGAATTAGCTGAAGTTTAACTTGGTCAACATTTTTTCCTAATGTTTATAAGGTTGGTCGAGATATTTCTGTATTTGGTCAACATACCCATTTGAATAACAAATTTTCCTACTTTTTTATAAGTTTGGACCACATATTTATAAATTTGGTTGAAATGTGTCTTGACTTGGTCGATATTTTTTCACACTTGATTAATGTTTACTGCCTTACTTTTTATAAGTTTGATCGAGATATTTCTGTATTTGGCCAACATGCTTCCCATTTGGCTAAGAAATTATCCTACTTTTTATAAGATTGAATGATATATTTATAAGTTTGCATGAAATATTTCTTTACTTGATCAACATTTTTTCCCCCCATCTAATTAAAAAAAAGTTTCCAACCTTTTATAAACTTGGCTGAGATATTTCTTAACTTGGTCAATATTTTTTTCACATTTGGTTAACAAAGTTTCCTACTTTTCATAAGTTTGGATGAGATATTTATAAATTTGCTTGAAATATTTCTTTACTTGGCCAATATTTTGTTCCCATTTGGTTAAAAGATTATCCCACTTTTTATAAGTTTTTATGACATATTTATAAGTTTGGTTGAGATATTACTTAACTTGGTTGATATTTTTTCACAGTTGATTAACAAACTTTCCTACTTTTCCCAAGTTTGGACGCGATACTTCTTTACTAGGCCAATATTTTTCCCTTTTGGTTAACAAAGTTTCCTTCTTCTTCTTCTTCAGCGTTCCGAGCCATTGAGGTTCTTTGCTGCAGATACAATCCGTCTCCATTCATCTCTCTGGTGGACCTTCTCTTGCCAGTCGTTGATTCCAAGTGCTTGTAGGTCTGTATATATATTATCTCTCCACTGCCTTCTTGGTCGACCTCGGGGTCTACGGTCATTTATTTCCTGAGTGTAAGCGAGTTTTGTTTCCCTATTATCTTCCATTCTTTCTATATGCCCCAGCCATTGTAGTCTATTAGCCTTCATGATACCAGTGATTAGCGGGGACTTAAACAGATCATAAATGTCTTTGTTACTTCTTCTTTTCCACTCTCCACTTTGTGTATCCCTAATGGGTCCAAAGATGCGTCTTAAAATTTTGTTCTCAAAGGTTTTGTAACAAGGCTTCGTCTTCTTTCGTTGTACTCCAGGTTTCAGAGCCATACAGTACAACTGGTCTGATCAGTGTTTTGTATATTGTGATTTTGGTGTTACGAGATAGCGATTTTGATTTTAGTAGATGTTGTAGTGCATAGTTTCCTGCTTTTTAAAAAATAAATTTGGCCGAGATATTTCTTTACTTGGTCAATATTTTTTTCCGATTTGGCTACCAAATTGTCCTACTTTTTATAAATTTTGTTGAGCTTTTTCTTAACTTGATAAACATGTCCCTACGTTTTATAAGTTTCGACGAGATATTCCTTTACTTGGCCAATATTTTTCACAGTTGGCTAACAAATTTCCCTACTTTTTATAAGTTTGGTTGAGATATTTCTAAACTTCATCAACAAAATTTTCCCACATTTTATAAATTTGAACGAGATATGTCTTTATTTGGCCAATATTATTCCCATTTGGCTAACACAAAATTTCTTACTGTTTATATGTTTGGATGAGATATTTCTTTATCTGGCCACTGTGTTTCACATTTGGGTAGCAAATTTTCCTACTTTTTATAAGTTGGGCCGAGATAAGTATTTAATTGGTCAATATTTTTCCCCATTTGGTTAAGAAATTTTCTTACTTTTTAAAAATTTGGATGATATATTTCTTTATTTGGCCAATATGTTTCACATCTGGGTAACACATTTTTCTACATTTTATAAGTTTGGACACGATATTTATACGTTTGACCGATATTTTTCCCATTTGGTTAACATTATTTTCTACTTTTTATAAGTTTGGACGCGATATTTCATTACTTGGTCGAATATTTTCCCATTTGGCTAACATAGTTTCTTATTTATAAGTTTGGCTGAGATATTTCCTATTTTGTACGTTTTAGTTGATTTGGCTATAATTTCCCCTACTTTTTATATGCTTGGCTGAGATATTTCTTATATTGGCCAAAAGTTTTATTAGTTTGGCTAATACATTTTTCAACTTTTTATAAGTTTGGACACTATATTTCTGTATTTTACCGACATTTTTAATAATTTGGCTAACATATATAATTATTTGAATGGTGAAGTGATACATCGAATCTGTACTTTTGTCTGGATGTGAAACGTAGAACAATGAGCAGACATCTTGAAAAACATATATTGGCATTGGAAATAGGTTTCTGGGGAAAGATTAAAGACCCCGTGGACAGACAGAGAGATAATTAAAGTGTAAAATGTTTGATTTGAATCGTGATAACTCGTCAGGCCAGCTCGTGAAGTTTCATGTTACATGAGATCTCTAAGATCAAGCCGGGACAGCTTGTGTATGTTATTATGCAGCTGATAAAATGAGCTTCTTCTTCTTCTTCTTTTCGTTCACTTGAAATATGTCTATAACTGCAATGTTGTCTCTTGTATGAATCTAACAGTCTTTTTCAGTTCACACAGCGGTCCACAGAGTTTATCTTCCACTGTCGTCGCTCTAGGCCAGAAGGTTTGCCTAGATATGTTATATTTTGGGCAGTCTTGGAGTATGTGCTATGCTGTCTGCGACGCCAATCCACATGGCTGTTTCACCAATCTTGAATTTTGTATACATGTGGTTGCATAATCTATTGATAAAATGAGCTAAACACTCGTCAGTGTATGACCGCTAGCTGTTATGTACAGATACGTCTTCCCCTAGCCTGGCGTAGGCGCTCACAGCTCTGCTCTATGACTAGTAGACAGGCTTAGTCGGATACTGTGATGAAATGGTTATAGATGCTTATACTACATTCGAAACTGCCATTTGTTGTATTATTGTTGAGATTGTAGTTTCGTGTCCTTTGGTGTTACTCGGTGGCCCACTCTAATGGATATAGAAAGAGAAAGGAGACAATTTTAGAGTTCAGATGCGCCATTGACAAGGTAGTAATATCACTCTCACAGATGGTGGTCATCACTGAGTTAGGTCTCCTGGTTCAACAACCCACAGAGCACCATCTTTCTGTGGTATCCCTTTTAACCACGTGTCTGGGATGTACCTTACACATGTTACCGGATAAAACACCACAGTTGACCGGAAGTAACCATTACCCACGTGGCCCGGTTGTATTCTTATGCATGCAACTGGAAGCAACGCACCTACGTGGTTCGGTCGTAGCCATTACTCACGTGTCCCGCATGTATCCTAATGCATGTGACGGAATGCAACGCCATCTTTGACCTGATGTACCCTTATGCATGTGATCGGTTGTATGTGTTGCCCCTACGTGGTCCGGTCATAGCCATTAATCACACGTAAAGAGGTATCCTTTAAACATATAACCGGAAGTAACATCTCCACGTGTCCCGGATGTAACTGTAACAGAGTTAGGAATAGGAAGAAAGGGCAACGAGGTGTGCATAGTCAATAGGGAAATAGGGCGCGGTCAAGCACCATAATATGGGGTAGTTAGGATGGGTCGTGAGATGACGAGGATCTTGGAAACAAGGTCAGTTGTGAACGACCCATCCTTCGATATGGAGGTATGATTTAGCTGAGTGACTTCTGGCTTGATTGAAGGTTTGTTGATTATGAATAAATTAATATGAAACCAGAACTGTCTTAGAGTTATTGCCGGTTCACCGTCACTTCGCTGTACTATTACATAACCATTACTTAGTCCTGGGTGTATCCTTATGCATGTGACCAGCATCAGCTCCCCACATGAACCGGTCGTAGCCATTAATCACGTGTTCGGATTGCACTATCACACAGCCCGAGGACGAGGGTTGTATCTCTAACATACCCCTAATGGTATGATGATAGAATTTAATTCATCATTCTTGTAGGCAGTATTAACCACATTATAAAACGAAAATATCTATGACCTTATGACGATCGGAATCGCAAATATGCCTCGAAGTTGTTGATGGCAGACCTCCTAGCCCGTGTCGCCATCTTTACTTTTCACTTTAAGCATCAGAAATACTATTTTTAATATTACCTCGTATATACTATTACATTTAATAAGGAAAGTTTAACTTTTAAAATATACAAAACTGGTAGCAGTTAAATATCCTCACTCGCGAAATATGAAAATTCATCTCCTTAAGGTTTGTTGTGGATAGATATAAGTGGCTATGATACAGACGTTTTGGTTCAGGGGCGATCAAGATATACTGACTGGGTAATAACATGCCGTACTACTAATTTTCACACATGTGAAATTTATGATTACTGCAACCCTACCACACCAATTCACACATGCATACACATCCCAACCACTACACCTATTATTAGCCATCATCTTTACTTTGTAAGTTTTTCATTTAAATGTATCATGATAGTGTTTGAATCACTACTGACCCTCTACTACACTAATAACCGTTATCCACCGCTTAACACCGCATGACACTACGCCACACCCACTGCAACTAATACCTACCGGCCATCTTTACTTTTTAAGGTTTTCATTTGCAACCCGTATGATGGTAGTGTTTAAACCACTACGAGCCCCTAAAGATCACTAATAACCGCTATCTACCACTTAACACCTAACGACACTCCGCCATACCCACTACATCCAATACTACCGGCCATCCTTACTTATTAAGATTTCCACTTGCATCCCATATGATGAGTGTTTAAACCACTACGACCCTCTACAGATCACTAATAACCGCTATCCACCCCTCAATAATGAATGCCACTAAGCCATACCCACTACAACCAATACTACCGACCATCTTTTCTTTTTAAGGTTTTTATTTTTAACCCGTATGATGATAATGTTTGTACCACTATGACCTTCTACAGATCACTAATAACCGCTACCCACCCCTTAAAAACGAATGACACTAAGCCATACCCACTACAACCAATATTACCGGACATCTGTACTTTCTCAAGGTTTTCATTTGAAGAGCTTTATGATGACAGTGTATAAACCACTACGGCCCTCTCAATCAATCAATCATGTGCCATGCTGGAAAGCGTGGGCGGTCATGACTCGCCATTTCACTAGATGACCAGCGTCGTGGATCACCTCAGTGTTCCTGTCTCTCCATGCCTTGTGGTTAAGCCTTCCAGGTATTTTTCTCTCGGTCTTCCTCTTGGTCTGTTCCCTTCGATCTTGCCAGTTGACACTAAGTTCTCAAATCCATTTCTTCTCATAACACGTCCAAAAATGTTGGACTGTTTACGTCTAATTTCTCTAATCAATTTACGATTTTCACTTGTCTCCTGTAGTACGTGGTCATTGGTTTTTCTGTCTGTCCATGGTATTCTTTGCATTTTTCCTCAGAAACCACATTTCTGCAACCATCAGATGTTTTTCAGCTTGACTGCACACTGTCCAAGTTTCACATCCATACAAAAGAATAGGCTCTCCAGGAATCACGAACAGCGAAAATTCTGGGGTTGACTGCTACGTCCTGTGAAGGACATGCAACTTAATATTTTTTTTTTAATGTATCCCCTCAGCACTTTTTCTCGTTTCAATTGACATCTTTGTATTGGTCAGAATGATTTTCATCTTGCTAAAGGCTACTTTCGCCATGGCGATTTTTGTTCTAATCTCTTCAAGGCATCTCCCATCAGATGCTATGACTGTTCAGAGATACAGATAACTAATAACAGATATCCACCCATTTACAACGAATTTCACTAAGCCATATCCACTACTACCCACCATCTTTATTTTTAAAAAGTTTTCATTTGTAACCCGTAAGATGATTGTGTATAAGCTACTACGGCCCTCTACAGACCATATTTACATTATTACTTATTACGGTTTTTCTATGACGCCCGTCGCGGCTCAAGGGTTCGAAACTCCTCGCCCCACCCCATGTTCGGGCACCCCAGCGCCCCACCTCACCCCCTTCCCCCCCCCCCCCACACACACACACAGGGTCGGATTTTACGCTTAAGGGATGTAATAGAGCAAGCATTGAGAATGCGGAGTCGATTTTGGGCGGAGTCGGATGACATCACATAGAGACTAGTGACAGCCCAGACTAGTGACAGCCCAGACTAGTGACAGCCCAGACTAGTGACAGTCTAGATTAGTGACAGCCCAGACTAGTGACAGTCTAGATTAGTGACAGCCCAGACTAGTGACAGTCTAGATTAGTGACAGCCCAGACTAGTGACAGTCTAGATTAGTGACAGCCCAGACTAGTGACAGTCTAGATTAGTGACAGCCCAGACTAGTGACAGCCCAGACTAGTGACAGTCTAGATTAGTGACAGCCCAGACTAGTGACAGTCTAGATTAGTGACAGCCAGACTAGTGACAGTCTAGATTAGTGACAGCCCAGACTAGTGACAGCCCAGATTAGTGACAGCCCAGACTAGTGAAAGTCTAGATTAGTGACATCCCAGACTAGTGACAGTCTAGATTAGTGACAGCCCAGACTAGTGACAGCCCAGACAAGTGACAGTCTTAGATTAGTGACAGCCCAGACTAGTGACAGTCTAGATTAGTGACAGCCCAGACTAGTGACAGTCTAGATTAGTGACAGCCCAGACTAGTGACAGTCTAGATTAGTGACAGTCTAGATTAGTGACAGCCCAGACTAGTGACAGCCCAGACTAGTGACAGTCTAGATTAGTGACAGCCCAGACTAATGACAGTCTAGATTAGTGACAGTCCGGACTAGTGACAGTCTAAATTAGTGACAGCCCAGACTAGTGACAGCCCAGACTTTTGACAGCCCAGACTAGTGACAGTGTAGATTAGTGACAGCCCAGACTAGTGACAGTCCAGATTAGTGACAGTCTAGATTAGTGACAGCCCAGACTAGTGACAGTCTAGATTAGTGACAGCCCAGACTAGTGACAGCCCAGACTAGTGACAGCCCAGACTAGAGACAGTCTAGATTAGTGACAGCCCAGACTAGTGACAGCCCAGACTAGTGACAGCCCAGACTAGTGACAGTCCAGACTAGTGACAGCCCAGACTAGTGACAGTCTAGATTAGTGACAGCCCAGATTAGTGACAGCCCAGACTAGTGACAGCCCAGACTAGAGCAGCCCAGACTAGAGACAGTCTAGATTAGTGACAGCCCAGACTAGTGACAGCCCAGACTAGCGAAAGTGAAAGTCACCATAGTGCAGCTCAGACCAATGGCATCACAGAATGCCACAGTACAGAATGCCACAGTACAGAATGAGTTAATAAATTTTCTGTACATGCAAAAACACAAAGAGACAATGCACGTGAAACACTATCTTTGAAATGGCTAACTATGACGATAATTTCACGTATTACACAAAGGTCGTCACAGGGTCGTCACTTAGAAGCTATAGTCTGTCCCGAAAAGAATGCCTTCATTCATGATCAATTATTTTGAAAACTGTCTGTTGCATCGTTATGAAATGTTTCCT
The DNA here is from genome assembly GCA_014155875.1 of Cepaea nemoralis. NCBI lineage: Eukaryota > Metazoa > Mollusca > Gastropoda > Stylommatophora > Helicidae > Cepaea > Cepaea nemoralis. The sequence goes on along the minus strand of JACEFZ010028393.1, from coordinate 300,577 downwards.
GCCGTCTTATATTTCCCCCCACCCAAGGAATATGTCTTTGATAGGTCCAAAAGCAACTTAAATCATCGAAAGCGGCGACATTTCTTTGATGTTTTGGGGAAAATGTAGTGAATTCTCGCTAACAAACTAGTCTTACAATAAACCACGTTATTTCTGGTAAGGACACAAGTACAAGGCGTAGCCAGATTCGTATGGGAGTGGGTGCAATAAAAAAGTAGCTTAAAAGTCGACAGGGTCGACTGCATTGCACCGGGTTTTTATCCCATATGGCTCAGTCTCTTTCCGCAGGGCGGAAAGCGTCGCACAAAGCACGAACTCCGTATCTCCAGCGACGACCCTCGGGAGTCTCCGAAAAAGTGCACTCGTGAAATGAAGGAATCGAACATACAACCTTCGGAGCCCGAGTCAGACGGCTTGACCACTTCACCACGGAGAATCCCGAGAGGGGTGTAATGTGTAATATTACAGAGAATTTACAGACGCATGGGGCAAATAATGTGTAAATTGACAGGAAAGTAGAAGGAATATATTTCTTACCTTATTTTTCATTTCCTTCTTGTTTCTTCAGCTGCTGGTTAATAATGTGTACACAAGTATTCATGTTAGCTTTTTATATTGAGTTCGTGAAAGCTTCCAAATAGCTGTGCGTTAATGTGCGTATGGAGTGACCAGAAATCATACCGCAATTTAATCATCTTGTGTCTATTTTTAAGGATCTGTTCCGCTTTCTGTGTAGTTTGTTCACACATACACATGGGTGGCAGACCCGCTTTGAGTCTTCGTGAAAGATTGTCTACTCTGCTGTTTACTGTTCCGAGACGGAACATGATTACCTGTTTTGCACTATGAAAATAACTGTCAGTGTCTCTGTGGTGGGTTTTCTTCTTAACGACCAAGATGTTGGTCCTCTTTTCATTGAAGTTTTATAGATTGATTCGTATGCACGTGTGTTGTCCCCTAATTTGACAACGTGTTTGCTCTCACGTTTCTTGTTATGCCACAATATGTCAGTTTCCACCGCAATATTACTCTTCTGTTGGTATTCAGTGCGTTTAGTGTTTTGTTTTTCTTCAATACCAGTTGTTTGTCACCGCTGAGGGCTTGCGGAATTGAAAATTCATCACTGTGGAATAAAACTGTTGCCATTGACATAGTGTTGATGCTGTAATGTTTAGGGCCTGCAATTCGTCGGAATAGTTGGAGCAAAATATCCAAGTAAGCGTGCACACGGATTAAGGTCTGCGATCTGCTCAGACCTTAATCTGTGTCGGACGATTCCAGTAGGTTGATGACTGCTCTCGGTTGCATAAAATTCAATCCATCCTTTCTCCAATAGTCCTCTTCCTCTTTCAACACATGGTCCTCACAGTTTCCCAGTAACTTTTATCAATATTTAATAGCGCGGACTGGATTAGTATCTTGACGTCAGACAATTTGAATATAGTATTGTCAGCTGCCACCTGTCCTTTAATTTTAGCCCACACAAGTTCTATAGGGTTAAAATGAGAGTGGTACTGCGGAAGTCTCAAGCACCTATGACGATGCTCTTCTATCAACTTGTCGATTTGATATTTCTTGCTTTTGGGCGTCTGTTTTACAAGGGACAACCATTCTAGCTAGAAATACCTTTCTGGAAATGGTATGTTTTCCATTCGGAACCATGTCTTTATTGCTCCTTTTGTGCTCGATGCTGTAGGTATTTTGTCTTCTTGGGCAACAACATTGATATCATGCATTGTCCATAATTGGACACGACGGTCTATCTAGGGATGGAAGCACAGTATTCTTGAGCCAATCTCTAAATACATTACCATTCATCTTATCATGATAATCCCTATTGTCTGCATGCTTTGATACGAACACGAGCCCAGCATTCTGTTGTAAGCCATTATGCGTATTACCTGCATGGGCCATGACCAAAAGCTGTCCTATGCTACTGGGCACATATCGCTTTATCTGTCCATCCACTGACTGCCATTCCTCATCACTTGTGTGGTTCGCATTGATCCACATTTCATCCAAACACACTATGCCATAATTTTCTTTGCGCATTTCCCTTATTTCACGTAGCTATCTGTTTCTCATGGCTCTTAAATGCGGCTGCTCGCAAAGAATATTTCTACCTCCCTTGTACTTTCTAAAAGTGAAGATAATGTCCTTATAATTTTCCACAAAGTTGTTTTGGATGGCTCTATGTTATTGTTCTTTCTGAACCAAACCCTAAGTTTTCTTACAGTCACTGTTTCTTTGGCATCCAGCATTTTTATAATGCTGGATAATCCTGGATATAAAATCCAAAATTTTTATAACGGTATAAATATATATATCGGTGGCGACGTGGTCAAGCCTTTTGACTCGGGCTCCAAAGGTTGTGGGTTCGATTCCGGGCCGCATCCTTCGGTTCACGAGTTAAATTTTTCGGAAACTCCTGTGGGTCGTCGCTAGAGCTGCGGAGTTCGTGCTTTGTGCGATGCTTTCCGCGCTGCGGAAAGAGACCGAGCCATATGGGATAGAACCCGGTGCAATGAAGTCGACCCTGTCGACTTTTTAAAGCATTTCATAATAGCTCGCCTTATGAAATCTTTGTCAAAGCTGTCTACAATAACCTTTCTACCTACCGTTTGTTATTGCGTGTTGGTTTTATTCCAGATTCTTGCACCCATCGACGAAATGACCGTTTACTCAAACCCAATGTATGCACTGTTCTTTTTTTTTCTCGGGATTTAACAGTTTGAAACAGTTTCCTTCTATCAGCTTCTTGTCAAAAAAAATTCGTATACAACTTCATAGCGATGCTTTGAAGTGTACACAATTTCACATTCAATCCCACTGAACAACATTCACACATTCAGATGTTAGCGATAAGTGGTAAGATTTTTAAAAAAATAATCAGGATTCATGAAAGTACCCACATACTGACGACACCTCTGAACTAGTCTGAACACTCCCATTTTAAACTGTGCGGGGTTCTTGTCATAAGGCGTTTCTCGTGAACCACGAGAAAATTAATCATTCAAAGCTGATGTTTCCGTGTCAAAATGTAATACTTCTAAAAATGTGCACTTCATCTCTGACCCGTATATTATATACCGCATATAAACAAGACAGCAAATACATATATATATATATATATATATATATATATATATATATATATATATATATATATATATATATATATATATATATATATAAACAAATCAGACAGCGTCACAACAGAAATGATTAATGCTTTAGAAGAATATGGAATAGATAAAGTTACCAGTCTGCTTAATACAATATATGATACTGGAAATATACCTCAGGAGTTATGTAATTCTGTATTTATTGCAATCCCAAAGAAATCAGGAGCCTTGGAATGTGATCAACATCGAACAATTAGTATAATGAGTCACATCACGAAGATTTTGCTAAGAATTATCATGCAAAGAGTTAGGAGGAAAATACAACCTGAAATAGGAGAACAATGTGGGTTTGTAGAAGGCAAGGTTACAGTAAATGCTGTGTATATACTGAGAACCGTAATCGAACGTTCTATAGAAGTAAACAAAGATCTACACCTTTGGTTTATTGACTACACAAAGGCTTTCGATAAAGTGAGACATGTTGACATGATAAGGATGCTTGAAGATCTACAAATTGATGGAAAAGACCTTAGACTTGTAAAAAACATATATTGGAAACAACAAGCTGCCATAAGAGTTGATAATGAAGTAAGCCAATATCAGCCTATTAAGAGAGGTGTGAGACAGGGATTTGTAATGTCTCCAGATCTGTTTTCCCTCTACAGTGAAAGTATTTTCAGAAATATTGAACATATGGAAGGAATCAACATTGGGGGACGATGCATCAATAACATTAGATATGCAGATGATACAGTCTTGATTGCAGACAATGAACAGGACCTGCAAAATTTAGTAGATGCGGTTGTTACACACAGTGAACAACTAGGGTTAGAATTAAATTGTAAAAAGACACAGATTATGGTTGTCACTAGGAAGAACAAAATACCACAATGTAATATTCAAGTAAATGGGAATATTCTTCAACAAGTGAATAGGTACAATTATCTCGGAACAGTAATAACATCTGATGGGAGATGCCTTGAAGAGATTAGAACAAGAATCGCCATGGCAAAAGTAGCCTTTAGCAAGATGAAAAACATACTGACCAATAAAAAGATGTCAATTGAAACGAGAAAAAGAGTGTTGAGATGCTATATAGAACCTGTACTTTTATATGGATGTGAAGCTTGGACAATGAGCAGTCAGGCTGAAAAACATCTGATGGCTGTAGAAATGTGGTTTCTGAGGAAAATGCAAAGAATACCATGGACAGCCAGAAAGACCAATGAACAAGTCCTTCAAGAAACAAATGAAGATCGTAAACTGATTAGAGACATTAGACGTAGACAGTCACAATTTTTTGGGCATGTTATGAGAAGAAATGATTTGGAGAACTTGGTGACAACTGGTAAGATCGAGGGGAACAGACCAAGGGGAAGACCTAGAAGCAAGTACCTGGATGGCTTGGCCTTGTGGCATGGTCGAGACAGAAACACGGAGCTGATCCACGACTCTGGTGATCGAGTGAGATGGCAGAACATGACCGCCCACGCTTACCGGCATGGCACATGATGGATGGATGGATAAACAAACTTTGAAATCTGCTGTACAATCTCCAGAACAAACATTTTTTTGTTGGGTGGACATGATGATAAGGTTATAAGCTAAATCTCATAATTTTCCATCAGTTGGTTATTGAGATATGGATTTTTATATGGAGGCGAACAAATGTGAACGCACTATAAATGAAAACCGACATGGCTTTCAGGCACGGGAAAGCGTACAGACAACACCTTGATCATCCACGTTTGCAAAGCAAGTCTACACTAGCCTTTTCATCAAGTAGTAGAACACTTACAAGCAAGGTCGCTAAACAAACCGAGTACACACAGGTCACAGCGGATTATCAGTAAGCACGGAATGTAAGAAAGATCGAGAGAGATAACTACCAAACATGTTGTCGTCAGTGGAATAATGTGATTGCGCCTCTGGACGAAAGCAAATGAGACGCGGCTGGCTGCGAGATATGTCACTGCTGTATACCTCCAGGAATAAACAAATAAGATACATTGTGTTGGCTGCATCTGCAAGTTGGCGTTGGTAACATTTTAAGTGACGGTAGTTCAAAGTTGTGTGCGAGCATAATATCTGATAGAATCAACGTTCTAGACATCTATTCATTTTCAGATTACCTTGCGAGGCAAGCAGGTGAGTAGAGGCATGACACAGACTAGTGTCAGCACAGACAAATGTCATCACAGAGTAGTGTCAGCACAAACTAGTGTCATCACAGACTAGTGTCATCACAGACTAGTGTCATCACAGACTAATGGCAGCCCAGACTAGTGTCATCACAGACTAATGTTATCACAGACTAATGGCAGCCCAGACTAGTGTCATCACAGACTAGTGTCATCAAAGACTAATGGCAAGCCAGACTAATGTCATCACAGACTAATGTCATCATAGACTAGTGTCATCACAGACTAATGTCATCACAGACTAATGTCATCACAGACCAATGGCAGCCGAGACTAATGTCATCACAGACTTGTGTCATCACAGACTAGTGTCATCACAGACTAATGGCAGCCCAGACTAGTGTCATCACAGACTAGTGTCAGCACAGACAAATGTCATCACAGACTAATGTCAGCACAGACAAATGTCATCACAGAGTAGTGTCAGCACAAACTAGTGTCATCACAGACTATTAGCAGCCCAGACTAATGTCATCACAGACTAGTGTCATCACAGACTAATGGCTGCCCAGACTAGTGTCATCACAGACTAGTGTCATCACAGACTAGTGTCATCACAGACTAATGGCAGCCCAGACTAATGGCATCACAGACTAGTGTCATCACAGACTAGTGTCATCAAAGACTAGTGTCATCACAGACTAGTGTCATCACAGACTAGTGTCATCACAGACTAATGTCATCACAGACTATTGGCAGCCCAGACTAATGTCATCACAGACTAATGGCAACCCAGAAGATCAGTAAGTAGGCGCACTAGATTAATTGCAGCCCAGAATGTCCCACGCCGATATGAAGAGAGATTCAGGTCAGTGTTAACCCGACCCTGACATTAAATGTGAAGAGAGGTTCGGGTCAGTATTAACCCAGACCCTGACATCCAATGTGAAGAGAGGTTCGGGTCAGTATTAACCCAGACCCTGACATCCAATGTGAAGAGAGGTTCGGGTCAGTATTAACCCAGACCCTGACATCCAATGTGAAGAGAGATTCGGGTCAGTATTAACCCGACCCTGACATCCAATGTGAAGAGAGGTTCGGGTCAGTATTAATCCAGACACTGACATCCAATGTGAAGAGAGATTCGGGTCAGTATTAACCCGACCCTGACATCCAATGTGAAGAGAGATTCAGGTCAGTATTAACCCGACCCTGACATCCAATGTGAAGAGAGATTCGGGTCAGTGTTAACCCGACCCTGACATCCAATGTGAAGAGAGATTCGGGTCAGTATTAATCCAGACCCTGACATCCAATGTGAAGAGAGATTCATGTCAGTATTAACCCGACCCTGACATCCAATGTGAAGAGAGATTCGGGTCAGTGTTAACCCGACCCTGACATCCAATGTGAAGAGAGATTCGGGTCAGTATTAATCCAGACACTGACATCCAATGTGAAGAGAGATTCGGGTCAGTATTAACCCGACCCTGACATCCAATGTGAAGAGAGATTCAGGGTCAGTATTAATCCAGACACTGACATCCAATGTGAAGAGAGATTCGGGTCAGTATTAACCCGACCCTGACATCCAATGTGAAGAGAGATTCGGGTCAGTATTAATCCAGACACTGACATCCAATGTGAAGAGAGATTCAGGTCAGTATTAACCCGACCCTGACATCCAATGTGAAGAGAGATTCGGGTCAGTATTAACCCGACCCTGACATCCAATGTGAAGAGAGATTCGGGTCAGTATTAATCCAGACCCTGACATCCAATGTGAAGAGAGATTCGGGTCAGTATTAATCCAGACACTGACATCCAATGTGAAGAGAGATTCAGGTCAGTGTTAATCCAGACACTGACATCCAATGTGAAGAGAGATTCAGGTCAGTATTAACCCGACCCTGACATCCAATGTGAAGAGAGATTCGGGTCAGTATTAATCCAGACCCTGACATCCAATGTGAAGAGAGATTCGGGTCAGTATTAACCCGACCCTGACATCCAATGTGAAGAGAGATTCGGGTCAGTGTTAACCCGACCCTGACATCCAATGTGAAGAGAGATTCGGGTCAGTATTAATCCAGACACTGACATCCAATGTGAAGAGAGATTCGGGTCAGTATTAACCCAACCCTGACATCCAATGTGAAGAGAGATTCAGGTCAGTATTAATCCAGACACTGACATCCAATGTGAAGAGAGATTCGGGTCAGTATTAACCCGACCCTGACATCCAATGTGAAGAGAGATTCGGGTCAGTATTAATCCAGACACTGACATCCAATGTGAAGAGAGATTCAGGTCAGTATTAACCCGACCCTGACATCCAATGTGAAGAGAGATTCGGGTCAGTATTAACCCGACCCTGACATCCAATGTGAAGAGAGATTCGGGTCAGTATTAATCCAGACACTGACATCCAATGTGAAGAGAGATTCGGGTCAGTATTAATCCAGACACTGACATCCAATGTGAAGAGAGATTCAGGTCAGTATTAATCCAGACACTGAAATCCAATGTGAAGAGAGATTCAGGTCAGTATTAATCCAGACACTGACATCCAATGTGAAGAGAGATTCAGGTCAGTATTAATCCAGACACTGACATCCAATGTGAAGAGAGATTCGGGTCAGTATTAATCCATACCCTGACATCCAATGTGAAGAGAGATTCAGGTCAGTATTAATCCAGACACTGACATCCAATGTGAAGAGAGATTCGGGTCAGTATTAATCCAGACCCTGACATCCAATGTGAAGAGAGATTCGGGTCAGTATTAATCCAGACACTGACATCCAATGTGAAGAGAGATTCGGGTCAGTATTAATCCAGACCCTGATATCCAATGTGAAGAGAGATTCAGGTCAGTATTAATCCAGACACTGACATCCAATGTGAAGAAAGATTCAGGTCAGTATTAATCCAGACACTGACATCCAATGTGAAGAAAGATTCAGGTCAGTATTAACCCGACCCTGACATCCAATGTGAAGAGAGATTCGGGTCAGTATTAATCCAGGCACTGACATCCAATGTGAAGAGAGTTTCGGGTCAGTATTAACCCGACCCTGACATCCAATGTGAAGAGAGATTCAGGTCAGTATTAATCCAGACACTGACATCCAATGTGAAGAAAGATTCAGGTCAGTATTAACCCGACCCTGACATCCAATGTGAAGAGAGATTCGGGTCAGTATTAATCCAGGCACTGACATCCAATGTGAAGAGAGTTTCGGGTCAGTATTAACCCGACCCTGACATCCAATGTGAAGAGAGGTTCGGGTCAGTATTAATCCAGGCACTGACATCCAATGTGAAGAGAGGTTCGGGTCAGTATTAACCCGACCCTGACATCCAATGTGAAGAGAGATTCGGGTCAGTATTAATCCAGACACTGACATCCAATGTGAAGAAAGATTCAGGTCAGTATTAACCCGACCCTGACATCCAATGTGAAGAGAGATTCGGGTCAGTATTAATCCAGGCACTGACATCCAATGCGAAGAGAGTTTCGGGTCAGTATTAACCCGACCCTGACATCCAATGTGAAGAGAGATTCGGGTCAGTATTAATCCAGGCACTGACATCCAATGTGAAGAGAGTTTCGGGTCAGTATTAACCCGACCCTGACATCCAATGTGAAGAGAGATTCGGGTCAGTATTAATCCAGACACTGACATTCAATGTGAAGAGAGATTCGGGTCAGTATTAATCCAGACACTGACATCCAATGTGAAGAGAGATTCGGGTCAGTATTAATCCAGACACTGACATCCAATGTGAAGAGAGATTCGGGTCAGTATTAATCCAGACACTGACATCCAATGTGAAGAGAGATTCGGGTCAGTATTAATCTAGACACTGACATCCAATGTGAAGAGAGATTCGGGTCAGTATTAATCCAGACACTGACATCCAATGTGAAGAGAGATTCGGGTCAGTATTAATCCAGACACTGACATCCAATGTGAAGAGAGATTCGGGTCAGTATTAATCTAGACACTGACATCCAATGTGAAGAGAGATTCGGGTCGTATTAATCCAGACACTGACATCCAATGTGAAGATAGATTCGGGTCAGTATTAATCTAGACACTGACATCCAATGTGAAGATAGATTCGGGTCAGTATTAATCTAGACACTGACATCCAATGTGAAGAGAGATTCGGGTCAGTATTAATCCAGACACTGACATCCAATGTGAAGAGAGATTCGGGTCAGTATTAATCCAGACACTGACATCCAATGTGAAGAGAGATTCGGGTCAGTATTAATCCAGACACTGACATCCAATGTGAAGAGAGATTCGGGTCAGTATTAATCCAGACACTGACATCCAATGTGAAGAGAGATTCAGGTCAGTATTAACCCGACCCTGACATCCAATGTGAAGAGAGATTCAGGTCAGTATTAATCCAGACACTGACATCCAATGTGAAGAGAGATTCGGGTCAGTATTAATCCAGACACTGACATCCAATGTGAAGAGAGATTCAGGTCAGTATTAATCCAGACACTGACATCCAATGTGAAGAGAGATTCGGGTCAGTATTAATCCAGACACTGACATCCAATGTGAAGAGAGATTCGGGTCAGTATTAATCCAGACACTGACATCCAATGTGAAGAGAGATTCGGGTCAGTATTAATCCAGACACTGACATCCAATGTGAAGAGAGATTCGGGTCAGTATTAATCCAGACACTGACATCCAATGTGAAGAGAGATTCGGGTCAGTGTTAATCCAGACACTGACATCCAATGTGAAGAGAGATTCGGGTCAGTATTAATCCAGACACTGACATCCAATGTGAAGAGAGATTCGGGTCAGTGTTAATCCAGACACTGATACCCGATGATGAACACGGTCTCGCATACTCTGCAAGTGTCACAGCTTCAAGAAGGGAAGGCATGTCACCGACGCGGTCTACGCGGACACCGAATCCCCGCACCAATCAGTCGAAAGTCTTTAAAACCAGAATCGTTTTTGTTTTTATAGAAATGAGCCCTTCTCACGACTCAAAAGTCCTGAATGCCAAGGAAGAGTCGATATCCCTCTCACAGACGGCCGGCCCACAACAACACGAACCTGCTGAGAAAAGACTATTGTGGCCTGGTCATTTCTTGTGAAGGTTTGTAAATTATGTCATGGCAAGGGACGAAGAGGTCGACCACCAAAAACATGCAGCATATACAAAGTCAGTTAGATTCCTTTACATAACGGCGCAGTCAACCCCAACAGTGGATGTCTGTGATAATTTATCCAAGGTTTAAGTTCAGTAGTTTCTGTATTTACTATTTGCCGTGAATATTAATTGTGCGATCAGTAGAAGTAACCAAAGACCTACATCTTTGCTTCACTGCTTTTTCTTTGCTTGACGTCAACATGATGAAGATGCTTAAAGATCTACAAATTCACGGGAAAGACAGACTTGTAAATACAACATATACTGGAAACAGTAAACTGCCATAAAGATTGATATTGACCCTAGGTCAATATCAGCCCATTAAGAGAGGCGTGCGACAGTGATGTGTTGTAATGTCTCCAGATCTTTTTTCCTATAAACTGAAAATATTTTGTTTAGAAAATTAGAAGATATGAGAGGAATCACCTTTTAACAACTTGGTGACAATATCTTTGTTCTAGATTAACAGTGATGATAATATAGTGTAGCCGAAGAACCGTGTAATAACAAATGTGTGCCATCTGAACAACGTGATAATGATAATAACATCGTTGTGCCAGCTGAACAACTTAGTGGTGATGATAATAACACCGTTGTGCCAGCTGAACAACTTAGGTGATGATAATAACATCGTTGTGCCAGCTGAACAACTTAGGTGATGATAATAACATCGTTGTCCCAACTGAACAACTTCGTGATGATAATAACATCGTTGTGCCAGCTGAACAACTCGGTGATGATAATAACATCGTTGTGCCAGCTGAACAATTTGGTGATGATGATAATAACATCATTGTGCCAGCTGAAAAACTTGGTGGTGATGATAATAACATCGCTGTCCCAACTGAACAACTTAGGTGATGATAATAACATCGTTGTCCCAACTGAACAACTTCGTGATGATAATAACATCGTTGTGCCAGCTGAACAACTTGTTGGTGATAATAACATCGTTGTGCCAACTGAACAACGTAGGTGATGATAATAACATCGTTGTGCCAACTGAACAACTTAGGTGATGATAATAACATCGTTGTCCCAACTGAACAACTTAGGTGATGATAATAACATCGTTGTGCCAGCTGAACAACTTAGGTGATGATAATAACATCGTTGTGCCAACTGAACAACGTAGGTGATGATAATAACATCGTTGTCCCAACTGAACAACTTAGGTGATGATAATAACATCGTTGTGCCAGCTGAACAACTTAGGTGATGATAATAACATCGTTGTCCCAACTGAACAACTTCGTGATGATAATAACATCGTTGTGCCAGCTGAACAACTTGGTGATGATAATAACATCGTTGTGCCAGCTGAACAACTTGTTGGTGATAATAACATCATTGTGCCAACTGAACAACGTAGGTGATGATAATAACATCGTTGTGCCAACTGAACAACTTAGGTGGTGATAATAACATCGTTGTGCCAGCTGAACAACTTAGGTGATGATAATAACATCGTTGTGCCAGCTGAACAACTTGGTGGTGATAATAACATCGTTGTGCCAGCTGAACAACTTGGTGATGATAATAACATCGTTGTGCCAGCTGAACAACTTGGTGGTGATAATAACATCGTTGTACCAGCTGAACAACTTGATGTTGATGATAATAACATCGTTGTGCCAGTTGAACAACTTGGTGATGATAATAACATCGTTGTGCCAGTTGAACAACTTGGTGATGATAATAACATCGTTGTGCCAGCTGAACAACTTGGTGATGATAATAACATCGTTGTGCCAGTTGAACAACTTGGTGATGATAATAACATCGTTGTGCCAGTTGAACAACTTGGTGATGATAATAACATCGTTGTGCCAGCTGAACAACTTGGTGATGATAATAGCATCGTTGTGCCAGTTGAACAACTTGGTGATGATAATAACATCGTTGTGCCAGCTGAACGACTTGATGTTGATGATAATAATTGTTTTGCCAGCTGAACAACTTAATGATAACATCGATGCACCAGACGAGCTACATGATAATGACCATAACATAATTTTACCATGCTGACAAATTGATGCTGATAATATCGCTGTACCCGCTGATGAACTGAATGATGATGGCAGCACCGTGTACATTGACACCTTGCCGTCTTGACAGACGATAGTTTGTTACGTTGTGCTTCAAAAAGGCATAATAATTACAACCCATGGCGGTGGCGAATGTGATCATTTGCACCATCTTACGTCTCATACGCTAGTTGTATGACTTATCTGCAATAATTTTCTCTTTTTCCTTTATTCCATTTCTGATATTTGCCCTCCACGCAACACGTTCAGCGGCGACTTGCTCCCAATGTTCATTATCAATCATGTCCCGCTTACACACATCTTTGTATCGTAGTAGAGGCCGACCCTGAGATCTCTTACCCACCTGTAATTCACCACACACACACACAAATGTCCTTTGTTATTCTACCGTCATCTATCCTCCTAACGTGTCCTATCCACCTAAGTCTACGAAGACAGAGAATGGAGCACACCGTCACACAACCTGATCTTTCCAATACTAAAGTATTTGTAATTTTGTCTTGTCACTTAATGCCAAGTATTCTTCGCAGACACCGCATATGAAAGCTGTTTAAACGTGTCTCTTGGTGTGAGTAAGTTGTCCAGGTTTCACTGCCATAAAGAAGAGTACTAAGGACACAGGCTTGATAGACAAGGACTTTTGTTTTGGCAGTAAGCTTCCTGTTCTCCCATACTCTTTTTGTTAACCAGTTCATTGTTGTTGCTGCCTTACCAATCCTGATGCTGATTTTCTGATCTAGGGATACTTCGCTACTTACCTCTGATACTAGATATGTAAAATTGTCTACTATCTCTAGTTCGGCGTCGTCAATAACTATTGATGTCGTGACATAATCTGTCTTCGGTTTGCTACCACCATCCTGACCATGAAAGGCATATTTCAGCAGAAGTGAAAAGTATATTCCAAAGAGAGTGAGAACTAGTATACAACCTTGCTTAACTTCACTCTTGATTTCAAACTCTTCTGAAGTTGCACCATCTAACTTGATTATACCCTTCCTGTCTGTGTGGAGCGATTCCACAATGGACAGAAGATTTGGTGGGCAGCCAATCTTCTTTAGTGCCTTGAACAGACCCTTACGACTGACCAAATCAAATGCCTCTGTGAGGTCGATTAAAGTAATAAACAGTGGTTGATTCTGTTCACGGCATTTTTCTTGCATTCGTCGCAATGAGAATATCATATCAATGGTAGACCGGTTCTGTAGAAAGCCACACTGTGATCCGGGGTAGACTTGATCTCCTAGGAATTGAAGTCTGCACAGAACAATTCTGACAAATACTTTTCCAACAATACACAGAAGTGAGATACCCCTATAGTTGTTGCAGTCGCTCCGATCGCCCTTGTTCTTGTACAGTGTTATGGTGTTTGAAATCCTGTGGGACTTGTCCTTCTCGTCAGCATAGCTCTATTAGCTGGTGGATCTGTAGAGTGAGTGTGTCTTGCCCACTCCTGATAACCTCTATTGGAATCCCATCCTTATCTGGGACCTTGCCAGATGCAAGTTCCTTTATAGCACACTTAACTTCTGTTATGGTGGGAAATGTGTCCAGTTGGTCATGAGTTGCTAGGGCCTGTATCGCGTTGAGGGCATCATCCGCTAGTTTGGTCTCACTTGCACATTAGTAAAGCTCCAAATAGTGCTCTACCCATCTGTCCGTCTGCTGTTTCTTATCAGTGATGATTTCTCCAGTCAGTGTTTTCAGTGGTGCACAGACTTTCTTTATCCCTTCATACATGCTTCTGATGTTCCCATTATCACTTACATTTTGAATAGACTTACATAACTTGATCCAATAGTCATTTGCACACCTTTCCTAGCTTGCTTCATCTCGCTGAGAGTGCTACGCGTTGTACTTTACTTATTTCTTAAGAGAGCTATCTTCTTTTTTATCAGTCAATGGCTGCAGTGTCTGGCTGTTTGCCGCAAACCAGTCCTGCCTCTTATGATCCACAGTGCCTTAAACCCCTACCACTGTTTTATAAAGAGTTTCCTTAAGTTTACCCCAACTTTCACTTGCTGCACAATTTTCTGATGTATCAGTGAAAGCGTCAAGTTGCTGTTGGAACTCAAAGCAACTATCAGGATCGCGGGTGTTAATAATATTAATCCTGGGGCTAGATTTGTGTTTAGCTGTGTATATTCTCTTTGGTCTCAGTCTAACCCTTGCAACAACCAAAGAATGATCCGTATCACAGTCAGCACTGTGGTAACTTCGAGTTAATGATGTTTGGTTCAGATGTTGTCTCCGTGTGATGATGAAGTCCAACTGAAGTCGATGTCACACACCACGTGTTCACGTGCATCCATTGTGGACGAACATTGACAGCGCGAATTGGCCTTATCAGTCACATTCGCTACCGCCATGGGTTGTAGTTATTATGCCTTTTTGAAGCACAAACTATCGTCTGCCAAGACAGGTGCCAATGAATAACATTCGAAGGCCTTATTGGAGTCCATCAAGCAAGTACCAAGATCCACGCTGTACTCTGTATTTTTCATTTCCGTGTTGATGATGTGGTCCTGGTCGCTCTGTTCTGTCTGAGACTTGCCTGTATGAGTCAAAAGAACTGTTGCAAACCTTCACACAAATTGCTCGGTAGACACTAGATCTGGGGTGGCTAACCTTTTCAGCAGGCGGGCCAAATTTCAGAAATAATATTTCCTGCCGGGCCACGCACCTAATGTTTGTGTGTGTTAATTATAGTAAACAAGGAAGCGTGCTACAGCTTCGACCAGATCGTCGCTTCCCCTTCGCGGGCCACAACATGACGCCCGGCAGGCCGCACGCGGCCCGCGTGTTGGCCACCCCTGCACTAGGTACTTTCGTTCTGATTTGCCGTATTTTACCGGAGATTTCCCCCCGTTATTTTTCGTTTTTTTTTTTTTTGGGAAAGGGGGGGGGGGGGGGGGGGGGGGGGGGGGGTTGTTGTTTTGGTGTCTCCATTTAAAGGATATATAGAGTACTCTTTATGTTAAATTCCCCGATTATTTCAAGTTCGCGTTAAAAAAGGGACCAATTACTATAGTTTTTCCCTCCTCGGTTTACGTGTATACATCTCGTGGTTCTGAAATTCGTTTCTCACACAGAGATACAGAGTGACCTTTTCAGACCTAAGTAGACCCACAAATCACGTTTTATGTAGGTGTATTTGTTTGTTCTAATATGTGTTAGTAGATGTATCGTCCATTTTTATGTATATCTTGTCATTTTAGACTATTAAAGTCGGAAGGATCACCCCAAACGAAAAGGATGAAAATTGCATGCTCTGATGTGATATTTCAATTGCCGGAAATCGGAACTGAGAGGTAAGTATGAACATGATTTTAAATTCTCATTTTCTCTTCATTGCTTTCATCCTTTTGTTCTTCTCGTCCTGTCGTCACCTTTTGATGTAGTCACAGGAGATCTCCTTGACTATATGTTGTGTTTGTTTGCTGATGAAGGCTAATCGCCGCAACGTCCTGTACGTATCGTAAATATGTTATGTAAAGCTGCACTACTTTGTGTCATTTTACATTGTTTATATATAAACTGGCAGAGTTATAGGCCCTTGTGTTAGACAGCGGCTGTGTTAATCTCCTTGACGACAGTGCAACCAACAGTTGTGTGTGTAGGTAGGGTCACAAAAAGTGGAAAGGTCAAAACATATCTTCCTTGTAAATTATAAACGTACACACAAACATTAATATCTCGCTTTAAAATGGACCCACATAGTTGAATATGGTATCGTTGGATTTGTTTTTTCAACAGCTATCCAACTATGCAGGTTATATAATTAAAAAGCAATGTATAAATAGTTACTAAAGTGGCTAGTAGACACAGACGCGTGCTTCTACCCTTGACAGGATTAGTTATGTTGGTACATCGTCAGTCTGGCCACTACCCTTACTTCAATTGCCGAGCACAATCCCTCTAATGAACATTCTGGCTTTTTCGATACTTTCATGTAAATTGTTTGGCCCTACTTGCGGCATCTTTGTAGTATACTTTTATTTTCTGTTAAAGCGTTCTCATCTATTACCCGTAAATTATGATCTGTCGATCTTTTAGTTTAGTCGATGGATCAACATCACGGCACACCCGTGTAACCCATAAGTGCTCCGTTCTACTCCTAACTCAAGCTTGAGTCCGGAGAAACTCAGCTCAGTGCACGAACTCCGTAGCATCCTGAAAGACTTTGGGTAGAAATTAGAAATAACTCGAAATTTTGCCCAGGCAGCGTCGTTAGGCTACTCTTTTTCGATTTCAAACTGCCAAGGGATTTTTTACATGCGCAACAATACACACGGGTGTCAGATCTCACTACCCAGAGACCAGGGGAAATTTGTTACGAGGAGTCCACGCGAAAAAATCCCGGCCCTCACCGGGGCTTGAACCCGCGACCTCCAGCACTCGAGGCGGACAGCATACCTCGAGACCACCCAGACCCCTCTGTCGATGTTTTGATTTTCTAGAACAAGCGGCCATATTTTTTTAAATTGTAACTGGAGATACTCTATACCAGTGGTTCTCAACCTTTTTTGGCTCATGCCGTCCCCCCTCCTCCCCCCTTTTGCCATATGTTCAGAACGTCATTCCCCTACTTTCGAATTTCCTCCCTATAAATCCACCCCCCTCCCCGACCCTTACTAAGTATACTTAAAAATGGAAGCTAAATTTAATAACACATACTAGAACAAGTCTATACATCTACATAAAACGTGATTTGCGGGTCTACTTACGTTTTGTAAAACGAATTTCATTAGGGCGAGAAGTACAGAACCGTAACATTTAGAGAGAAAAACAATATCAAGTAACTAGTGGGACGCAGAGGTGTTTCCAAGGCACCAGGGCCGGGTTATATACTGGCCAAGACCTATTGACTTGTCCTCGTTGAGCGTCCTGGGCAACAGGTCCCTTCGGGGTCCTGACATCACACTGATGTTGGACAACAGGATGCCTTCATCCGACATACAGGACTTTGCGTTGGAGCTCAAGCCAACGAACACAAGCAAGCAAGCAAGCAAGCAACTAGTTCTTATATTAATTCGAAATGGAAATAATCTTAATTTCCCCCACCCCCCCCCCCAGAATTCCCCACCGGTTGAGAACCACTCTACTGCTATTATTCACTGCAGACTGTTGCTTGTATTGTTCGAATCCACACGATAATTTCAAATGTAAAGCCAATTCTTTCTGTTTGCCCCAGAAAAGCCTAACTGCTAATTCCTCACTATATTTGAGCAATCGGTTATTGTTCTCCCTATACAGTATTCGTTTCGTATACTATGGATCGTGCAAACAGAAAGAGTTTGTTGAAATTTGAAATTACCGCGCGGGAAAAACAAATGCTCTGTATTCGAACAATACCTCAGGTGTGCGTTTTAGGTATTTCAGCCAAAGTATGATTCACGTCACATGTTACAACTATGCAGCACACACACCGACAATATACAGCACACTATGGTGTGTAACTTCTGTGCTGGACTGATGCAGTACCGAAGGATAATATATCACTAAATGTGACCTCCCATTTCAACAGAAGGACGAATATCGCCATAATCCATAATAAGATCATCCTGCAATTTCGTTGCTCTGTGAACGGAAATTTACTTGATAATACTTATTCAGTTGATTGTGTACAATGTTTCAGTTGCATATCTGTTTCTGTCAGCTATAAGTCTGCCACAACTGTCAGCTATATGTCTGCCACAACTGTCAGCTATATATGTCTGCCACAACTGTCAGCTATATATGTCTGCCACAACTGTCAGCTATATATGTCTGCCACAACTGTCAGCTATATATGTCTGCCACAACTGTCAGCTATATATGTCTGCCACAACTGTCAGCTATATATGTCTGCCACAACTGTCAGCTTTATATGTCTGCCACAACTGTCAGCTATATATGTCTGCCACAACTGTCAGCTATATATGTCTGCCACAACTGTCAGCTTTATATGTCTGCCACAACTGTCAGCTTTATATGTCTGCCACAACTGTCAGCTATATGTCTGCCACAACTGTCAGCTATATATCTGCCACAACTGTCAACTATATGTCTGCCACAACTGTCAGCTATATATGTCTGCCACAACTGTCAGCTATATATGTCTGCCACAACTGTCAGCTATATATGTCTGCCACAACTGTCAGCTATATATGTCTGCCACAACTGTCAGCTATATGTCTACCACAACTGTCAGCTATATGTCTGCCACAACTGTCAGCTTTATATGTCTGCCACAACTGTCAGCTATATGTCTGCCACAACTGTCAGCTTTATATGTCTGCCACAACTGTCAGCTATATGTCTGCCACAACTGTCAGCTATATGTCTGCCACAACTGTCAACTATATGTCTGCCACAACTGTCAGCTATATATGTCTGCCACAACTGTCAGCTATATATGTCTGCCACAACTGTCAGCTATATATGTCTGCCACAACTGTCAGCTATATGTCTGCCACAACTGTCAGCCATATGTCTGCCACAATTGTCAGCTTTATATGTCTGCCACAACTGTCAGCTTTATATGTCTGCCACAACTGTCAGCTATATGTCTGCCACAACTGTCAGCTATATGTCAGCTATAGTTCCTTACACATCAAGATGGGCTTTCCCTGGCATAGGATTCAGCACTGTTGTCCGTCTGTTCCCAAGTATGTGAAAAATTTTGTGTCAACTGCAACTGAACTCAGTCCTTATATAGTAGGTTAGTACTCTAACCAATTTTCCATATATCATCCTTGCACTCTGGACAAGACCATAGGTGCCCAGATTTCCCCTCCTCCCCTAACATATGCATCAGTGTCTGGCTTATAGTGCCAGTTCTGTGTTGATTGGCGAGGCCCTTCATTCTTCAGATGTGCCTCTCGTGTCTGGCCGTGTCAGTTCTAACTCTCCAGTCTCTCATTTTAGAATAAGATGTGGATTCACTGGCGTCCCTTCACTCTCGACATCTCTCTAAGGGCGTCAATAGGACCGGCACGATCCAAGGGCAGGCCATCTGCAGCAATCCAATCCACTGTCTACGTACAGAACCCGTCTCGACCTTTCGGATCATGCACATTGAATCACTCAGTACACAAACGTTGTTATAGTTCTGTGACTCCAGCCACACGAAAGCCTGTGTTACTGCCATCATATCCATCGTCATGCTGCTCGTGGTCATAAAGGGCATCACTGGCTTCTTGAATGGTTTGGCCTGCCGAATGTGCCGTGAATTGCCACAATCTTCTCTGCTGCTATATAACAGATTATGTATACATATCTTTATTATTAGAAATGCAAAATGAAGCGCGTAATAACAAGCATGCTAATGACCATACAGTATTACCACAGACAAGGGAGATAACCTAGCGAGTCAGTCAACTTCCACGCCTCACATGGTTGTGTTGATTCACTATCAAATTGGACAACTGCGTTTTAACACTGATGCCCGATGCCTCGGCGTTCAAATTGTGTGAGCCCTTATAAACGAGAGAGACTGGCATCGCTGCGGGTGAGGTTGGTGTAGAAACCTTTCTCCCGACTGGGCACTTAAGTACCAACTCCAGGGGGACTGTACTGCAGACTTCCCTCCCCCTGCCCAAGCACAGACACCTGTGGGGGTGTAGGATGTGTTACAGTTTTGGGACGTCACATCTTCGTAGAGGCATATTAGAGTGTAACCAGGACAGTATACAGTACAGCACGTACAGACTGAATAGGAAGAAGCCGAGGCTGGTCATAGATTGGGATGTTTCATTGTCAACAGACTTTCTTTGGTGATATTCCCCAGAACGTTTTCCTTTGTCAAAATCTCAACTTGGCTGGTTCTTGTCAGGTATTAGCGATCCTCAAGTCACTATTTCTTTTGCATGTTATGTCAGGTGTTAGCGATCCTCAAGTCACTATTTCTTTTGCATGTTATGTCAGGTGTTAGCGATCCTCAAGTCACTATTTCTTTTGCATGTTATGTCAGGTGTTAGCGATCCTCAAGTCACTATTTCTTTTGCATGTTATGTCAGGTGTTAGCGATCCTCAAGTCACTATTTCTTTTGCATGTTATGTCAGTGGTGTTAGCGATCCTCAAGTCACTATTTCTTTTGCATGTTATGTCAGGTGTTAGCGATCCTCAAGTCACTATTTCTTTTGCATGTTATGTCAGTGGTGTTAGCGATTCCCAAGTCACTATTTCTTTTGCATGTTGAGTTAAGAACTGACATCACTGCACTCAGGACATTCCCATACGTGCTCCGTCCCCTCGTTCAACAGCCAGCGAAGAGTCATACTACTAATCGTCCCCACCGCTATCTGATTAAAAGTTCTCCTGGTCTTCCCTCTCAGTTTTGAGATTCTTCCAGAATCCTTGTCCATAGGCAAACTACCACCAAGAGGTGCATTCCCTGTTAGCCTATCAGCCTGTTTATTCCCCCGTACCCCCGCATGGCCAGGGCAAAATATCCATACAATTCTCACAATCTGGGACCTCTGAAGAGACGAGAGCCATTCCACACAAAACATAACATCATAATGGTGAATCCAAGTCTCATCTATCGTCACCATGGTCATCGACATGTTTTTTGACGCCACATGTTGAGCAACAGGCCACAGCAATCAACCTGTGTTTGTTTCTGCTCACATGTCAGCAGGTGCGGGCACACACTTCTCTCACGTTCAGTTTGTTGTTTAAAATTCTAAAAACTGTACTCGTACTCAATTTTGCTGAACCTGATATCTCTGCAATTGTCATTTTCCTATCCTGGTCTATGATTTTCTTCACTTTTGCAGCATTTGCAGCATTGCACTCTGAGGATGGTCGTACTGATCTTGGCAGATCAGCAACTTAGGAACGGCCACACTTACACTGCAAACACCAATTTTTTACAGAAGCATATGAAGGACAGACTTCCTCAAACACTGGCTCCATCTCCCTGTGTATTTCTGTAGGTGGTTTTCCCTGTAACATCAAGAATTTTATCACAGTCCTGGCATCTATGATTTCTCCATTGTTCTGACAAACCGTTGGATGTGCAGATCTGGTCAATAGGGTGTGTTGTGCCATGCACTATATCAGGAGAAACTAGTTGAGGAGGGAAACTCATAATTCATATGTCCATTACAAATTGAATGAGCTATACATGTACCGGATTTAAATTTTCTCTGTCTACTCCTTCATGGTAAGGCTAAAGACTTATGAGAAGCCCCTTGTAAATATAATAATCAAAGTTAGAGAGTAGATGCAGGAAGAAAGAACGAAAGAAGAAAGAAAGACAGAAAGAAAAGACCCTGGAAATTAAGCCAAGACCACTGTCTTTGCACTCCTCTGTGACACTTAGTATGCATACTAATTAAATAAACATAACATACAGCAAAGCAAAAATGTACACAAGAGATAACATACTGACTGCAGTGCTGCATCCATACCTGTGTTTTCAACACTTGACTGTTCGTCTTACCCCCATATGTGTAATCTTCATTATTTTCCAGCCAGCCCAACCACACCAAGGACTTCTGAAGTTAGCACTGAAAACCATATAAAAGACATCAGAAATAACCGCAAATCTACCAGCCAATTCACTCAGAATCTAATGGACAATGAAGGGAGGGGGGCTTAAAATTAAAACCTTAAATGTTTGTTTGTTTTGGTGAATATATTCAGAAAAAGTAAAGAATAAATGTATAATTTTTCGATGTAGTCACCAATGCGCTTAATGCAAGCCTTCCAGCACCGATAAAGTGCTTGAATTCCTGTAGAAAAAAATGCTCTTGGTCACTACTATGTGTGCCTGATCAGGTAGTGAACAGTCGGTCACATAAGTCACACCGTTTTGAAACTTCCTACTCTACTCATACATTTACTTGACTGACAGGCATGCATCATCATATTGGACCTGCATTCGCCAATGAATTTCTATAGGTTTCACCCCATCACTGATAAAAAATGGATAACAGAATGCTGCCCCTCTTGGGTGTCCGTCAAAAGTGGGGTGGCCATCTTTAAACTGTCCTTAAGACAACAGTGTTCATCTGCTCTGTGATGTCACATGCTTAACACTCTTGACATCCTTAGCAATATGACAGGTTACAAGCCAACGACATGGTTATTTAATTTCTATCACAGTTTTAAGGTCTTAATTTGAAGCCTCCTCATATTATACATGTGATGGCATTCCTACACCTTCCATTATGAAATCCTCTAGTACCTGTTGTGATGGATAGTCCATGTTGCATGGGTTTGGTCGTTATGTCTGTCCAGTCTTCTGTCTCACATTTCTTATACTCATGTAATGCCATGCTAAACTGTCTTGTCTTCTGTCACACATTTCTGATACTCATGTAATGCCATGCTAAACTGTACTGTCTTCTGTCTCATGTAATGCCAAGCTAAACTGTCCTGTCTTCTGTCTCATGTAATGCCATGCTAAACTGTCCTGTCCTCTGTCTCATGTAATGCCATGTTAAACTGTCCTGTCTTCTGTCTCACATTTCTGATACTCATGTAATGCCATGCTAAACTGTCCTGTCTTCTGTCTCATGTAATGCCATGCTAAACTGTCCTGTCTTCTGTCTCACATTTCTTATACTCATGTAATGCCATGCTAAACTGTCCTGTCTTCTGTCTCACATTTCTGATACTCATGTAATGCCATGCTAAACTGTCCTGTCCTCTGTCTCATGTAATGCCATGCTAAACTGTCCTGTCTTCTGTCTCACATTTCTGATACTCATGTAATGCCATACTAAATCGTCCTGTCCTCCGTCTCATCTAATTCCATGCTAAACTGTCCAGTCTTCTGTCTCACTCACTGTCACACATTTCTGATACTCATGTAATGCCATGCTAAACTTTCCAGTCTTCTGTCTCATGTAATGCCATGCTAAACTGTCCTGTCCTCTGTCTCATGTAATTCCATGCTAAACTGTCCTGTTCTCTGTCTCATGTAATACCATGCTAAACTGTCCTGTTCTCTGTCTCATGTAATACCATGCTAAACTGTCCTGTTCTCTGTTTCATGTAATGCCATGCTAAACTGTCCTGTTCTCTGTCTCATGTAATGCCATGCTAAACTGTCCTGTTCTGTCTCATGTAATGCCATGCTAAACTGTCCTGTCCTCTGTCTCATGTAATGCCATGCTAAATTGTCCTGTCCTCCGTCTCATGTAATTCCATGCTAAACTGTCCAGTCTGCTGGCTCACGCACTGTCACACATTTCTGATGCTCATGTAATACCATGCTAAACTGTCCTGTCCTGTCTCATGTAATGCCATGCTAAACTGTCCAGTCTGCTGGCTCACGCACTGTCACACATTTCTGATGCTCATGTAATACCATGCTAAACTGTCCTGTCCTGTCTCATGTAATGCCATGCTAAATTGTCCAGTCTTCTGTCTCATGTAATACCATGCTAAACTGTCCTGTCCTCTGTCTCATGTAATGCCATGCTAAACTGTCCAGTCTGCTGGCTCACGCACTGTCACACATTTCTGATGCTCATGTAATACCATGCTAAACTGTCCTGTCCTGTCTCATGTAATGCCATGCTAAATTGTCCAGTCTTCTGTCTCATGTAATACCATGCTAAACTGTCCTGTCCTCTGTCTCATGTAATGCCATGCTAAACTGTCCAGTCTTCTGTCTCACATTTCTGATACTCATGTAATACCATGCTAAACTGTCTAGCATGTTTTCTCTTGGTTTCCTCCTGCTTCTCTTCCCCTCCAGCTTTCCTGTTTTCATGACTTACTTCAGCTAGCTCCTTCTCATGTGCTCTAAGAGAAAACATGTGACTGTAGTAACACCCACCCCCTCCCATGCACAGAGAGAGAGAGAGAGAGAGAGAGAGAGAGAGAGAGAGAGAGAGAGAGAGAGAGAGAGAGAGAAAGAGGGGAAGAGAGAGAGAGAGAGAGAGGTAAAGAG
Organism: Cepaea nemoralis; assembly: GCA_014155875.1. Lineage (NCBI taxonomy): Eukaryota > Metazoa > Mollusca > Gastropoda > Stylommatophora > Helicidae > Cepaea > Cepaea nemoralis. Next base: position 276,173 of record JACEFZ010028393.1, on the reverse strand, counting down.
AGGGACAGGTAGAGAGAGAGAGAGAAAGAGGAGGGAGAGAGAGAGAGAGGTGGAAAAGAACTGGTGGGGATGGTGTTGCCATCTTATATATATGAATGTAGAACATCATATGCAATGAATCTTTGTCATGGAAGGTTAGAAAAAGAACTCGTGCATGTTAAACAGAACCATTCTAACACATGGCTATCAATCGTGGACAGTTAGAAAATGAGCCAAAAAAATCACACAAGCCTCAGAGATGTGGTTATACAAAACAGAACCATTCTAACACATGGCTATCAATCGTGGACAGTTAGAAAATGAGCCAAAGAATCCACACAAGCCACACTGGAAAGACTTGTGACAACTGGAAAGACTTGTGGAAAGGGTTTATAGGAAGACAGAGAGAGAAGATTGTTGACAGCCTTGCATCACGGCATGGAAGGGTGTCAGCAAACAAACTGATATATCTGTGTTGGAGATAAGTACAATCATCCACACCAGTCCACAAAGCACTTTTTTTTGTGTGTATTCTATTTACAGGACATCGCTGTCAACATCAGTATTTTACTGCTGTTGTTGTCTTGGCAAGTTTACGTTCAGTAGTTTGCCATTGCTTTCTGAATGACTGGCTCTCATACCAACACACATCATCTTTGTACAGCTCATGGCACTAGATGATGCTGATGATACAAGAAGTCTGATCAACTGCTCCTGTCTACCTACAACAATGACATCATAGTTGTACAGCTCATGGCACTAGATGATGCTGATGACACAAGAAGTCTGATCAACTGCTCCTGTCTACCTACAACAATGACATCATAGTTGTACAGCTCATGGCACTAGATGATGCTGATGACACAAGAAGTCTGATCAACTGCTCCTGTCTACCTACAACAATGACATCATAGTTGTACAGCTCATGGCACTAGATGATGCTGATGATACAAGAAGTCTGATCAACTGCTCCTGTTTGACTACAACAGCGACATCATCTTTGTACAGCTCATGGCACTAGATGATGATGATATAAGAGAAGTCTGATCAACTGCTCCTGTCTACCTACAACAATGACATCATAGTTGTACAGCTCATGGCACTAGATGATGCTGATGATACAAGAGAAGTCTGATCAACTGCTCTTGTCTACCTACACCAATGACACCATCTTTCTCCAGCTTATGGCACTAGATGATGCTGATGATACAAGAGAAGTCTGATTAACTGCTCCTGTCTACCTACAACAATGACATCATCTTTGCACAGCTCATGGCACTAGATGATACTGATGATACAAGAGAAGTCTGATCAACTGCTCCTGTCTGCCTACGGCAATGACATCATCTTTGTACAGCTCATGGCACTAGATGATGCTGATGATACAAGAGAAGTCTGATCAACTGCTCCTGTCTACCTACAACAATGACATCATCTTTGCACAGCTCATGGCACTAGATGATGCTGATGATACAAGAGAAGTCTGATTAACTGCTCCTGTCTGCCTACGACAATGACATCATCTTTGTACAGCTCATGGCACTAGATGATGCTGATGATACAAGAGAAGTCTGATCAACTGCTCCTGTCTGCCTACAACAGCGACATCATCTTTGTACAGCTCGAGGAAAACCTGATGCAGAAAAATAGTGCCTGAGATCTTCCAGAGCACCTCAACAGTCAGAGAAACACACCTGGCCATAGAGAAAAAACCCTAAACTGCTTACAAGATTGTATGACAGGCATGTAACTCAAGAGAACTGATAAGACACTACAAGATAAACAGTCAAGTACAATTATTGAAAGAGACTACAATTGGACAATTAAACATGAGAAATAAATCAAGCAAACCAAAACAGTCAAGGACAATTATTGAAAGAGACTACAATTGGACAATTAAACATGAGAAATGAACCAAGCGAACCAAAACAGCAACAACACCATTAACAGGAAAAAGAAAAGCATGAAACACTTGTTACATATTATCAACATAAAGACAATTTTAAAGACTGCTGAAACCGACCTGTCATGCAAAGATGGCGCTTGATCATCACCAAATTTTACACATGTCTACACATGACCCCAGCTTTACCTGTATTATCCTCTTTGATCCTGTATTCAAAATGGGAAAGAAAAGTCTTTTTGTTTCTGCATATGTTGTTTTTGTCATTGAGGCTGGTGACAACCGTTAACAACAATCAAATGTGTTGCTTCTTTTATTTTTTTGGAAGATATTTTTTTACATATTTTATTTTTGTTTGTTTGGAAAAACAATTGTCTTTTCTTTCTCTTTTTTTTTTTATTTTGGTTATCAGTGCACATCATTTTTTTTTGGTTCATTTTTTTTATGTGCTTTCTTTTTTTCAAACTTTTTTTTTTCATCTTTATTATACATTTTTTTTTCTTTCTGAATGCAACACAAGCAATTCAACAAACAATGCACCAGCGACAGAATATAAATAAAAGCATATATTGCAATGATAACGTTTATTCATAATTTCAATGGAATCAAAGAAATGAGAAGACAACCATTAACTTTATTTAACACAAACAATTTGACAACGCATAGCACAACTAGACAGAATGTCTTGGTTGCCACTGCATAAAAAATATGAACAGATTTTAGTCAGTCATGTAAGTCATTAATCATAGCATTATCTTTAACACCATATCATTAATGATATCATCTTCTTTAGCATATCATTAATCATAGCCTTATCTTCAACATAAATACACACACACGCCACAAATGTGAAATACACATATTGTTTTCTTCATAGTTGATTCTGTGCCATTGTTATCTCTTTATTACTAATATCCCCTTCACCGTACTCCCTCTGGCTTATTTTTTGCATTTGAATATAGAGATACATAAGGGCACATTAGTTAGTGACTTTCTGTTTACACAATATGAAAACAAACAGAATGTATAGAAAGAAAACAATGACAAAGAAAGTCATTACATACAGAGCCATAACATGGGCAATGAACGCCAGCAAAACACATGCATGTATGCCAGGAAGCAAGCAGATATTCATTTAATTAACACAACAACAGCATCATCCTAGCCAATATTATACACATCTTGAATAATTACAGAAAGTCCAGATAGAATAACAGTTATAAATAAGACTGTTCTAGAGTCACAGAACAGCGGCAATGAATGACTGTGTGTAGGTGAAATACTGAAATATGCAGGAACAAGTAAAACATACACACATATCAAGAGCAAATCCGACATACGCACACTGAGACATACATATTGTTAAGTTGCATTTGTTGTTAGTTAAAGTAGTTGTTCAACGGCATATTTACCAAATAGCAACACACAACACTGACTTTCTTATCTACACATCTGTTAGTATCTGAATATAAAATTATGTGAAACATCAGAGGTCAGCACAGTAATCTTGACTTCTATCAGTGTCAAACAGTACCAATGGAACTGGAGAATGCAGAATGTATCATATCCAGATGATAAATACATGGATCAAAAGTATATTTCGTTACTTTGATTTTTATTAATTGCCTCTGACAAGTAGATTTAAAAAAAAAAAAAACAGGGAAAAAGGTGGAATTTCCTCCTATATAAGTTACCGCACAGTTGACATGTTCTGTAGGCAGGATAGACTATACAAGAAGAGTAGGCTAATAGCCTGCACAAATAAACAGATCCACAGACAAAAATATTCTATTTGGTGACAATGCTCCATAAATTGTAGGTATATTTTGTGTGCAATGTGCAAACTATGAATCATTTCATGGCTTCCTGCAGGGTGAATGTTAAGAACGGCTGGCTTAGAGATTATGAGTGATTTCTGATCTTGCTAGAAGCTGACAAATGAGAGTGCCAAAATGGAGTTTGTGCAGAAATGCTTTTCTGGTTTTATTTGATGATGTAAACTAAAACGTGTAATGACAAACATCCAATCATCGAACGCTGCCCCACAAGCAATATTGGCTCAAATTTCATAAATTACTTGCAAAACAAACATAAAGGAAATACAAATAAAAATACACCGACAAATGTAAAGATGTCAAATTGATACCAGAAACAAGATAAAATCTATGTGGCTAAGGAAATGCCAAAAATGGCAGGATTCATGGAGCAGTCATGCTAGAACTAGTATAGTGTTTCTCTATGCATGCTCTATGAAAGTGATGTTCTGTTTCTGGAAGTATGCGTTCTACTAGTATTTATAAAGTACGTAGAGTGTTTATAAAGTAGTAGTACACTAGTAGTGTTTATAAAGTAGTAGTACACTAGTAGTGTTTATAAAGTAGTAGTACACTAGTAGTGTTTATAAAGTAGTAGTATATGAGTAGTGTTTATAAAGTAAGATCTAGAGAACTAATGTAGTCTTTTTCAAAGTATGCTCTATACAACAAATGTTGTGTATCTCAAAAACAGTAATATATCATGAATAATAATAACAATATATCACCACATGATGTCACATTCCACCACCCAGATGAGCATAATTATGCAACAAGCTAAACAGGTTATCAACAACTCAAACTAGGTGTTACATAAAAACATGCACTTCATCAAGTCAACAACCGAAAGAGATACAAATTTGTTACGGATAACACTAGCAATAAGTGATCTATACATAGTTTTCCATCTCAGAAAATGTAAAGTACTGTCAATCGTGAAGGGCTATGCATGTAACACTAGCAATAAATGACATATATATACAATTTTCCCCATCTCAGAAAATGTAAAGTACTGTCAATCATGAAGGGCCATGCATGTAACACTATGTAGTTATATATGGTATTGGGCGATCCCTGGCTGAGAGATTAGTGTCAATCATGAAGGGCCATACATGTAACACTATGTAGTTATATATGGTATTGGGCGAGTCCTGGCTGAGAGATTGTAAATGATGAAGGGCCATGCATGTAACACTATGTGGTTATATATGGTATTGGGCGAGCCCTGGCTGAGAGATTAGTGTCAATGATGAAGAGCCATGCATGTAACACTATGTAGTTATATATGGTATTGGGCGAGTCCTGGCTGAGAGGCTGGTGTCCGTTTCAGGCTCAGAAGGTGTTGAGTTTGAGCTTAGTGCTGGGAATTTTTTCCCAAGAACTTTTGGTATGTAATGATATCATACGCCCACCAGATCTTTTGGATAGTGAGCTAAGATACTTAGTCTTTTCGGATAAGGGCAAAAAACAAGAAGATATGTGTGCAAGTTTAAAATTCCACTGCGGTTGGAAATAGCAAAGAGTAGGCCACAAGTCTGCTGCTATGGTAAAATTGTTGGGACAGAAAACCTACTCACTGGTAGACTTGAGCCCATGACCTTGGATGGAAGCTGTCTAGAGGAAGTACACCTGACATACAATTCTCACAGGAGCTATGGTAGTATTCTCACAGGAGCTATGGTAGTATTCTCACAGGAGCTATGGTAGTATTCTCACAGGAGCTATGGTAGTATTCTCACAGGAGCTATGGTAGTATTCTCACAGGAGCTATGGTAGTATTCTCACAGGGGCTATGGTAGTATTCTTACAGGGGCTATGGTAGTATTCTACTCTTGGGTACAAACGTATCTTAGGGTTATAGCACTGTTTGGCCTGAGTCACACATACAGTGAGATCAAGGCCTGCTGGATGCTGGACAAAGGATCAAATATCCCTGGTAACATATAAGATATTCAGGATGATTCAGTGGTGATTGGAGACAATGAACAGGATCTGCATCATTTAGTAGATGCAGTTATTGTATACAGTGAATAACTAGAGTTAGTATGAAATTGTAAGAAAACAGAGAATTAAGTAGTCTACTAGAACATCCCATTAAATTGGAACGATCTTGAACAAGTGAATTGATACAAGTATCTCGGAACAGTCAAAACATCTGATGGGTGCCCTGTGCAAGATGGAGAACGTATTGACCAATTAAAAAGCTGTCCACTGCAATGAGAAAAAGAGCACCGAAGTGTTAAATAGAACCTAGACTGTTATAGGCATGCAAAACATAGCAGACAAGCTGAGAATCATCTAATGGCAGTGGATATGCGACTTCTGTGGAAAATGCAAAGAATACTATGGGCAGACAGAAAAACCAATAAGTGAGCCATACAAGAAACAAATAAAGACTAAATTGATTCAAGAAATAGAGAATACCTTAATGGAGTCAGAGGACAAAACATACATACCTGATTATAGCAATCACACATTTCAAGGTGATACAGGAAAGTGAATAGACGGGATTATCACAAAATGATAGCAAACTCATTGCATGGTAGTTTCCAAGAAGGCACAAAATGCAATGTGCTCTAACTGGTAAAGGCCTAAAAATCAGCTAGGCCAATCATTAAACATTTCTAGAAGACAGTGACAATTGATGGAAGATATGAAACAAAGATCAAGAAAAGAACTGCCATATCCAGAATCTTTATCAGAAATGTTAGTTGCATATCCTTTACAGGATGTCACAGTCAACCCCAAAATTTTTTAGGCTGCTTGTGATTTCTTGTCAAGTTTACATCCAGTAGATCAGAACAGATCATATGAAAAAAAGAAATATTGTAGCAAGCACAAGCTGGGATAGAGAGGCATTTTAGCGGGCCGTGGTGAGAATGACAATGTATAAATAACCAGCGACCTATGACAGTAAATAACCAGCAACCTGATACTTTATATCTGTTTAAATCATATTTACATCTTTCATAAAAGCCAGCACAAAGTACTAAACCATGCTAAGACACTGATGCGCCTTTCTCAAAAACCAGTGGTTCTAACACAATACATTTACTGGGCTTCCCACTGTATATCTCTTCACAAGTATGAATACCTAAAAAAAAAAAAACCACATAAAGCACTGACTAAGGAATGTTCAGACAGGAAAATATCAACTGGGTAGAAAAAATATGACCATGACATCTTAGAGTTCCTTATATACAATTTTTCTATAACAGGATTGGAACCCTTTTCTTGTATAGTCTGAGGCTGCTAACACACCTCTATACCAGCCTGACCCAATTGCTAATGAAATTTAAAAAATCATTTGATCCACTGGTCCAAGCTTATGACCTTCCCCTTAATTATTCACAATGTATTAAAGAAGCTTACATGACTGTTTCTGTTTCTAAGGTAATATTATATGTACCATACCCTACCAAGCCCCAAAAGTAACAGTTATTCGTCACAGACGCACAGACACTCATTAAATGTTTCTGTTCCAGATAGGTGTTCCTGAAAGTCTCATCCCACAATGAACAAGCTTTAAAAGACATTCAGAAATCTAGTAAGCCAGTGGGTTATATAAAAGATCACTGTCACTATCCATGTGTGTTTCATATCCTGGGATTCTGATATAACTAGCGCACATCTATTTCATGTTTCCAGTTTCCCCATTCTGTTACTGCACCTTAATGTGGCCACTGTTGTGTCTTCTCTGTGGTTTAAATATTGTCTGCTGATGATGGCTTGTCGCTGCAATGTCCTGTGCTTTTTGTAAATGTTGTTTGTAAAGCAGCCCTATACTTTGTGTTTATTATATTGTTTAAACCTAGTAGCAGCAACCAAAGGCAGCCTCAAGACAATACTTCAGAAGTGGCAACACAAATATAAGCTAACAAGCTAACAACATCAACGAGCTGCATACCGAGAAAGTCATCAATAGAAACAAACTATCGTGACAGCATACAGAATCACTGCTGGTGTTTGATGGGAGGATGTTTCTCCACAGGCATGTAGGCCACTTGCCCAGACAGCTGCAATACAGCATACATACTCAGATTTTCATGTCACCTCTTTCTCTTCTGCCTTATATTCTCTAGTGCAGCATAGGTCCTCGACCAACTCACATCAAAGTCTTTTGTCTTTTGCCATCTCCTGCAACTTCCTCCAGGTCCTCCCTACATTATTCATCTTATGGTCAGTTGAATTTTGCTGCTAGTTTTCTACAGTGCTACCTCAAGCCTCCTGAGTCACCTCTTACAACAAATGTTATATTACCTTGCTTTCCTAAAGGACCCTGGTAGCACATGGTTACATATCACCTCTTCTAGATAAAATGCCATGCCTTACGAGATGTTAAATATTTTGCCCCTTGCGCGAGAGTGGTATTCTAACTGCTCAACCACCGGCTGACTGAACACAAACTGCGGCCATACACTTCATGTTCAGCACTCATTCAATATCAAGTAACATTTCACATGCTCATTGTTTACACTAAACACTACATTTGAAAACAGAACAATTGCAATCCTCTGGCAGATACGGCTTTAAGGGCATAGTGTCGTAGGAGTACACAGAATCTAGGTCATGGCATTATGAGGTGGGGTGACCAGCTACTTTCTTCTCTCCCCATCTGGTGCCCATTTCACAAGGCAGGTTGACACCCAATATTGTGCTGCCAATTCTGCAGCTAATGGAGATTTGAACCACAGATCACTATCATGTCAAGCAATTGCACTAACCACAATACATCCCTGACTTGTCTGGAAAACGAAAATTAACTAAAATTGTTTGACGTCATGAAGTGGCTTCACTGATCAAGATATGGTATTGGCTTGGGGACACCATGAGTTAAACCCAAGGGCCATCATCGCTGTAATCTAAACCAGAGTTGTGTTCCTCTTCCAGGATATCTTTGCTGATTGCCTCTTGACCTAGAAGTGCACTGCTGCTGTAGCTGGAATTGCTGGAGTATGGAGGTGGTGCAGATGAGATCACATTGGACAGTGTCACTGTGATGTGATCTTCCTCATCATCATCATCAGTATAGCTGGCCTTAAAATGTTCTTCACCTGTGGCCAGTAAATCTTCGCTCAGGCTGCGCTCAAAGACGGGCTTTACAGCCCGCACTGCCAAGTCTTCACCTGTGTGCGGACTTTGCTCCTCAAGCACGCTGAGATCTTTCTCTTTCTCTTGAGGTGTCGCAGATGTAAATAATGAAGATGACACTTCTTCAGATTTATCCTCTCCCCCTGCATCTGCAAGAGAGTCTTCATTCAGAGAACCCAGTGTGATTGACAGCTGAGGACAGAAACAGGTGTCTGTGAGTATCTCAACAAGAACATTTTAAATAATTATTTCAGCTACAAGCTAACACTTCAACAAGTTAGTTCTGATTTTTGACAACTAATTAGTCTGACCCTGCCAAGGTAACCACAGGTGGGACTCGAATAGATGACGGCAGAAAAAACGGAAAGAATATGAATGGCCAAAGTAAGGTCCAGCAATACGAAGCTGCTTCTTACAAATAAGTAACAGGAAAATATAAACTAGCGTTGCCTTGTCTAGGGTTACGCTTGGAAATCTGGGTCACAGCATTATGTTATGAGCTGACTAGATCACCTAAGCAATAAGTTATTGACTACAATTAAAAGTGATCAAGTGTTACATTTCTACTCCTGTCTGATCCCCCAATGAAGCATTAGCTCTCAGCCAACCTAGGCCAAGCCCTATCTTTGGCCACCTCCCGCAGCTTCCTCCAAGTATTCCCCATGTTATCCACATGTCTGGAGGTCAGCAAGGCCCAATGGATAAGAGCACTGGCTCTTCAACTTGTGGTGTGCTCATGGCGAGGTAGCTACACTGACTAGTTGGACTAAAAAGTTGACTTCTTGTCCTTGACTTGGGGACATAAATTACAAGTATGTAAGAAGTCAGGGTGGGTTCACGTGAAGACAATGGCTACTGGTAATAGAGAAAGCGAGCCCACATGCAAAAATCAATCCGTTGTGGACTACGCTTGAGTTCAAAGTGAGGAAACAAACAAAAACTGTATGTCTCTAACTCTCTTGTCTATGTGTTGCTAGGTTTTCCTCTCTTCTCTTGCCTTGTTGGATCCAGAGACAGTACTTTCTTGTTATACAAATAACAGGTTTTCTCAATGTGTGGCTGCGCCAGTGTCTTTTGCTCACACCTTGATTTGCTGGAATTTGTTTAGTTCTCCCCACAATGCTCCGCATGAGTGACATTAGTGTTACATTTACTCTTGACCATTGTACAGTGCAAAAACATGCAAAATAAACAATCAATCAAAAACTTCTAAAGTCTGAGACTGAAGGAGATGTATGGGGGAGAAGACAATGAAAAGCAATGTTACATGTGGACAACATCAAGCGATGGACTGAAAGAAGCATGCCCGAGTGCTTATCTAAACCATAGGGAAGATACAAATGAAATTTATGGGGCATGTGACGCAGAGACATTTGCCTTATATGTGTATATACCAGGCAAAAGAAGCAAAGGGAGTCAGAAAGATTACACGGAAAGCTGGGCAGCAAACAATGTCAGCAACATCCACTTCATTAAAGTGGCAGATGGAGATCTTGATTAGCTTGTTTGCTCATAAATGACATGAGAGGAAACTCAATCACAAGTGCTGAGACAAGCTGTAAAAATGACATGAGAGGAAGCTCAATCACAAGTGCTGAGACAAGCTGTACAAATGACATGAGAGGAAACTCAATGACAAATGCTGAGACAAGCTGTACAATTGACATGAGAGGAAACTCAATCACAAGCACTGAGACAAGCTGTAAAAATGACATGAGAGGAAGCTCAATCACAAGTGCTGAGACAAGCTGTACAAATGACATGAGAGGAAACTCAATCACAAGCGCTGAGACAAGCTGTAAAAATGACGAGAGGAAGCTCAATCAAAAGCGCTGAGACAAGCTGTACAATTGACATGAGAGGAAACTCAATCACAAGTACTGAGACAAGCTGTACAAATGACATGAGAGGAAACTCAATCACAAGTGCAAATCAAGCTGTACAAATGACATGAGAGGAAACTCAATCACAAGCGCTGAGACAAGCTGTACAATTGACATGAGAGGAAACTCAATCACAAGCGCTGAGACAAGCTGTACAAATGACATGAGAGGAAACTCAATCACAAGCACTGAGACAAGCTGTACAAATGACATGAGAGGAAACTCAATCACAAGCACTGAGACAAGCAGTAAAAATGACGAGAGGAAGCTCAATCAAAGGCGCTGAAACAAGCTGTACAAATGACATGAGAGGAAACTCAATCACAAGTGCTAAGACAAGCTGTACAAATGACATGAGAGGAAACTCAATCACAAGTGCTGAGACAAGCTGTACAATTGACATGAGAGGAAACTCAATCACAAGTACTGAGACAAGCTGTACAAATGACATGAGAGGAAACTCAATCACAAGTGCAAATCAAGCTGTACAAATGACATGAGAGGAAACTCAAATCACAAGCGCTGAGACAAGCTGTACAATTGACATGAGAGGAAACTCAATCACAAGCGCTGAGACAAGCTGCACAAATGACATGAGAGGAAACTCAATCACAAGTGCAAATCAAGCTGTACAAATGACATGAGAGGAAACTCAATCACAAGCGCTGAAACAGGCTGTACAATTGACATGAGAGGAAACTCAATCACAAGCGCTGAGACAAGCTGTACAATTGACATGAGAGGAAACTCAATCACAAGCGCTGAGACAAGCTGTACAAATGACATGAGAGGAAACTCAATCACAAGTGAGATAAATTGTTTGAGAAAAGCTGTCGGCTTCACTAGAAGAGAAGAATTAGTCATGATGATATCAGAAATATCATAGATACCAATCCCAGAAATTAATACGTAGAGACAATAAAGTGGTTTGGGCATCCTGTGAGAATGAGGTCACCTCAGTTACTGCTTCGTATCTCAACTAAAGAAGTTCTGGACATAGAGACTGAGACATGGATAGATTCTATTAAAGGTATGCCACACAAAGTCAATGCAATTCTATCAAAGGTAGACCACATAAACACAAGCTAGATGCAGTTCTATTATAGGTATGCCACACAAACATTAACTCAACACAGTCCACGTGTCACATTTGGTTTTCATTTATTCATTCAGTAGCAGGTCCTTTGCAGAACTTTGCTTCCATAACAACCGTCTGGAAAATTTCTTGGTCATAAGCAAGATGTCCCGCATTCGATGCCTTTCTGGAGATCATTCGCCACGTCCTGCACCCATCTTCTCTTTGGCCTTCCTCTTCTTCTCTTCCTGGGTATATATCACTCCACTACTGTTCTTTCCAAACTTTCATGACGTTTCAAGTGACTAAAATATGGGGGGAAGTCAATAAGTAAGTAGAAAAATAACTAAATATGATGACAACTTGAAACAAGTTTATTTTTATCCATATATTGTCCCTTTATTTCTCAACATAATTTCCACCATCATTGATGCACTTATCCCATTGTCTTATCAGTCCTCTCAAACCGGCTGCATTGAACTGCGTGCTCTGTTTTCTAAACCACGTTTTCACTTCACATTCAACTTCGGCGTCATTCGCGAAATGTCTTCCTGCCAAGGTGGATTTTCAGTGGACCAAAAAGGTGGAAATCGCTAGGAGCTAAGTTTGGGCTTTAAAGTGGATGTTCCAGAACTTCCCACCTTAGATGGTTAATTTTCTCCTGAGTTAATCGAGCCGTATGTGGTCTGGCATTGTCATGAAGAAGCAACACTCCTCTAGTCAGCAGTCCTGGACATTTTCTTCGAATTGCATCATGAAGCATCGATAGAACTTCACAGTGCAATTCAGAATTCACATTGTCACTTTCTTCTTGAAATTGGTTAAAAGCACGCCTTGACAATCCCAGAACACTGTCAGCATAACTTTCCCTGCTGATGGTGTAACCTTGAATTTTTGGACACAAGGCGAAGAAGGATGTTTCTATAGCATTGAAGCACGCTTTGATTCGGGCTGGTAGTGATGCACCCATGATTCATCCCCAGTAACGGTTCGCTGCGACTGCACTAGCCAGGTGGCCTTAATTTATCAGGCTCAAAGACCTCCTGCCATACACTACAAGGTACTAAAGGCAGCAAATGGCAGATGATGATGATATTGCAGCCTTTTCAAAGTTAGCACAATTTGAATTTGCTGTCGCGAATCACGAAGTGATGCATATTCTACTACAAGTCTGCCTCTTCATTGATATAACTGGCACAGTTCGTCTCATGTAGCGTCGTGAGATCTTCCGGTCTAATATGGCTGACAGGCCGGTGATACGTTAAGGTCTGTGTGTGATTTTATTTCTAGAGATGGTTTTATTATGCGTATCTCCTCATTTTGGACATTAACATTTGATTTGGTCAACAAGATACTAGCCTGGCTGTTTGGTTCGGAAATAATATGCTGATAAAATGTGAAATACTTCAATTTTCAATAGTAAACATTCTGTTGTTATGTAAAGGTCAAGGAGAGTCTGCCAGAGTCGCATGAAGAAATTCAAAAGTACTAAATAGCATTTGTCCACAATATTTATGTTTTCGGGATACAAGAGCTTTGATTCAAAGTACAGAAGAACAGAATCGTAAAGGCAACTTTTTCAATCATGTGCCTCTTTGTTGAATATTTTGGATTGTTCATACCAACGTTTCTTGTAAATACGTCATTAAGTATAATTAACTTTTCTTCTGGGGTACTCTCAAACGCAGTGGCTAAAGCTGTTGTACACTGGCGGTGACGTCATTATTTTGGTTGTATCTATAAATAACAGACCAGAGGAACATCATTATGTGCTCGTGTGTCGAGTAAGACCATAGTCTACTCTTGCAAAAGATAGGTGCTGAAGACGGAGGCAGCCAGCCAGGAGGCGCACCACAGAAATCAGGCTGCCACGCAATAACGCCGTGAATTATGTCGACAACTGCTACATGTTATGGTGCTCGCCCTGCTCTGGTCCCACAGACAGGTGCAGTGCCGGGCCTTATGCCTCGTAAGGGTCTAACCACAAATAAGGGAGGTCCTTCTCAGATGTCCAGCGGAGCCAGAGGGCCTGAAAATAGACCGTTTGGCCGTACCAAACAAAGACTTAAAATAATGCACTGGAATGCAGAGGGTATCACCAAAAAAAGAATAGAACTAGAAAACATCTTGGCCAATGAAAATGTAAGTGTATGTTGCTTGCAAGAAACTCACCTGAACGAAAATATAGCCTTCAAAATCAGAGGCTACCAGTGTTACCGATCTGACCGAAAGGACAGGCGAAAGGGTGGGATACTGACTCTTGTCAAAAACAACATTCCTGCTTCCCAAATTGAAGTTCACATGGAAGGGGCTGAGTATCAGGCACTTAAACTTAAGACAGACAATACAGACTTTCACCTGATCAATTACTACTGTCCAAATGACCGCCCACAGGCACTGGACACACTACCATTAAAAGGAAAAATGATTGTGTGTGGCGACTTCAACAGCCATTCGCAGAGCTGGGGCTATGATCACATGGACCAGAGAGGAGAGAGATTGGAAGATTGGCAGGATGAGAATAGATTCATCCTGATTAACAAGCCGTCTGATCCACATACCTTCTACTCGAGATCATGGCACTCTACAACTACACCTGACCTGGCGTTTCATTCACCAGACCTGGAGTGGAACATTACACGAATTGTTGGGAAACAACTTGGTGGCAGTGACCATCGGCCAGTCTTTCTAACTGTAGAAAATGAGCTTGTAAGTGAAAGCAGCACCATCTCGAGGTGGAACTACAAGAAAGCAGACTGGGCAATGTACAAGCATCGCACTAGCATACTGGTTAGAAACCTGAACACTGAGAAGGACATAAATAAAGTAGTTGAAGAGTTTGGGAAATGCATACTACAGGCAGCACGCGAAACAATACCAAGAGGAGCCCGTAAACATTATAAACCCTACTGGAATAGTGAACTGGAACAGTTGCATAATGATGTGGATATATGTAGAAAACAAGCAGAGGCCAATCCCAGCCAAGAGCACCACAATAAATATCAGCACGCAAAAGCCAAATTTCAAAGGGCCCAAATGCAGGCTAGACGGAAAAGCTGGCAGGAGAAAACAGAGTCACTGAACTTTGAAAAAGACACAAGAAAGTTATGGAGGCTAATAAAACAGCTTAACGATGAGGGCACAGGGAGAAACTCAAAAATTGCGCTACATAAAGACGGAAACACCTTAACAGGAAAGCAAGCAGCTGACCATTTTGCGGACTCATTCGCACAAGATAACAATATTGAAATTAGTCCAGAGAAACAACAGGAGATTCGAGAGAAATGGCAAAATACAGGACAGAAGGAAGTTGTACATGAGGTTATGGAGACACCTATCACATTCAGTGAACTGGAGCTAGCCATTTCAAAAGCTGAAAATGAGAAAATCACCAGGAGCTGATGGTATCTCCAATGAAATGATCAGGAACCTAGGAACAGAGGCCAAAGCAAAGCTGCTACAGATCTTTAATAATACATGGACCTTAGGCAGTGTTCCACAAGTCTGGAGAGAAGCAATCATGATACCCCTCCTAAAATCTGGGAAAGACAGTTCCATTGCCTCCAGCTACAGACCCATTAGCCTCACCAGTTGTCTCTGCAAAACAATGGAACGTGTCATAAATCACAGACTACAGTGGTACATTGAAAGTGAAAACATCCTTGTGCCACAACAGGCTGCCTTTAGGCAGTGCTACTCTACGGAAGATCAGACAACCTACTTCTCTCAAGAAGTTGAGGATGCATTCCAAGAGAAGAAGCTGGTACTTGCGGCTTGGATAGATCTGAAGAAAGCCTTTGACAAAGTCTGGAAAGAAGGTCTGATGAAGAAACTGAGAAACTGTAAAGTCAATGGAAGAATGTACAAATGGGTAAAAGCATACTTGCACAACAGAAGAGCCCGAGTACAGATAGACGGTCTCAAGAGCAAGAAAGTACTATTGCGTCACAGTGTTCCCCAGGGCGGAGTCCTGTCCCCAACACTTTTTCTAATCTTCATCAATGATCTTGTTGCTAATCTACCCAATGGAATTAAAGCGGCAATGTACGCTGATGACCTGGTTTTGTGGAGCGCAAATGAACATGCATCAGTGGCCACCATATTGCTACAAAGAGCTGTAGATACATTTGTTGCATGGGCGGATAGATGGTGTATCAGCATAAACACTGACAAGTGCAGCACCACTCTATTTACCCTTTCTCCGAAACAAAAGGCAGGGAGCATTCAGATAAATGGAACACCCCTAAGAGAAGATAAGGAACCAACATACCTTGGTGTAACATTCGACGACAGGCTGACATGGAGAAAACACATAAAAAAAGCAGTAGCAAAAGCCAGAAGGAAAATTGCCATCCTGAGAAAGCTAACTGGAACCACTTGGGGAGCCAGTGGGAAAATACTTAGCAAAGTTTATCAACAGAGCATACGACCACACTTGGAATACGGGTCAACTGCGTGGTGTTCAGCATCAAAAACTACATTGCAGGAGCTGGACAAGGTGCAAAATCAAGCTCTTAGAGTCATCACAGGAGGGATGAAATCAACCCCTATAGTAGCAATGGAGAAAATGGGGAGGACACAAGCTTTAAGAGAACGCAGAGATACAAAAACACTAATACAAGCAGAAAAGTTTCTCAGCTTGCCAGGCCACCCTATGAAGAACAGATTTGAAAACTTAGCTATGGGGCGGTTGAAAAGAAGTAGTTTCATCCACCAGGCCAAACAACTCTGCAGAGAAACCATCGATCTTCCCACAGTTGATATCCCCCTGACAACTATTCCAGAGCGAACCCCGTGGAAAGATGAACATAGAATATCGCTACAAATCCAGTCAAAAGTGAGAGGAATATTTGACAAGGAAGAACAGAACAGTGTACAGCGCAGAACAGCCACTCTCAGCTTCCTTGATGACGAATACCCACAGGACCTCTGGATCCGAGTCTACACAGATGGGTCAGCACAAAATGCTGTTCGAAATGGAGGAGCGGGAGTGTATATAGAATACCCAAATAATACTAGAGACACGGCCAGAATTCCAACAGGAAAGTACTGCCATAATTATGATGCTGAAATTGAGGCAATCAAGATAGCCACAGAGAAATTACAAAATACCAGCCATGGTACACAACCTGTGGTGATATTGACAGATGCAAAATCCGTAATAGAGGCGCTCCTGTCTGGGAAATTGCCAGTTCTGAGGACACTGCTTTCTGAACTTAGCAGTCATCGTAAGATCACCATACAGTGGATACCATCCCACTGTGGAATCCCCGGAAACGACAGAGCTGATCGATTGGCTAAGGAAGGAGCACAAGAAGAACAACCAGATGTGCCTATTACATACCACCAAAAGAAAAGAATGATCAAATCAGTCAGAAGGCCACCAAACCTTACTCAAGACGACTACCACGTTATGGACAGACCAGAACAGGTCATTCTTCTGCGCCTCAGAACAGGACACAATAGATTACGCAACCACATGTATACAAAATTCAAGATTGGTGACTCAGCCATGTGCACATGTGGTTTGGCGTCGCAGGCAGCAGAGCACATACTCCAGGATTGCCCAAACTACAACATATCCAGGCGAACCTTCTGGCCTAGAGAGACAACAGTGGAAGATAAACTCTATGGACCGCTGAATGAACTAAAAAAGACTGTTAGATTCATACAAGAGACAACATTGCAGTTATAAACATATTTTAGGCGAACGAAAGAAGAAGAAGAATCCCCAGTAACAATCCTGTTCAGCATGTCTTCTCCTTCATCTTCGGATCGACAGAGAGGGATGCAAGGACAGGCCAAATCGCTTCATTTTGTGTTCCTTCTTCAAATTTCTGAGTTGCTGCTTCGTATCTCAACTAAAGAAGTTCTGGACAGACTAAGACATGGATAGATTCCATTAAAGGTTTCAATTGACCTTGAGCACACTTTCTTAAATTTCAATCGATCATGCACTATGCTGTAAGCTGAACCATGTGATCACCCTACTGCAGATACTACAGAGTATATCATTACTCGACTGTCACATTTAATCATCTCCTCCACCCGCTGCATGGATGCGTCTGTTGCAATCTCAACAGGATGACCAGATCGGATTTCATCAACAATTTTAGAGTGTCCTTGAGAAAATTGTTCTACCCAGCTATGCACCGCTTACGGGACAAACATATGTCAGCATAAACAGGAAGCATTTCCTTATGAATGTCCTTTGAAGGCAGTCCTTTTTCCCACAAAAAACGCACAACAGCACGTTGCTCTTTGGTTGTACACATCGTAAGTACAGTCGCCATTTTGTTTATGCGCTGCGCATGCGCATGAGACACTTAGCGCCACCTGATGAACAGGAATATAAATTTCGATGTTGCTGTCACCTAATAACACCTGTAGAAAACACCAACTACATTTACTTGCCATCCCACAGAACTGTGTGACTTACTTATTGACCCTCCCTCGTATTTCAATTTTCTTTGTTTTATCGTCTTTAGTAGCCAACCTTCTTCAATATTCAGTTCTTGTTGTATAGATTCATTTGTTCTTTTCTGTATCCAAGATATTCTTAGAACCCGTCCAGAACATTTATATTCAAACGTATTTATGCGCTGTTCAGCTTGTTTAGTAGATGTCCAGGTCTCACAGGCATATATTGCAATGGGAAAGACGCATGCTTTCAAAAAATCTGATTTTCATAGTTTTATCTGTCCCCCTCCACAATTTATTCAGTTGCTTCAGTTTTTAAAGAGCAACAGATATGTGTCTTTTAATTTCCTTCATTATGTCATCGTTGGTAATTAATAACCCAAGATATTCAAAATTTTCCACCACCTCCAATTTTTCCTCATTAACATATATTTCTTTCTCCATATTAGTTTATTATGTATGCATTATCTATGTTTTTGCTATGTTAAGACACAAGTTGTGGTATTCATTTGTTTTCAGATGACACAATTAACTTTCCTACACAATTAATGGCAAAAGTGGACTAAAATTCAACATCCATTTGGCAGGAAACTTCCAGTCCACAGGCTGTATAAATGATTTAGTCAGGCCTTGCAAAGGCAGTCGCAGGTGGAACTTGAAATTCTATAAATCTAGGAGTTTTATAAACAATGATCAATAAATCTAGGAGTATCATCAATACCAGCTAACACCACATGCCTCACCAAAGAGAAGCAGTTCCAGCCATCACATTAGGGATGAGTTAATTAAATGTTTCACCAAACATAGCAGACTAAATTAACAATTTTATGTTGATAATTGTGTATGGCCCGCGATTGACGTTATAAATATCCAAATGGCCTTAGGCATAAGCAAGGTTTCCCACCACTACCATATGGTGACAGATAACCGAAGAGAACAGAACAATAACTCACATCTTCGTCCAACTCAGAGCTCTGATTAGATTCAGTGCGGGTGATCTTCGGTGTGACCTGATTCCACCGAACAATCAATGTCTTCTTCTTGAACTTGCCACCTTGAGACACAGCCTACAATGGGAATACACAAATGTCACAATCTGGAGTAGGATTATACAAACGACACAGCCTACAATGGGAATACACAAATGTCACAATCTGGAATACGATTATACAAACGACACAGCCTACAATGGGAATACACAAATGTCACAATCTGGAGTACGATTATACAAATGACACAGCCTACAATGGGCATACAGAGATGTTACAATCTGGAGTACAATTATACAAGCGACACAGCCTACAATGAGAATACACAAATGTCACAATCTGGAGTAGGATTATACAAACGACACAGCCTAAAATGGGAATACATAGATGTCACAATCTGGAGTACGATTATACAAATGACACAGCCTACAATGGGAATACACAAATATCACAATCTGGAGTATGATTATACAAACGACACAGCCTACAATGGGAATACATAGATGTTACAATCTGGAGTACAATTATACAAATGACACAGCCTACAATGGGAATACACAAATGTCACAATCTGGAGTACGATTATACAAACGACACAGCCTACAATGGGAATACACAAATGTCACAATCTGGAGTACGATTATACAAACGACACAGCCTACAATGGGAATACACAAATGTCACAATCTGGAGTACGATTATACAAATGACACAGCCTACAATGGGAATACATAAATGTCACAATCTGGAGTACACTTATACAAATGACACAGAATAGAATGGGAATACACAAATGTCACAATCTGGAGTACGATTATACAAATGACACAGCCTACAATGGGAATACACAAATGTCACAATCTGGAGTATGATTATACAAATGACACAGAATAGAATGGGAATACACAAATGTCACAATCTGGAGTACACTTATACAAATGACACAGAATAGAATGGGAATACACAAATGTCACAATCTGGAGTACGATTATACAAACGACACAGCCTACAATGGGAATACACAAATGTCACAATCTGGAGTACGATTATACAAACAACACAGCCTACAATGGGAATACACAAATGTCACAATCTGGAGTACGATTATACAAATGACACAGCCTACAATGGGAATACACAAATGTCACAATCTGGAGTACGATTATACAAACGACACAGCCTACAATGGGAATACACAAATGTCACAATTTGGAGTACGATTATACAAACGACACAGCCTACAATGGGAATACATAGATGTCACAATCTGGAGTACGATTATACAAATGACACAGCCTACAATGGGAATACACAAATATCACAATCTGGAGTATGATTATACAAACGACACAGCCTACAATGGGAATACACAGATGTCACAATCTGGAGTACGATTATACAAACGACACAGCCTACAATGGGAATACATAGATGTTACAATCTGGAGTACAATTATACAAATGACACAGCCTACAATGGGAATACACAAATGTCACAATCTGGAGTACGATTATACAAACGACACAGCCTACAATGGGAATACACAAATGTCACAATCTGGAGTACGATTATACAAACGACACAGCCTACAATGGGAATACACAAATGTCACAATCTGGAGTACGATTATACAAATGACACAGCCTACAATGGGAATACATAAATGTCACAATCTGGAGTACACTTATACAAATGACACAGAATAGAATGGGAATACACAAATGTCACAATCTGGAGTACGATTATACAAACGACACAGCCTACAATGGGAATACACAAATGTCACAATCTGGAGTACGATTATACAAACAACACAGCCTACAATGGGAATACACAAATGTCACAATCTGGAGTACGATTATACAAATGACACAGCCTACAATGGGAATACACAAATGTCACAATCTGGAGTACGATTATACAAACGGACACAGCCTACAATGGGAATACACAAATGTCACAATTTGGAGTACGATTATACAAACGACACAGCCTACAATGGGAATACACAAATGTCACAATCTGGAGTATGATTATACAAACGACACAGCCTACAATGGGAATACACACATGACAAAGCTTAGAATGGGAATGCATACATGACACAGTTTAAGAGTGGGAATTCTCACATGATAGTCTAAAATGGGAACAAAATAAATAACACACCTGGAATGGGGAGAAAACAAAACACTTTAAAATCTGTTCTCTCTGGGGGAACATGGGCGAGTCAAAATGGATATGAGAAATTGTAAAGTGGAACATGCATCTCCACCCTCCTGAAATAATGAACTGTGTTCATCATAACTGTCATCATAAATGGAAAACATATAACAAGTTCATAAAACCTATATCACTGGACGCATGGTCAATCTATTGATGCTGTTCCCCCCCCCCCCCCCAATGGGTAGTATCCATGGCAACCATCTCCATAACAGGAAAACATGTACACCATTGTTGGCAGTATAGTAAGCACACTCAGTTATAGGTGAGTTCAGGCAACACCATCAGAAGATAACAAGGGATCATTTTAGGCTCTTTAGATCACGCTCATCAATGACATGGAGATTAGGATTCTTTTCCTCCATCAATGATCACTGCTGTTGCTATTTTACATCAAGTCACAACTCATCACCATCATAATCATGTTAGTGTGTCCAAAGCCTGGCGTTGAAGACATCTGGTCACATCTTTCTACCATATCTGCATCAACTGGATAAGCCTGAACTCATTTGTCCCTACATGGCTGTGGGACTTCTTTGTTTCTTGGAAACCCTCTTTACTTCCCAGGGTTTTTATTCCCCAGGATTGTCAAAAGTCTACCTCCATCGCACATATTCACACCAAGCGCAGGCAGCCAACTGTTTGTATATGTTTTAATAGTTGTCTTTTCTCCTAACGTCTAATTCCAAACCAAACAAATTTACTCTATATTGAAACAATTATTCTCTGCATGATCAAAATGCATCTTTGGGTTGAGTTGTGTCAAGAACCAATATCACAGCACTCGGGACATTCCCATAGTGCTTCATCCTCACCTTCAACAGCCAGCAAAGTGTCCAATACTAATGGTACCAGTAGCAGTCTGATTATGTGTCCGTCGGCCCTTTCCCCAGGGTCCCAAGTATTGGCCAGATCCTCAGATAATGCAACTTTATTCATAGAATAGACAATGCCCACATGTGTTACGTTTACTGAAGTTTTGAACTTTATTTTTGTGTCTCCCTCAGCAGACGCCAGCGTGTAGGAATGCTGGTTGTTCCCACGGGCACTAACTGAGAATATGTGTAATCTCTGATTATGTCTGCTACTGTAACAAGTGATACCAACAGTTTTAGCCCTGCTGATTCATCAATCTTTATGTTATTTGTCCTTTGCTGATCCTCAACATTGTCCAAACTAGAAACCAGAACACCTGCTCTCTCGTTATCTTGGACCTTTGTATGACCTGGGCACAAGATCCACTCAAGATCTTGACAAGATAATACATGTATATAAATTAACCAAACCATAACCACCTTTAATGTATCGGTCGGTTTGAAGAGCAGTTGAAGAGACAATGGTAACTGTGTATGAAGTCTTATATAACCATCAAAGAGCTGAAATGACTGTCTCAACCATCAGTATATTCTTGTACCTGGAGACATCTGATCTATTGTGCTCTGAGCACTTTGGGAAAATCATGACTTGCTCACACAAGGATAGTTGGTAACAGCGTTCATTTTTATATGGTGGTCTCTTTAAAATGTGTACTTGAAAGTGCCTTTTATTGTTGGCCTGTCATTTTGTAAGTTGTTGCTCCTACAAGTGTCCTCTCTGTTCGGCAAGTCTGTCTCCTCATTGCCCGAGATATTGCAGTCAGCTGGCATTCACTGGACAAACACACCTGCATATGTATAACCACTACAAATGAAGCAAGACCACAACAGAAGGTGCTAGTCTAAGGAGACAATATGAATTTACCACTTCCGCAGATGGTCTGGAGGCATAGGTCAGGAATATACTGGGAACCACTTCCACCACATCCACTTTATCGATCTCACCAAAGCGCTGCAACAGACAGACCAAACATACATATGACATACAATCAGTGGCTACTAGCTGCACATTTTCACCTCTCAGAAAGCTAAATTAAGTTAAGCCTACCTATTCAATCTGTGGTTGAGGGCATATATCTACCTCAATGGGGAATGCAGGGCAGCAGAAGAGGAAAAATGAATCTGCTGAATTGAATCTGAATAACACAAAGTCACTGGGTTCAAGATGACCAGACCAGCTTGCCAGTACAGCAGCTAATCAATACTGATGAATGTTTTAACAATCTGTTAATATTAGAAATTTCTGACTGCAGGTAACTGTGTTGGAAGGTGAGGATGGAGGGACAGGCATGGAAGATGTGGTTGAAAGGTGAGATGGGAGGGAAGAAGAGAAAGATGTAGCTGAAAGATGGAGGAGGGAGGGAGAGGAGCGGAAGTAAGACTGAAGGGAGAGGAGGGAGAATAAGATGTCGCTAAAAGGTGAGAGAAGAGGGAAGATGTGGTTGAAACATGAGGAGGCAGGGAGAGGAGACGAAAGTGTGGTTGAAAGAAGAGGGCGAGGAGTGGAAGATGTAGTTAAAAGATAAGGTGGGAGGGTGAAGAGAGCAAGATCTGGTTGAAAGGTTTCAGTTTCCACTTTAGGACTGAGGTCAGAAGTGACATGTTTTGCTCCAGGCATAAGATTGGGGATTTTTCTCTGACAAAAATAATTGGTTTCTATGAGGGTCATTCAGAAAGTAATGCACCACATAATTTTTCTCAGGAAATAATGAAGATTATGTTGCAGACTTTAAATATGGCATTTGCCGGTTTAGTGCACCAAATTGCAACCCAATCGGCTAAATAATATGGCTGCCCTAAATCGTTGAAAGGGAGCATGTTAGCAACCTGGGTTATAAGCAGCGAATTGTGATGGAATGTCTTGTTACAGAGAAGGAAACTGTTGTGAACATTCACAAGCGTCTATGTGATGTGTATGGAAGTTTTGCGGTCGACAGGAGTATCAGTCAGTCACTGGGTTCAGTCCTGCCACAGCCACCAACTCAGAAATGTTGAAATGTGCGCAGAGGGCATTAATCTTACTGACAGGCACATCACTACTCAACAGTTGGCCTTACAGCTGTCAGTCAGCAATGGTAGTGCAAATGCAATTATAAAAACTCAGATTTTCTAAGGCTTGTGCAAGATGGGCCCAGGTTTTGCCAACTGTAACAATCTTAGCCAAAATGTTCTCTCCATCAACATTGAAAGCGGCCCAACAATTCAGAAGAAATTGCTTTCCTTTGCAATCGGTGGTCATTTGTGAGACTGAGGAACCCATCTTGCACAAGCCTTAGAAAATCTTAGTTTTTATAAGCTTACTGCTTTAGTTTATGTGGGTGTTTTTCTGCAGTATGTACCTGATGAGATGCAGTGAAATATGCCAGGCAATAAATCATGCAATGTGGGAGAAAACAAAACACTTTAAAATCTATTATCTCTTGGGGGGGGGGGGGGCGCGGAGACATGGTGTGTCAAATGGATACGGAGACATTTTAAAGTGGAACATGCATCTCCACCCTCCTGAAATAATGAACTGTGTTCTCCCTCTTGTTTGTGTCTCTGTTATATAAAATTACAGGGAATCAAAAGGTGAGGGAAAGAAACTGGATAGGACACTTACTGATAAAATTAGTTAATAGAATAAGCAGAACTCCTTCCTCTGGAATCTGTTTATGATCAGTCATAAAGCTAGGTTGATGGTGCAATGGTAAGTAAAAAAAAAAATAACCGTAAACCAGAGTCTGGACTGAATAACTCAACATGGCATGAGATGTTGTACCTGAAAGTGCTGTTTGATCTCATCCAGCTCGGACAGCTCAAATCCTTTCACTTCAATCGTCTTTGGCCTGTTATCCAGGTGAGTTCTGTTGAGAAACTGTGTCATGTGTCCTCGGCCCCGCTGAGTCCACCCAGGTGTGCGGCCCCCTGGCCATCCTCGACCTCTCCCATAATGGACTATCTGCCACATGACAAAAAAAGTAAACCATATGACAACACATGGCATCAGATGACAATGACACATGACATCAGATCAGATGATGTACTCGGCACAAGATTGACAAGGAGCTATACAAACTGACCATATATCTGGTCCACTACATCAGTAAACATATGTCTAAACTGACCATATATCTAGTCCACTCTACATCAATAAACATATCTAAACTGACCATATATCTGGTCCACTCTACATCAATAAACATATCTAAAATGACCATATTCTAGTCCACTCTTAAAACAATAAACATTCTAAACTGACCCAAATTCTGGTCCACTCTACATCAATAAACATATCTAAACTCACCATATATCTGACCACTCTAACATCAATAAACATATGTAAACTGACCATATATCTGGTCCACTCTACATCAATAAACATATGTCTAAACTGACCATATATCTGGTCCACTCTACATCAATAAACATAGTCTAAACTGACCATATATCTGGACCACACTACATCAGTAAACATATGTAAACTGACCATATATCTGGTCCACTCTACATCAATAAACATATCTAAACTGACCATATATCTGGTCCACTCTACATCAATAAACATATCTAAACTTACCATATATCTGGTCCACTCTACATCTATAAACATGTATAAACTAATTGTATATCTGCTTCCTTAAACATGCAATATCTAAACTGATCTTTTATCTGGCAATGAATAAATGTATCTGGCCACATGACAGAAAGATATGGCAGCCAACACATGACATACAAGATGAGAACAGATGATGACACATGACATCTGATGAAGTGCAATACACAAACTAGAAATGATCTATACAAACTAACTCTATTTTGTCACCTGACTGGTATAGAATAAACACTTGTGCTGTTATTCCATCACGTCTGCAGTCTGATATGAAGCTCATGAATATATCACCTTTCCATTTCAAATTTGTGTCCTCCACATAAACCCATACTTGGACAAATTGTGTGGCGGCTTCTCCTTGGTTTCCATATCAACATAGGATGGGTTGTGATCTCTGCCTATGACATCAATGGTCAACTACCAGGACAGTGTGAGCAACCTCCTCTTGTCAGAGTTGTCCATTTATTTTCTTTGATGTGCGATTGACAGACTTCAAGATTTGAACAGAGTTTTTTTTTTCTAGTCAGTAAAATGCACCTCAGGCTGTTCCACTTCCACTAAGGCCGTTCTACTTGCTTGTACGAGGGTAAGTTAATAAGTAAGTCACAAATGGCTGTAGAAATATAACTAAATATGATAACAACTTGAAATAGTTGATTTGTATACATACATTGTCCCTTTATTTCTCAACATAATTTCCACCAACATTGATGCACTTATCTCATCGTTTTATCAGTCCTCCCAAACCGGCTGCATTGATCTGCGTGCCCTGTTCTCATTTACCTGCCATCCTACAGAACTGTGTGACTTACTTATCGACTCACCCTCAAAACTTTTTCTACCCAACTATGCACTACTTTACGGGAAATCGCTAGGGGCTAAGTCCACTGAAATCTCCACCGGGAGACATTTCGCGAATGACGCCGAAGTTGAACGTGAAGTGAAAACGTGGTTTAGAAAACAGAGCAGGTGGTTCTATGCAGCTGGTTTGGGAGGACTGATAAAACGATGGGATAAGTGCATCGATGTTAGTGGAAATTATGCTGAGAAAAACAGGGAGGATGTATGTATACAAATAAACTTGTTTCAAGTTGTTATCACATTTAGTTATTTTTCTACGGCCATTTGTGGCTTCCTTATTAACTTACCCTCATATAATATGACGTCTGTTCTACTTGCCAGAACAATGCAGTCTGTTCCACTTGGCAGTACAATAAAAGCAAAATCTGTTCCATTCTCCAGTACAACGCGCACATTGTTTCATGTGCTGGTACAACATGCACATTGTTTCATGTGCTGGTACAATGCACACATTGTTTCATGTCTGGTACAATGCACACATTGTTTCATGTGCTGGTACAATGCACACATTGTTTCATGTGCTGGTACAATGCACACGTTTCATGTGCTGGTACAATGCACACATTGTTTCATGTGCTGGTACAATGCACACCAAGTCGGGCACACTAGCCAGTCTTCTCCTTTTGTCCTAATGGTTTCTCCATTAAGCGCCGCAGAGAGGAGGCAGATGTAATTTTGTGTATTTAGCTTGTTATTGATTGTACTAACGTCATATTTGATTTCTTCAATGTTTCTGTTGCTTCATCTAGCCAATTCATTCTGGGTCGTGCTCTCACCTTGTATTCCGATGTTCTAACATGGAACACTCTAGCCGCTGGCTGATCTTTGTTCCATTCTAATGAAATGTCTGAATCATTTACTTCTTTGGTGTTCTATAAAGTCAGTGTACACTTGTTCTTAGTTTCTCAATATCTTGTTTTTCCAGCTGCGTTTCTTATGTCTCACTTCACATGATGTGATTTTACGCCCGTTTCTAAGACTGCCCATGTTTGGCATTGATGACACAGCACTGGGACTTATAAAATAAAGCATCTATTAGTTTATTTTCTTATCAATCAATCAATCAATCATGTGCCATGCCGGAAAGCGTGGCGGTCATGTTCATATTTGAATGTTTTAGAATAGGTGCTATTTGATAGTTGATGTTGTTTGCTTTCTGTATGCTAGTTTCTATTTCTCTATCTAGTCTTCCATCCTCTGTGAATACACTGCCCAGATACTTGTACTCACTAACTTGTTATAATGATTTTAAATTTATATTAATGTTATATTGCACTGGTGTTGGTTGAACTGTCGTAAATTCTGTCATTTCAATTTTAATCTACATATGCACACAAAGTTTACTGCATTTGCCAGTACCCTGCCTGATGCACTCGCCAGTACATTGCACACAAGATGTGTCCCATTGGTCAGTTAACGTACACAGCTGACCCAGGTGAACTTACCTGCTCATGGCTGCTGCACTCGCCAGTACATCGCACACAAGATGTGTCCCATTGGTCAGTTAACGTACACAGCTGACCCAGGTGAACTTACCTGCTCATGGCTGCTGACATATTTGAACTGGTCAGGTACAGGTGGCTGGAATGTTGTTGGCTGAGGTCTCTTGGCACCAGTGCCATACTTCACTTTGTCTATGGCATCAGATATAGTTCTCAATGCCTGAGGATAACAGCAACAGCAGAGACAATAGTCAAGATCAATTTACAAATCTATGGCACACTGGACATATGAACCTAGACCCACATTTGTACTGACCAAACAGTACTCAGTGGCTGATGTGATCGGTATCATGTCAGCCGCCTTTACACACAAGATATTTCCTGGTATCCATTTTACGCTGGGGCAGCCTGAGA
The DNA here is from genome assembly GCA_014155875.1 of Cepaea nemoralis. NCBI lineage: Eukaryota > Metazoa > Mollusca > Gastropoda > Stylommatophora > Helicidae > Cepaea > Cepaea nemoralis. Next base: position 247,615 of record JACEFZ010028393.1, on the reverse strand, counting down.
GATACGGTCAATTTTAACATTTGTAAACAGCCTCAATACAGATCAAATCAAAGGACGCTGGTGCGGCAGGTGAGAGAGACAATAAGCATGAAATAATAAGCAACTGCCAAAACCGAACAAAGACCATTCCAAGATAAGCGGTTACAGAATCATTACAATGCAGAACACTGCTGGAAAGCTACTGGAGAAAATTGTAGCACGCAGACTTGCTTGTGACTTGGAACAACTCGGCTGCTTCCCGCCCACACTTGGAGTATACAGACGTAACAAAGAGTCATGGCTGAATGCGGCGGTCTTTGCTCAAGATGTTTACGAAGGATTTCAGGTCAGAGAAGAGACATGTGCGGCCGCCATAGACTTAGAGGACGCATATAACAGAGTATCTTTCGAGCACTTGATGCAAACCCTCCTCAGACTGAAAGTGCACCCTCATCTTGTACGATGGATAGATGCAGTTCTGCTCCAAAGGAAGGTGGTGCTAAGATGCGGGAGTTGGTCTTCTGAGACGATAACGATATGTCCAGGATTGCCGCAGGGTTCACCACTGTCACCAGTACTATTCAACGTGTATACGATGCCGATCACTGAACAACAGTTGGATGGGAGGGGTAGGACTGTCATTTGCTGATGACATTCTCGTGTATCGACAGGGTCGAGATAGACAAGCAGTTGCCAATTATATGCAGGGCGACCTAGATCGAATTTCCTCATGGTGTGCTGATGCCGGTGCCCTTGTCAACCCTGCAAAGGCATCGGTTACATGGTTCTCCCTAAACAACCATATTTGAACACAGACCTGCTGGCAGTAAGAATGGAGGGGAGCATTTTGAGTAGAACCCAGTCAATGACATATCTTGGCATGAGGCTTGATCGTAGCCTGTCCTTCAGAGATCATGTCGATTATGTCATAGCGAAAGCTCAAAAAGGTTTGTCAGCAATGAGAGTCATGGCGACTGCCAATATCGAGCAAAGACTGCTAATATTTCTGTTCCAAGGACTTGGTGCTTTCACCCATCGAGTATTGCCCTGGCCATCCTCACTGTCAGCCCTACACAGATTGGAAGACTTGAAAAGGTACAAAATGAAGCCATGCGCATCATTTTGGGCTGCACGAGAGACACACATGATCAGAGATCATGTCGATTGTGTCATAGCGAAAGCTCAAAAAGGTTTGTCAGCAATGAGAGTCATGGCGACTGCCAATATCGAGCAAAGACTGCTAATACTTCTGTTCCAAGGACTGGTGCTTTCACCCATCGAGTATGCCCTGGCCATCCTCACTGTCAGCCCTACACAGATTGGAAGACTTGAAAAGGTACAAAATGAAGCCATGCGCATCATTTTGGGCTGCACGAGAGACACCAGCTGTGTAGCAATGAGATACCTTCTTGACTTCCCGACAATGAACCACAGGATCAAGATCTGGAGAGCTCGTGCATACTTAAAAATAAGTGAAAATGAGCAGCACCCTCTGCATTATGCTATATTCAGAGAAAAGGGCGACAGGCTAAAGAGGGGCAAATCATGGATGGGTCGGGCGGAAGATGTTGCCAGACAGGTCTGCCTCCAGCTTTTAAGTGCACTTTCTCCTGCATTATCACACTCGACAGATGGTGCAGAGAGCAGAACCCTGCCGCTGTCAATGCAGAGGTCAATGCGCTCACATATGAACACTCAGATAGCCTCAAAGTGCTCATCTATACAGATGGATCTGTTGTAAAGCAGCAGAGAAGTACGTGGGCATTTACAGTCTGTTCAGCGGGCCGAACCGTTCAATGAATCCAGTGGTGCCCACTCTATGACCACGAGCAGCATGACTGATGGAGGTGATGGCAGTTACACAGGCTTTCATATGGCTGGAATCATAGCATTATACCATCGTGTGCGTACTAAGTGATTCAATGAGCATGATTCGGAAGGTTGAAGCTGGATCTGTACGTAGACAGTGGACTGAGTCGCTGCGGAAGTCTGTTGTCCGTAAAGTCACCTTCATCTTCATCCCGGGACATGTGGGAGTCAAGGGAAATGAACGAGCTGATAAACTGGCTGGCTCTGCACCTCCAGTGGATGGCCAGCCCATGGATCGTGCTGATGTTATTAACGCCCTTAAAGATATGTCGAGAACAGGACTCTGACGTCAGTGAATCCACATCGCTTTTCAGGATGAAAGACTTGGGAGTAAGAATTGGCATGGCCATACGCGAGAGGTAAATCGGGAAAACAAGGTGCCTCATCAACCAACACAGAACCGGCACTATTAGCCACCGAACGCTGATGCATATGCTGGGGGGAGGATCTGAGCACCTATGGACCTGTCCGGAGTTCAATGAAGATACCCCAACTGATAACTGATAACTAATAAGCAACTAAGATCACTGCATTCTCAGATTCCTGATCTATTTTCCTCATTTCTGTTATTCCCCAATGAAGCATAGGCACTCAACAGCCTCATGCCAAGCCCTCCTATCTTTTGCTACGTCTTCAAGTTCCCTCCATGTTTTTCCCATAATATTAATCTTTATCTCAAATTCTCCCCTGCCATTTGAGTTGTCTCTCCCAGTTGGTTCATGGTTCTGACATTCCAGGTGCCAATTCTAGATGACAGAAAATAGGTCGCTGAATCCCCTCATTCTTTTACCTCATGGCAATATATTTCTTTTCTATATATACATTTTGTGTGTGTGCGCACACACATATACATATTTTATATATATTTCATGGAAATATTTTCTGTTTTCTTTGAAGACATGTTCGTGATTGGTTGATTTCTGTGACAAGTTTGTCTATGACTACCTCTATGCCAGCCTTCCATGCAACAGTAGTTACATTTTCTTTTGCCCGTGTCACCTCTTAAATAGCATAGAGAGGTGAGGAAAAGGAAGCCTTAACTCATGATTACTTTACAGTAAATATCTGAGGCGCAGTTAACTGAATTTACTTCAAACAGGTTACGAATTGAGCACACAGGTCAGTCTCAAACCGTGTCCTTTGTTCCAACTATCATACCATAATCTTAATTTTATAATTATTAGGAGGCTGTACAAAATGAAGTTCCTAGTCTTAATTACAGGAAAACATAAATAGTGCAACGATAGAACAGTAACTCTCCAGAATGCAATATCATAGAAACTGGAACAATTCTGAAACAGGCTAATGAACACAAAAATCTGGGCACATTGGTAACAGCAGGTGGAGGATGTATTAAAGAGGCCAAATGTAGTATATCTCTAGCCATTCTTATTCCATAAGATGAAGAATATTTTATACAATATAGCTTAGAAAATAAGAAAGGTAATTCTTGGCTGATATATAGAGTCAATTCTAATGTAGTGAATTCAGTCACTGACAAATAAATTAGTTTGAAAATACTTGACCTGTAGGAAAACCTAACCACAATTAATTATCTGGTCAGCATACATCTTTCCAGTGGCAATATATGGATGTGGCTAATAGACTGATTTCGCAATCAATAAAGAAATCAGGACTCTTGAACTGAAATGTTGTAAACAGGCACAACACAATCACGTACTGAAAAAAAAACAAAAAACTCCGGATGAATGCAGCAGAAGAAGAAGAATTGAAATGTTAGAGAAAGTTCTGACAATATCTTGGGCAAAGAAGAATAAAACTAATGACACTCTATGAGATCTAAACATTTAAGAAAACAGGATTATAAACAGCACCATGTTTAGGCAAATGAAATACTTTCACCAATATTAAACATTGCTGTGACTAGGAAAGAACAGTGACAGAAAGCATGGTTCCTGGAAGAAGGGGCAGCACAAAGAGGGCATGGAGGTGAGTGGGGCAGGAGAACTGGCCAGGGACTGGGAAACTGTGATGACAGCCATGTGTTACACAGGACCTGCTACATAATGATGTAAGGTGTAGAGGTCTGAGACATCATGACTCTGAACATGAGTCAGCAACTGCCATGGTACGCGGTTTGTGGTGCTATTGACAGATGCAAACTCAGTACTTGAGGCGCTTCTGTCTGGGAAATTGCCAGTACTGTGGATACTACTTTCCGAACTAGGCAGCCAGCATAAGGTCACCATACAGTGCATACCATTTCACTGTGAAGTACCCAGAAACGCAAGAGCTGGTCGACTAGCAAAGGAAGGAGCAATAAAAGAACAACATGATGTGCCTGTTAAGTTAGTTCTGTTACATACCACCAAAAGAAAAGAATGATCAAATCAGTCAGAAAGCCACCAAAACCTGCTCAAGATGACTACCACATTATGGACAGACCAGAACAAGTCATTATTCTGCGCTTCAGAACAGGACACAATAGATTACGCAACGACATGTATACAAAATTCAAGATTGGGGAATCAACCATGTACACATGTGGGTTGGTGTTGCAGACAGCAGAGCACATACTCCAAGACTGCCCAAAATACGACATACCCAAGCAAACCTTCTGGCCTAGAGAAACAACAGTGGAATATAAACTTTATGGACCACTCACTGAAATAAAAAAAAAGGCAGTGAAATTCATACAAGAGACAACACTGCAGTTATTGACAACTTTCAAGTGAACAAAATAAGAAGTATGCTGCTGCACATGAACATGAAATAACCCTAATGAAGAATGTTGTGCAGATGGTCAAAGTGATCAGTTTTTCTTTATTGCAATGAAGACTTTAGTTACCTTCCACAAGTCTTTCTTTTCTTCTTCACTCATTGTGGCTTTCTTTTTCTCCAGGGTGTCCAGAGTATCTGAGGATAGACAAGTTCATGAGAAACATGTCACTAATATCCTCAACAAAGTTCACAAATATTAACCCATGTTATCTGATCACATCATGGCATTCAGGTCAACTATAAAAATGTTCACATTGCCATTTAAACAAATTACCTTAAGTACTTTCATGTTTCAAAATTTCTCCTGAAAAGATTCATCCTTATTTGTTGGCATCTAACACTTGACCACGCTCATGTTACTCTTTTCTGTAGTTCCAAATGTTGCTGTTACTATTCTAGAACTCACTGTTCCCTACTCTATTAGTGCCTTCTTTGTCTCTGTTGATAGCATTAGGGTCACGTCTTCTGTACTGCTCAATGACAGCACTTCTTCGCCTGCGTTTAGAAGTGTTGTGCCTGCTCCTTTCCGTCTTGTTTTGCATAAAATACCAATGTTATAATATTACACTGCTCTTACTTGTGGTGTTTTCCCCCATTCATACATAGTTCTAACATTCCAGGAGTAAATTCTGGAGGCTTTCTTAAGTCAAGAAGATATGTCTGCAAAGCAGGCTCTTTATGGCTTTGTACACATCTCATCATTTACCTTCAATGAGAAACTATTCATCGTGATTGGCAGAGTTATTTTTGTTTTCTTGTCTGCAGACATGTTCAGAATTGGTTGGATTCTGCATCTAAAGTTGTCCATGGGTTAAGGTAGCCAGTCTCATGGTAACCCTCCTCAGGCACCTCTTACGACACGCATGGTGGGTCAGTGTTACAGTTCCTTGCTTCCTTTAGGGTTCCGGTAACACACAGATGCTTGCATGCCGTATACATCGGGAGTCTTCGTGGCGAAGTGGTCCAGCCGTCTGCCGCACGCTCCAAAGATTGAAGGCTTGATTCCGGGCTACGTCTTTCGGTTCACGGGTGCATTTTCTTCTGAGACTCGTGCTTCGTGCGTTACTTTCGGCAGGCCGTCCTGTGGAAAGAGACCGAGCCAAATGGGATAAAACCCAAGGCAATAAGTCGATCCTTTTGAATTGTTAGTTTTCGGAAAATATAGTGTGGAGAGTTTGTATTTGTTGTTTCTCTGTCAAATCACAACCTTTTTTATATTTTCATATTCTGCCTCTGCTATTTTTATGTCAGGCCATGCTGGGTGTTAAGAGCAAATGTACGAGCAGATAGTCATGTGGGCTTGGCTGCTGTGGGAAGCGGATGAGCAATGGATCAGGCCAACATCCTGAATGTCCTCAGGAGGCAGGATGAGAAAATGACTGAAATGTTAAATCTGACTTTGCAATTTTAACGAGACTGCAAGAGCATTAAGTCAAATGGGTTCCCCGGGAAGGTTAACCCGGTCAACAAATGCCCGCAGAAGTCGGATGTGCCGGCCTAATGGTGCAAGAACGCAGCTCTGCTGTTAACAGGCACAACGCAATCACGCCCGGAAAAAAAGAAGAAGAAAAAACTCCGCATGAACGCAGCAGAAGAAGAAGAAATGGGTTCAAGCTAGACTAGAGTACCATGCAGGAAGAAAAATAGCCAACCAACAAAGACCTGGCATCATCAGTTGCTATGAGTTGAGGGTGATACTGAGGGGAGGATCTGAGCACTTATGGACTAATAGTTCGATGTGCAATGAGGATGATCTGTTGACTAACTTTATTCTGCCTCCGTCACTATTTCCCTAATTTACCGAAACAAACAAATGAATAATGAAGAAAATAATAAACATATATAACAGAATAACAGACAGCAGCACAGAGATTACCTTCTGTTGCTGAATCTGCTTGGCTAACAGCTCCTGCCTCTTCTGCTCCAGCTCTGCCTGTTTGATTGCTGCGAGCTGAAACAAGAAGACATCTCCATTGTCATGGAACGAGTGAGTGATAGAGGATTGGGGCCAGTGTGCAGTGTGTCTGGCATAGTTATTCTGATAGAATGAATGGTGTGAGCACATGCTAAGTGACAAGCCTGGTGCTCCGAAGGTCATGGGGTTGTTTTTGAACTGTGCTGCTCAGTTCAGACCACAAGTAAATTTTTCCGGAGACCCCATGTGGTCATCACCGGAGCTGTGAAGTTGTGTGCGATGCTCTCAGCAGGTGACTTGTCATTGTGTGGAGAGAAGCTGAGCCAGATAGGGTAAACCCGGTGCAATGAAGTTAACCCTCTCACCTTTCACATGCTAGGTGAAAGCTGACTGCGGAGTATAAGCACAGGAGTGAGTTCTCGTGACGACTGCTACTACTGTTTATGTGATGGATGTTGGCCAGAATTTTGTGCTTAAGAAGTAATAGCCATGATGTCTGGCAGATGGGAACTGACAAAAAGGAAGGAGGGAAGCAGAGAGAGAAAAGAGAGAGAGAGAGAGTGTGTGTGAAAGAGTCCCATAACATCTGGCATCCCTTTACTACATGACATGCTCAGAAAAAAATGTCAGTGGTAAACTCCCAAAAGTATTGTTCAGCATACAAAAACTATCAACACTTATTGTTTGCCATATTATGTCTCAGATTGCAATTATTATAAGTGCACATGTAGAGAACCTGGGATATGCCACAATATGTTTCCCACTGCTAGAAAACCAAGATGATTCCTTGGAAGCACCCAGAAACCATACATCAGCTCTGCCAGTGAAAGCCTCCCTGGATGGTGAGGAGTGCTCTTAAATTGCCTTCCCCCGAGGACCAAACATCAACATAAGGCTGCTTGGAACAGGCTAGAGGGGCACTGCAGACCTGAGGATAATACAAGTGCAAGTGACTTCCATCTCACTGTTTCCAACATATTGGGAAAGGAGGTCTCCATAGAAAACATGGCCAAATATCTGCCTCATGCTCAGTAGATCAAGAGTAGCGTCTGCAGTTCTGTGGGAGCTAGGAGTCCGTGATCTATGGGATACTTTCAGTATGTGAGTACGTGGTTAACAGATCTATGGAGAGACAGCCAGACGAGATAAAGCCCTGTGTGCAATAGTTGATCCTCTTCCCTTGTAACCCCTGTTTGATGCCAGGAAAGCCACACAGAAATCTAGATCTTTATGATGCCAGGGTCAGAAATTACTGGGCACTGGCTGAAAGAGACAGGAATGTGTAATGTCTCCAGATCTTTTTTCCCCTATACAGTGAAAATAAGTTTAGAAATGTAGAAGATATGAGAGGAATCATCATTGGGGGAGGTAACATCAATAACACTAGATATGCGGATGAAACAGTATTATTGCAAACAATGAACAGGATCTGCAAAATTTAGTAGATGCAGTTGTTGTACACAGTGAACAACTAGGGTTAGAATTAAATTGTAAGAAGACACAGATTATGGTCGTCACTTAGAAGAAATAAATACCACAATGTAATATACAAGAAAATGGAAATATTCTTCAACAAATGTATTGGTACAATTATCTTGGAACAGTCATAACATCTGATGGGAGATGCCTTGAAGAGATCAGAACAAGAATTGCCATGGCGAAGGTAGCCTTTTGCAAGATGGAAAACATATTGACCAATTTAAAAAATGTCATTTCCAACGAGAAAAAGAGTGTTGAGATGCTACAGAACCTGTGCTTTTGTATGGGTGTGAAGCGTGGACAATGAGCAAACAGGCCGAAAAACATCTGACGGCTGTGGAAATGTAGTTTCTGGGAAAATGAAAGAATACCATGGTAAGATAGAAAAAACACTGAGCAAGTCCTACAAAAAGCATAAACTGATTAGAGAAATTAGAGACAGACAGTCAAAATATTTTGAGCATTTTATGAGAAGAAATAAACTAGAGAACTTGGTGACAACTGGCAAAATTGAGAGAAAAAGAACAAGTGGAAGGCAGAGAAGTAAATATCTGGATAGCTTGGCAACATGGCATGGTGAAGATAAGAACACAGAGCTGATCCTCAACTCTGGTGATCATGTGAGATGGCAAAACATGATCGCCCATGCTTATCGGCATTGCACATGACGATGATAATTAACTACTAAAAGAAAAAAATGCCCAGACGGTGCTAGCTAATTAGAAACAACAAACAAACCATCTAGGAGACCACACACAGAACACACAACCCTGGGACACTAACCTTTCTCTCCTCCTCAGCTCTGCTGATGGCTTCCATTCTGGACACATGGTCAGCTGTTTTCACAGCTGTGGGGCTGACGATGGGAGCATTGCTTTTGCTCTTCGCTGGTGCATTTATTGTTGCCGCTGGGTTGAACACCGTCTTTTTCAGATTTCCGATGGAGGATGTATATACAATAGACTGCAACATGAAACCAAACATGCATGTCACTAACAAACAAAACACCAATTACTTCCAATTGATGCAATGAATCACTAAGTACTTCCAAATGATGCAATGAATAACTAAGTACTTCCAAATGATGCAATGAATCATCAATTGCTTTCAAATGATGCAATGAATCATCAATTGCTTTCAAATGATGCAATGAATTCCTAAGTATTTCCAAATGACGCAATCAATAAGTCCCTACATACTAAGGTCATTCTTCTTCAAGTGCCTTCCTGAATGGCACCAATGATTAAGTTTCTCTACAACAACACTTTCCAGTATTTGTTATTCTGATTAAGTGTCTCTACAACTGCCACTTTCCAGTATTTGTTATTCTGGTTATGTTTGATATTATCAACACAATGCCACGTGTGGTACCATGACCAGGCTAAGGTAGCCACATCACAAGTAACTCTGAATAAACTGCAGCAGCTGGTGGTCAGATGTTCGTCTGCCAGCCTGGTGGTCATGGATTTGAATTGGCACTGAGACAGATGTTTAAAACTGAACTGGGCTCCCAGGCCAAGCCAGCATACAGTGGGCACCAGGAAATGCCTTGGGCAGTGAAGGCGGCTGGCCTGATATTGACCACATCAGCCCTGGAGTGCCAATTGGTTTATATAAATATGGGTCCCGCACTGTCTGTCTGTCTTTTACTGCCTATATAGTATCTTGCAGTAGTACGGCAGGGGCGTCTTGAGCCTGAGGAATTAAGGCAGGCCTGGCTAGTGCAGTCGCCGTGAACTGTGCAGGTTATTTTTTTCCACTCGGCCAGCCGCTCCTCGACCTATACACCCTGAGGAGTGTAACAGGGTCCTTTTATAAAATCCAGACAGACTGTCAACATTACCTTATGTTGTTGTATTTGTGTCAATGGTGGCTTAACATCACAAATAAACTCTGTCAACATTACCTTATGTTGTTGTATTTGTGTCAATGGTGGCTAAACATCATAAATACATTCAAACTAGAAACATTACCTTATGTTGTTGTATTTGTGTCAATGGTGGCTAAACATCATAAATACATTTAAACTGTCAATATTACCTTATGTTGTATTTGTATCAATGATGGCTCAACATCGTAAATACATTCAGACTGTCAACATTACCTTATCTGTTGTTGGACTGGGGGTAGTAGTGGATGCATCTGAAGTGACTGAGACAGTACTGTTGGTCTTGGCTTTTGTATTGTCCAGCTGAAGCTTGTGGGCTGGAGGGATACTTGGACGCACCGGCAGCATTAGCGAGGGATGGTCGATCTGTGATAATATATAAACTAACTGTTTATAACAGCTTCGGGGCTGCCACAATGTATACGCAGGAGACATTCTAGACTACAGTCACCACGGATAAACTCAATGCTGGATACACTTTGAGGAAGTTCCTATTGCCCTCATCAGGATCTCAACCTAAAGAACTAACAACAAGTCATTGGTTGCACTTATCCAACTAAAATCACATCATATTCATGGTAACTAATGAAGTAGTGTCCCAGAGACCACTGGTAGCTGTGAAATCGCATTGACAGCAAAGTGGATTAACAAAAGCCTGAAGTATCATGGCAGAGTAGACAAAGACAGATACAATGTACTAATGTGGCAGGTCCAGTTATGTGAAGGAGCACTGGAAGGCTGGTATATCTGTAATAACATGGAGAGATATCAGTATGAAGTGGTGTGTCAGGTCTGGTAGTAATGTGAAGTAACAATGGAAGGTTGGACAATCTGTAATAACATAGAGAGGTCTAAGTATGAAGTGGTATGTCCAGTCTGGTAGTAATGTGAAGTAACAATGGAAGGTTGGACAATCTGTAATAACATAGAGAGGTCTAAGTATGAAGTGATATGTCCGGTCTGGTAGTATTGTGAAGTAACAATGGAAGGTTGGACAATCTGTAATAACACGGAGAGATGTCAGTATGAAGTGATGTGCCAGGTATAGTAGTAATTTGAAGTAACAAAATAGCATGGACTATAAGAAAAAGAATTATTAGTACAGGTTACGAAGCATATGAAAACAATGATGAATTGGTGCAAACTAAGTACAAGTAAGGACCTTCCTTTCATGTCTTAAGGTGCAAAGGTTATATATACATATCTCCCTTTGATCTCGCTCCCTTTGAACTCAAGCGTAGTCTATACACACTACTTGTAGTAGTGCTGGACTGAATTTTGTGTGTGGATTAGCTGTCCCTATTAAGTGTCCCTCGCCGTCAGGCAAACCCACCCCCTCTTCAGAGGTACTTGTAATTTAAGGCCTCAAGTCAAGGACGAAAGATCAACATTTCAGTCCAACTGTATGGTGTAGGGGTTGAACCCCTTACCTTACCATCAGCACAGCGGATGTTTAAGAACACACGTTCTTATCCTTTTGGCCATGCTGACCTGCACTGGTTATATGATTCTAGCCCCACATCTGTATAGATCAACTGGCACTTGCTGGGTGATGAGGTCAATATCACACTAGCCACCTGTACTTCCCAGACACCAATTTTAGGCTGAGCCTACCCCATGTTAATTCTGCACTGGGGGGGGGGGGGGGGGGGGGGGGGGAGAGAGGGGGGGGAGAGCCAAGATTAACAGTTAGCATGGGCGGTCATGTTTCGCTATCTCACACAATCACCAGAGTTGTGGATTAGCTCTGTGTTCTAGTCTCGGCCATGCCATGTGGTCAAGCCATCCAGATATTTACTTCTCTACCTTCCCTTTGGTGGCAGGATAGGGGTATCCCCTATCAAAGGAGAAGTAAGGTGGCTCCTTCTCTCCGCTAGCCTACAGGATACCCTTGGACATGGTGGAGTGCCTGTCAATCATAAACGAGTCTAAAACGGCTTGGTGTTAGTTGAGGGCCTATACTCCATGGGCAGATGAAAGGCAAAAGAAGATGTGACAAGGTACTCTGGGATGTCAGCCCTCAACACCAGCATCTGTACTGAAGAAGGCACACATAGCAGAACATCACCAGGAGTTGACACTGTCATCTTTGAAACAGATACCAAAGAGCTGGTTAGATCACCTACTTTAAGTGAAAAGATACTCACCCCATCTCCAACTCTGCCACCCGTAACAGTCGTCTGCTGTATTTGAACGTTACGCCCATCCTCCCCTACAGTCACAACCACAGGACTCTCAGTCTCCCCATCCAAATTGATATGTTTTTCGGCATTGTGCCAGAAAAGCTTGATGAATCTATTGTTGAATACTGGCTCAGGGCTCCTGTACGCAGCATTGGCCTCAGAACTGTTTGAGAAGGTGATGAGAGCTGCCCCAGGGTCTCCTTGAAACTTGACCTGTTGAAGAACACCATCAAATGAGCCCGTGTAGACAGACATGGTAAGAATAAAGACAAAAACAAAGTAGATATCTGCATTACATGGACATGATTCACAAATATTCATCAACAAAATTGTCAACAAAGTTGCTAATAAAATCACTGTCATGTCCTGGTTACTGAGTCCAAAAGCTGGTATGAAGCTTCTGAGCATCTCACTACTCCATCATTCCAGATTTATGACAGCATGAACCAATGTTTGGGAAGATGTGTCACTCCTCCACTCCAGATTTATGACATAGCATAAAGCAATGTTTAGGACAGACATTTCAGTACTCATCTGACACTCAACTGAAGTTATTTCATTACACAAGATACGTTTCATCTTCTGAAATGCAACTTAAGCTTGATCTATTCTGTCCATTAATCTTCCATCTGATGCCATGATTATCCCGAGAAATTTTAAACAATATATTAACTAGTTTAATAAGCATTTTCCTTTCTACTGTTATGCCACATTGTGGCGTTATATTCTTCTCTGATGTAACCATTGTTTCCATTTCCTTGATATTCAACAAAGGAGAGTCCTTTTTTTTTGCACTCGCTAGCTTTGAACTCAAGCATAGTCCATACACACTACTTCTAGTAGCACTGGACTGAATTTTGCGAGTGGATCAGCTTTCCCTATTAACAGTGTCCCTCGCCAACAGGCAAACCCATGCTGACTTCAGAGGCACTTGTAATTTACGTCCCCAAGTCAAGGATGACAGGTCAACATTTTAGTCCAGCTGTCCGGTGTAGGGGTTGAACCCCTAGCCTTGGCATCAGCATCAACGGATGTTTAAGAACATGCATTCTTACCCATTCGACCATGCTGACCTGCAGGAGAGTCCTTTTTTCCATTCTCTATGACTACAATGTCCATAGGTTTTAGATCTGCATTTTGACCTATCAATACTGTGTTATCTGCAAAGATGTAGACTTTATGTTATAAAATCTCCAGCTCTTATTCCTGGCATCTCTTTTGATTTCTTTCATTATTATTCACTACAGAGAGAGAAGAGATCTGGTGACAAAAGGCATGTCTTATTCCTTGCTTTGTTTGTTCATAACTGCCCTCTTTTTTATATCCCACTTTAACTGCTACTACTTGTTTTCGGCAAATACTTTTTTAAAAAAATGTTCTGAGATCTTTTACATCAATTTGATCACTTCATCATATTTTACTTTATAGAATACTTTGGTATGATCCGTAACACATAAGCAAATGTGCTTTTTTTGTCTTATCTCTCTAGGGTATTCGTAACATGTATGTTGCACCATGTATTCCATTCCCTTCCACAAATCCATACTGTTCTTCATTAATTTCCATCTTTATTTTCCTTCATGTTCTTCTCATTATAAATTAGTAGCAGTTTGGTGACATGGTTTATGAGGTTTACTTTACATAATTCTTCACATTCAATAATATATGGTCTACAATATATTCAGATAAGTCATCTCCTCCTGGTTGACAACCAGCACTACTCTCCTCTTTCAGATGTTTCCATACTCAGACGGGACTAATCAGCCACTCTCAACTCAATCTGACAATTCATTTATTCAGTATCATCGTCCTTTGTAGAACTTCGCTTCCATAACAACCTTTTGGAAAACTTCTCAGTCATAAGCAAGATGTCCTGCATCTGATAAACCGATCTGGAGATCATCTGCCACATCTTGCACCCATCTTCTCTTTGGCCTTCCTCTTCCTCTCTTTATGAGCATATACCCTTCCATGATTGTTCTCTCCAAACTGTCATGACGTTTCAAGTGACCAAAATATTTAAATTCTCTTTGTTATATCGTCTTTAGTAGCCAACCTTTTCTATATTCAGTTCTTGTCACATAGATTTGTTCTTTTCTGTATTTAAGATATTCTTAGAACTTGACTATAACATTTATACTCAAAGGCATTTATGCACTGATCAGTTTGTTTTGTAAGTGTCCAGGTCTCAGAGGCGTATGTTGCATTGGGAAAAATGCATGCTCTTAAAAATCTAATTTGTGTAGTTCTATCTGCACCCCTCCACAATTTATTCAGTTGTTTTAGTTTCTGAAGAGCAATAGATATTCATCTTTTAATTTCCTTCATTGTTTCATCATTGTTGGTAATTAATGACCCAAGATATTCAAAATTTTCCACCACCTCAAACGTTTCCTCATTAACATATATTTCTTTCTCTATATTAGTTTTATCTGTATGCATTATCTTTGTTTTTTTTTTGTTTTTTTTATGTTAAGAACTCTAATAACAGTGAACGACAATAATATAAAGCTCTTCAGCAATGATGTACACAGATAAGTTAGGACAGATGAGCTACCTGTGAACTCACTCAGGCACTGACAGCTGATAATAACAGTTCTTCAGCAATGATGTACAAACAGAAACACAGACTAGATAGCCAACTCTGAACATATTATGGCACTGATAGATGATAATTTGTTGTTCTTCAACAATAACCAACAAAGAGAAAAACAAAGACAGTTATATTAATTTCTGATAGTCTTTGTGTACTTTTGTTTCACCTCAACTCATCTGGTTCATCTTGTACTTTGCAGTGTCGAGGTGAAGCATAAACAGTGGGAGAGTGCCCGTTTACGGGCTTGATATATCAAGATTCCCCATGGACTCCCATGTAATTCCCTCTGTCCATCATTTACATGGTCGGTCGCTTCCTCTAATTCCATTTGGTCTTACATCATTGCTTGTTGTGGTACACTGTTAGTTGGTAATCTAGTTATATGGCCAAACCATTTAGACTGCAGTTTTCTGATGAGATCACTTTTGTGTATGATATATAAATATTACATGACAAAAATGAGTATATATGTGACAAACCTGAATATTGGTGAGATTTCCAAATTTCCCAAAATGCTCATTGAGTTTGGCTATGTTGTTGAACTCATGTGGTACCTTGCGTACTTCCAACGTGAGGTTGCCGGGTCTGAACTGGGGTCTTGGGACTGGAAGCCTGGCACGCACTGGGAAGAAACACATCACTGTATCAAAGGGTGAGCCGCACTTTATGTCTCATGCAGTTCTTATTGCATATTATCAATTATACGGGCCTGGGGGAGTTAACAATTACATATCAATAGTGCGGTCAGGCATGGATTCGATGTTCGGGCTCGTGGCTTGGTAAAATGAGGGAAAGATTGGTCAACAATTCCTCCATATATTCATGTCTGCTATATCAATTCACACCTCCATAGCAGGAAACTGCCTTGGGGCAATTAAACATTTTATATATAAAACAAAACATCTGGTGTAAATCCAGTTATAGTAGCTGAAGTTACTTTGGGGCAATTAAACATTGTTTTATATATATAACAAAACATCTGGTGTAGATCCAGTTATAGTAGCTGAAGAAGTGAAAGTTACCACGTAACATAATTTAAATAAACTATAGGATAACATTTGTTTAAAATAAATTATATCAGAGCTAGCTAAAGTAGCAACAGCTTGGGTCAGAAGGAGCTAGTCATCACTTTCTACAGTAAAATCGGTTAACACAGCTGGGGCAGTGTAAGGTGGGGCAGTGTAAGGTGGGGCAGTGTAAGGTGGGGCAGTGTAAGGTGGGGCAGTGTAAGGTGGGCAGTGTAAGGTGGGGCAGTGTAAGGTGGGGCAGTGTAAGGTGGGGCAGTGTAAGGTGGGGCAGTGTAAGGTGAAAGTCAAAAGGCCTTAAGGTTCTCAACTTCTGGGGTAACATTAGTTAAAACACCTTGGGCAGAGCGAGCTGCAGCAGCAACAGTGTGGATCAGGTGCATTTACAATAATCACAGCCTGGGTTAAAATTGGTTTTAAAAAACATTTGGGACGTAGTGTTTCACATCCCCAGGCCAGCATTTTCTATAGGATTATGTAAATACTCTTAATTAATTATTAGACCCAACTGTATCAATATATAATAGGCGTAGCTTCCTTGCAAACTACATTCTTTCTGTCTGTATGCCTATCCTTCTGTATGTCTTTACGACTCTGGTTTCTCTTCATAACATGTAAATATGTTTTAACCATTGCAAACATTGCCTGAAAGATTTAAAAGTGCTAAGAATCAAAGATTAGAATTGCTGCCCTGTTGAATAGGGCAAGCAAAGGCTGCATTTCATAAAATGAAGAATATCTTATGCAATAAGTCACCATCATAGAATCTACGAAAGAGAGTGTTGAGGCGCCATATAGAACCTGTTTTGCTGTATCGCTGTGAATCTTGGAATGTAAATGAACAAATTACGAAGAGACTGTAAGCAACAGAGATGTGGTTCCTGGGGACGAATGTTGCGAATTCCTTGGACTGCCAAAGTAACTAACAACGAATGCTTGAAAGAGGCTAATGAAACTTGAACATTATATACAACAATACAATAAGAAAGAGGCAAACAGCCTATTTTTGGGTCATGTTATGAGAAGAGAGGCATTGGAGAACATTGTGACAACTGGAAAGATCAAGGGGAAGAGAGGCAGAGGCAGACCAAGAGAAATGATGATGGATGGATTACGACGGTGGCATGGAGGAATATCAACGGCGGAGTTGATCCAGAAAACCAAAGACCGAGATGTGTGGAGAGTCATGAACACCTACGCCAGGTGATGATGATGATGATGTCCCGCTGTGGTACAGGATAAGATTTTGTATTTAATCTGTTAAGGACAAAATTCCTTTCACTCAACAGGGAATATCACCAGGATCTCCTGACTAAGAGAATGGTATTCTCATCACTTGGTCAACAACTCTCTATTCCCCGCCACCCACACACACCCATCCATGCGTGTGCGCACGCACACGCCCAAAAGTATTTGACAATGTGAAACATGACAAAATAATAAAATTACTAAAGCAACTTAACATTGACAACAAAGATCTGCAAATAATAACGAACATATATTGACAGCAATCAGCAGCCATAAGTATCAACAACCTTGTAGGAACATTTCAGTGTATAAAGAAGGGCATCATACAAGGTTGTGTACTGTCTTCTGATTTGTTCTCATTATACAGTGAATATATAATGACATCTACAGACAATATGTCAGGGATCCTGACTGGTGTAAATAATATAAATAACTTATAGCAAGAAGTCAGAAGGATCTACAGGTGTTTGTACTATCTACAGATAGATACAGTGTTTGTAGAAAGTGAAAAAATGGGCCCAAGTTTGAATAATAGAATGACAGAAGTCATGATGATATCAAAGAAACAAATTGTGCCTAAATGTGCAATTAAAGTACAGAATGTTATTTTGGGGCATGTGCAGAAATTCAAATATTTAAACAAATGGATAACATCAGATGGAAGATGCATCCCTGAGATAAAGAACAGAATAGGACAAGCAAAAACTGCATTCTATCACATCAAGAACTTTTTGTGCAATAAGTTATTGTCCTTGAAAGTTAGAAAAAGAGTTCTTACATGTTACATAGAACCAGTTTTAACAAATGGCTGCAAATCCTGGACAATTAGTGAACAGGCTTTATCTATAAACAATGATGTAAAGGCTCTCTGGGATTGGGTGGAAAGCTACTCTGTGATAAAGGTGATGTGGTGAAGGTTATCTGGGATTGGGTGGAAAACTATTCTGTGAGAAAGGTGATGTAGTGAAGGCTCTCTGGGATCGGCTGGAACGCTACTTTATGATAAAGATCATGTGGTGAAGGCTATACAGGATCTGGTGGAAAGCTAGTCTGTGGTGAAGGCTATCAGGGATCGGGTGGAAAGCTATTCTGTGATAAAGATGATATGGTGAAGGCTCTCTGGGATTACTGGAAGTACAGAGTACCGCGATGTTGATTATTAAATTCAGTATGAAGTGTTAGTTAATCAATGACATGACTCAAAAGCCTGGTACGTGTATATTCTGTCTCACTTACTGCCAAGACGATTGTAGTCAAATGAACGTCTGGGTGGAGCCGGGATCTGTGTTGGGAAGGGCGGCTGTAACATTGGTGGATTTTCAAACATAAGAGAGGCCTGACTAAGAAGGGCCATCCTCGGAGGTGGTGGCCCAATGTTCATGACATTTGAGTCACCGCTGATGGCACTGTAGGGTCTTTTGGCTGGGATGACAATACGAGAAGGTTCTTTTTCTGGCCCCGCATTAACCATATCCAAAAGGTCACCTGAAAAACAATATAAAAACAAGTCAGTGTGAACAACCAGCTGACTTACAGATATGTGGTCTGGGCAGCATGTCCACTTTAGCAGTTTAACAAATGAGATGAATTAGTTAAAGAAGTGGTTACCTGGCAAAGGTTACACTCAAGCACCTATAATGAGCAACTCAATCAGAGTGACCCTGTAAGGTCAAGGCAGGTGCAATGAGCAGGTGGATGGAAGTTTCAGTCATTACATAAATTGAAGACATGCAAAATCATCTTCACCTTGTGTGTGGGATATTGAGCCTGTGTGTTGGAGATAATGTACCAGTGTGAAGGGCAGAATGTACCCATGTGAGGGGCAGAATGTACCTATGTGTGGGAACAGCAAATTGTGTATGTGTGGGAACAGTAAATTGTGTGTGTGTGTGACAAGAGTGTATTTGTGTTTGTGACAGAATATACTTGCGTGGGTGACAAATTGCAAATGTATATGGGGCAGAATGCACCCATGTGAGTGGCAGATAATATACCGGTGTTGGATAAAATATATACCTGTGTGTTGGATAAAATATATACCTGTGTGTTGGACAGAATATATACCTGTGTGTTGGATAAAATATACACTGGTGTGATGGACAGAATATATACTTGTGTGTTGGATAAAATATATACTGGTGTGTTGGACTGTGTAACATATTTGTAATGTTAGCGCCTATCAACAACATTTGGACTCTATAATAGACACCACCTTAATTGATTACAATGGAAAACCAGGACCAAGCCTGTTTTCTTAAAAGTGACAATATTGCAGGATCTTGGAGTTTTGGTGATGACAGAGGCTAAAAATAAACCGCCCACGTTGTGATGTCACGTGGGGAGCACCTGCGTGAGAGAAGAAGGGGCGGGTTATTGAAAATTTACCCCTCCCCTGGATTCTTGGAACATCCCACCCCCACCCACATCAGGGTGAAATTACAGTCACGCCAGAAAAAGGACAGCTGTGACAGAAATCTGACGCCTACAAAGAGGAAATGAGTGGGTGTAGTAAAATGAGGCAAATTTGGGACTGACTGTTGCACAGAATGCTCAGCTTTGCAAAAGTAGATATGAGTCTGCAATATGATTCTATAGGAAACAGTGTATTTTTCCTGTTGGGAGAATATGTTCTATATGGCTGAGGTTAGTGTACCATAATTAAGAATCTAGTTACATTAATGAATGATACAAAGAGAAATAGATATTTAACCCTTTACAAGGCATAGTGTCCATTACCGGCCGGTCTCTAAATACGAGCGTAGCGTCCGATTCCGGCCGATACTATTATGCATTGTAAAAACGCGATCTCTCGGCTTTCCGACACTTCCGTCGGCTACTTTCACTTTCGCCCATAGCTTGACAACGTGGCCGCCATTTGTAAACGCGCTACAATGACTTTGAACAGACTTTTACGGACTTGTTTTGATAGTTTTTGGGAGTTTTACGCTGTTTTTCAAAATGGATTTCAGCGATTCTTCAAGTGATAGCCGAGATTTCGCTCTGTTCAATTTAAATGACATTAAAGGGCACGAAGTTGATTATTAATCGGAGCTAGATATCAGTGCAAAGCGTTACTTTGCATTAGCAGTCGTGAGTCGGACTTTAAAGAAAGTGATTATGATTCTGAAAATGTGTTTGTAAATTGCCGTATAGATGACGGAAAATCACAAACAACATGCCGTATTTCGTAAATATTTGTGTGCATCATTGAGTGGGATGATTGGTAATGATTTTCTTTGTGGCTAGAAATATGCGTCATACCCCTGATATGATGCCATGCAACCCTTTATCTGGGAGAAGAGAGATAATGATGGGACTGTGACATGGTGTCATCCGTGATGATGGTAACCCATGGAATATTGGTGCTAGACCCTTGAGAATGCGAGGATGATTAGCATGCACAGACCGGAGAGATGGAGACATATGATGTCAATGGAAGATGTGAAGGCCTCCACAGCATGTCGGAGTGAAGATACCCCACAGGGCAAAACATAACTAGTTTGTCCCTGTGTAATATTACCTGCACCTTCCCTCTTTTTTTCTCTCTCTTTCTCTTCTCTCTTTCTTCTACACAGGCACACCCTCACACCCCCATTTTACTGTGAGATAGCTTGTTTGCTACATGTCTATCCATTTATGGTAAGGTGGTTTTGTTGTTTAGCTGAAACTATGGCATGATCTAAAATCTATTTGGTCATAATGGAGTGGATGAATCATCGATACACGATGAAAGGAATATGTCTTTATATTGTTTGAAGTGAGGTCTTCCAATATATATCATTTACTCTCCACATTCAAGGCAAACCCAGCAATATGAAAGACAACTGAATGACTTATCAGTATTTTGGATGATGGCCTGGCCAACAACAAGTTGTACTTACTACACTAGTAAATACATCTTCTGAATCCTGTCCTTATGTTTATACTCTATCAAGTTCATGAGAAAAGGAACGGACTGTGTAGCTAAATTGTAGTGATCCATGGATATTTTCAACACTTGAATTTTGGCAATATGGATATTTTCAACGCTTGAATTTTAGCAACATGGAGAGTTTCAACTCCTGGGATGTTAGCCATGGACAATCCTATAAATAACTAAATGTGTTATTTTGAAAGACTTTATAGTCTTCTTTATAGACTTTCATAGTATCTACGGGAGATATTAATTTCTAGCATTGATAATTAGTATTCTTATGATGGGTGTTTTTATTAGTGTTCTTTTTGTGAATTTTATCATTTCATCATGTCACTCTAACACACAGACATGCCCCCCCCCCCCCCCCCCCCCCCCCCCCCATGTTATCTTATTATAGTGTTATCTTATAGAACCCAGAGTCCCCGGGATGGTTAACCCGGTCAACAAATGCCCGCAGAAGTTGGATGTGTCGGCCTAATGGCGCAAGAACGCAGCTTTGCTGTAAACAGGCACAACGCAATCACATAAAAAAAAAAAAAAAAAAAACTCTGGATGAACGCAGAAGAAGAAGAAGAAGAACCCAGAGTTGCTGATTCACTAGTTACTTTGTGTTTAAGTTTTTATGTGTGTTTACATTAAACATATACGCAGAGCGACATCAAAATCATAGAGCAAATGGTGGCCAAGGAAAAACACCAGAACTTTCAGCATGCCCAGCGTGAGTCTCCCCTTCCACTCTGAGGTTCAGTATCTTTCTTGTGCTCTACTGGCCCTGTTAGGAAAACTTTACTTTATTATCTATCTCCACCCCTAGGGAGTCTTATTGAGCCATTTCTGTTTTTCCACAGAACAGTTGGTTATTAGAATTTGGGTATTCTTCTCCTATTTCTTTTTAACATGCCACAGACAGAACATATATATACCTGTGTGTTGGACATAATGTATTTGTGTGTGGGACAGAGTGTACTTGAGTGTTGAGCTGAAAATACCTGTGTGAAGGACAAAATGAACCTGTGTGAGCTAAGCTGCGTTGAGTTAAGAACCGACATCACTGCACTCAGGACATTCACATACGTACTCCGTCCCCTCATTCAACAGCTAGTGAAGAGTCATACTACTAATCATTCCCACCGCTATCTGATTAAAAGTTCTCCTGATCTTCCCTCTGTTTTGAGATTCTTCCAGAACCCTTGCACTCTTTTAAGTGCCCTGATTATACATGTTACATTAACCCAATTGAGCAGGGACATGGGCAGACTCTGGTGGTCAAGGATGGTTTACAGCATTCGATACTGGATATGAATGGGTGGGGTCAGGAGAGTAAAGGGGTGCAGGGAATGCGGATACAATGCGGTCAATACAGCTGGAACCTGTGTGATCGAATGTATTTGTGTGAGTGGCAGAATATATACCTGCGTGTTGGACAGAATGTGTCTGGGTGGGATAGAATGTATCTGTATATGGGGCTAAATCTGTGTGTGCGACAGAATGTGTCTGGGTGGGATAGAATGTATCTGTATATGAGGCTAAGTCTGTGTGTGGGACAGAATGTATCTGTAAGTGGGACAGAAAGTATCTGTCCAGGACAAAATACATCTGTCTGTAAAACTTATTTGTGATAAACAAATGTTCATACGAACCTTCTTCTAAATGTGGAGGATGATTCATGATGACCTCCCTGCTAGGCACATAGAAGTGTTCTTGAGGAGGAGGTCTGTTTGGGACCAAAACTGGGGGTGGTAGGTGCATGAATGAAAGTTTCTTCAGCCCTGGGGCTTCAGGCAAGTATGGTTCTACTGAAAACATAAACATGATAATACGGACACGGATGAATACGTTAACATGCATCAAATTATTTCCTTACTTGAGGGGAATACAATTAAAGTGTTTGGAAATTCTATGAATTTATAATAGAATATGGTTATACAGCACGAGGATAACCAAGATGCAAATGGACAAATGACATGACATGAATCCACTATCACAAACTTATTACAATGAAAGCCTAGCTCAAGAACAGAAGATTATTTTCCCACCTCCATGTCCTTCAAATCTGAATGACAAGAGTGGATGAGAATACAGTCTTAGAATAGTGGCAATCACAACAACCAATCCAGGACAAGAAGACAAACTGACAGGCAGATGAGGTAGTCACAGTGTGAAGGATAGACAGACAGACAGACAGATAATATACCAGACAATTAGAAAGATACATAGAATACCAGACAGACATAGGTATAAAGACAGACAGACAGCGGTATAAATGCAGAGACAGACAGAGGTTTAAAGGCAAACAGACAGATAGGCAGAGGGATAGATAAGCATACAAATGCAGTGACACAAATTCCATTAACTGCACATGGTAGGAGAAACTGATGACACTTCATATCACACTCCATGCATACCCCTTGACACTTAGTACAGTCAACATATCCTGTTGTCCTCGTTACATCATTAAAATCAACCAACAACCATAACAAAATCTTGAATGATCTTTTCCAAAATGATAGAAGCAATAGAATAAAGAAATCTGCCAACACCAGCCTGACCCCATACAAGCAAACAGCAATTATGTTAAATACAAACACAATGTATTACCCAGTGGTGGCGGAGGCCGCTGCATGTTAATGCGAACACCCATGTGACCAGGTGGTGGCACACGCATATCAGGGGGCACAAACCCTCCTGCAGATGAAGGAGTAACTGTTAGTTTTGAGGGTAAATAAAAACACTGAGCACTTCTTATGAACATTTTAAAATAAAAAGCTGTAAGCTTAACGTGTGCTCTAAATATTTCACACTTTCACTGTGAGTGCCTTATGGGTTAACATGACCGATCACACGTCAACACATTTGTGGGTGTCTCCATGGTGGTGCAGGTATGCTGTCTGCCTCATTCATTTGCGGATTCTGTTATTCAGTTCCCGAGTGTAATATTTTCTGAGAACCTTTTGGGATTTTGCCAGAGGTAGAGTTCATGCTCTGTGTGAGACATATTGGCAGGAGGGAGGTGGAGAGAGGCCCAGCAATGAAGTTGATCCTCATGACTTCTCACCTTTCTGCACATGTGTTCTCCAGCTGTGCTCATTTTGTGGACAGATCCATTCTCACACCACAATGCTAGACTAGCTGGTTGTGCTTTGTGGACAGATCCATTCTCACACCATAATGCTAGACTAGCTGGTTGTGTTTTGTGGACAGATATATTCTCACACCATAATGCGAGTATATTATTTTGTAGACAGATATATTCTCACATCACAATACTAGTATATTATTTGTAGACAGATATATTCTCACATCACAATACTAGTATATTATTTGTGGACAGATATATTCTCACATCACAATACTAGACTAATATATTATTTTGTGGACAGATACATTCTCACATCACAATACTAGACTAGTATATTATTTTGTGGACAGATACATTCTCACATCACAATACTAGTATATTATTTGTAGACAGATATATTCTCACATCACAATACTAGTATATTATTTGTAGACAGATATATTCTCACATCACAATACTAGACTAATATATTATTTTGTGGACAGATATATTCTCACATCACAATACTAGTATATTATTTGTAGACAGATATATTCTCACATCACAATACTAGACTAATATATTATTTTGTGGACAGATATATTCTCACATCACAATACTAGACTAATATATTATTTTGTGGACAGATATATTCTCACATCACAATACTAGACTAGTATATTATTTTGTGGACAGATACATTCTCACATCACAATACTAGACTAGTATATTATTTTGTGGACAGATACATTCTCACACCACAATACTAGTATATTATTTTGTGGACAGATACATTCTCACATCACAATACTAGTATATTATTTTGTGGACAGATACATTTTCACACCACAATACTAGACTAGTATATTATTTTGTGGACAGATATATTCTCACACCACAATGATAGACTAGTACAGTGGTACCCCGGGTTACGAATGCCTCAGGTCACGAACAATTTGGGTTACGAAAAATTTTTGTTGTCTCAGTAACGAACAGTGCCCCAGGTTACAAATGAAGACAAGAGAGCGAGCAAGGTTTAATGTTGGAGACAAATGATCGTGTACAGTACAAACGGTCATGCAATTACTAACATCGCTTAGCTCTAGCCAAGTTTTATACGCGTGTGCAGCCTCGCTTTCATTGTCCTTACTACACAGCAGTAAAAGATTTCTTAGCAGTGGCAATGTGCTCAGTTTATCTCTTTCCTTATAAACCCCATCAACTATGAGTTCGAAGAACTGTAGTGGTGCTGCTAGGAAGCAGAAACATATAATAGTGGAGGTAAAGAAGGAAATAATTATGAAACATGAAAATGGCGTTTGTGTGTGTGACACCGCTAATGAGTACTATCTCCACCACCATAAAGAACAAAGAGTTACTCAAATCAGTTGATGTGGCTAAAGGCTTGACTAAGCTGCAGAAGCAAAGCCCTCAAATTTTAGAGAAAGTTGAAAATCTTCTCTTGATTTGGATCAATGAAAAGCAACTTGCAGGAGACAGTGTTAGTGAGGCAATAATATGTGAAAAGGCGAAGCTATTGCACAGTCATTTATTGTCGAAATTGCTTGGTACAAGTGCTGAGGTTGATGATTTTAAAGCCAGCAGAGGCTGGTTTGAAAAGTTTAAAAAAGAAGTGGCATTCATTAGACAAGGAGAGGCTGCAAGTTCTAACGAGAAAGAAGCAGAAACATTCAAGGTGGAATTTGATAAGATCATCAAAGAGGAAGACTATGCTCCATAACAAGTCTTTAACTGAGATGAAACAGGCCTCTTCTGGATGAAAATGCCAAAGAGGACCTTTATCGCCCAGGAGGAGAAAGCACTACTGGGGCACAAACCAATGAAGGACAGGCTAACTCTGCTGTTCTGTGCCAATGTAGTGGATGAGATTGTGTCCTTGGGCAAAAATATGGGCCTGGAAGTCAATGGCTACGACTTGGAGGAGCTGATTGACGACTACAGTGGAGAGCTCACTACAGATGAGCTTGTGGATCTTCAGAATAAACAGCTAAAGACATTAAGGAGTAGCAGTTGTCCGATGATGAGGAGCCAGTGACTGTTTCAACTGCCAGGATTAAAGAAATTTGCAGCAAGTGGGCAGACGTCAAAGTCTTCAATGTGAACCATCCTCCAAACAAACTTGTTGCTAACAGGGCACTAAACCTGATAAATGATAACGCGATGGCCCACTTCAGAAAGATTCTCCAGCAAAGGAAGTGACAAATTTCCCTTGATAGTTTCTTGGTGCAGAAAGATTCTCAGTCAGCTGCCAAGAAACAGCGACAAGAAACTCCTGAAACTAATGATTCAGAATAGCAAAGAAAGTGACATATTTCCCCATGATCGTTTTCTTGGTAAGAAAGATAGACTAAATCTTTTGTTTCTTCTTCTTCGTTCATCCAGTTTTTTTTTCTGATGTGATTGCGTTGTGCCCGTTTACAGCAAAGCTGCGTTCTTGCGCCGTTAGGCCGACACATCCGACTTCTGCGAGCATTTGTTGACCGGGTTAACCATCCTGGGGAAATCTTTTGTTTAAATTTTACATTTAATTTATTTTGTTGTTTTCTTTCTCTTTATTTAATACGCGAAGTACACGTTTTCTTTGTGTTTTGCCAGGTAAACGACCGGATGTTAATAAAAAAGAACAATTTTTAAATCTTGAAATGGATTGTCTCTTCTTCTTCTTCTGCGTTCATCCAGAGTTTTTGTTTTCCGGACGTAATTGCGTTGTGCCTGTTTACAGCAGAGCTGCGTTCTTGCGCCGTTAGGCCAACACATCCGACTTCTGCGAGCATTTGTTGACCGGGTTAACCTTCCCAGGGGATTGTCTCTATTTCACTGATTTCAATGTTCTGGAACGAATTAAGTTTGTAACCCGAGTTACCCGAATGTATATTATTCTGTGGACAGATATATTCTCACACCACAATGCTAGACTAGTATATTATTTTGTGGACAGACATATTCTCACACCACAATGCTTGACTAGTATATTATTTTGTGGACAGATATATTCTCACACCACAATGCTTGACTAGTATATTATTCTCTGGGCAGACATTTTCTCACACCACAATGCTAGTGTTTTGTGGACACATATATTCTCTAAATGGAAACAGAGCAAGAGCTGGCTCTCGCAAGCAATGGATTAATCCAATATCTGAAGCTGTAAATAATACCTCATATGAAGCACACACCAAAGTTCTAACAAGATAGTTCATCTCATGGTGATGAAGAATAAGAGGAAGTAGAGGAGGAAGAGGAAGTAGAGGAGGAAGAAGAAGAAGAAGAAGAAGAAGAAGAAGAAGAAGAAGAAGAAGAAGAAGAAGAAGAAGAAGAAGAAGAAGAAGAAGAAGAAGAAGAAGAAGAAGAAGAAGAAGAAGTTGAGTTTAGTCAACTACCAACATCTCAGCAGTTGGGACATTCCCATATGCACTCCATCCTTATCTTCAACAACCAGTGAAGAGTCCTAATACTAATGGTATCAGTTGCATTCTGATTATGTGTTTGTCTGACCTTTCCTTGTAGCAGTGAGAAGAAGAAGAAGAAGAAGAAGAAGAAGAAGAAGAAGAAGAAGAAGAAGAAGAAGAAGAAGAAGAAGAAGAAGAAGAAGAAGAAGAAGAAGAAGAAGAAGAAGAAGAAGAAGAAGATTGTCTGCAATGTCAGTAGTAGTTTGCCAATTTGCAACACACGTTTTGTTTGCAATATTAAAGAAAGTATTCAATGAATTACCTATTATTAATACCCTATTCAACCTCATAAAGTGTGACATGTTAGCGGCTTATGGTAATTAATGAGGTTAAACTCTGGAAACTGTTTTCCCTTCATCAGAAAACAAAAATAAACAAGCATAGAGAAAAATAAGAAACAAAAACAAAGCAGAAAGCTGGGAAACTACAAAACAAAACACTACCAGCATTTGACGCCCCAGGCAGGACATTAGGTAAGGACATATTCTCCACGACAACTGGGTCAGGGCCATGGTCGAATGGACAGTCATCACCCAGTGTGCAGAAGCCCTTCTCTGTGAAAGACAACATCAAACTGTCAACCTGCATGTGTACATTCCTGTTTGGTTCACACACACACCAGACAAGTGTACATGTTGACATTCCATGTTTCTGAAGAGGGGGAATGCAGCAAGTGTGGGAATGCCCTGAGTGCAGTGATGTTATACTGTTTCTGCCATGATGAAGGCCAAAAAAAGAATAACTACATCATGATACAGGCCTAAAATATAATAACTACATCATGCTACAGGCCTAATCAGAATTTTTAAAAAAAATGCCTGTGATTGTTTCCTTTGTTCAAAACAATGTTTTCCCGTAGTGAATTTGAATAACGAAGACACAAACAATAGATTGCACGATTTATTGCCTGGCATATTTCGCTGCATCTCGTCAGGTACATACTGCAGAAATCACATAACTTACGTGAATTAACTAGATAAATCCTTCAAGTTGAAATATACACATATTCGCACAGTAATGTCAATTATCTGCCACAGTAATTTTAAGCTGACGAACATGTCTTTCTGTTTGCACAATTCTGGCTTGCTGGATTGATCATAATTGCTTCTGCAAACTTTAACAAGCGAGTATTTTGTGTGTTAAACAACACGCGAAAGGCAGTGTCTCTGTCCACCTTTCCTTTGTCTCCTTTTTTTCCTTTGTTTCTTTTAAACAAATCATTGCTCCATTTGGCTGTCCACTGTATTTTCTATCATTCATTCATTCATTGGTACCTGGCCGTCTTGACAGACGATAGCTTGTTACATTGTGCTTCAAAACGACATAGTAGGGAGCAGTGGTAGTGTTGTGAGTAGACATGTCGTGCCGGTGGTTTGATCCATGCCGGGGTGGATTTGAATTGTTAAAACTGACTTGGGCTGCCAGGTCAATGCAGCTTACCATGGGTGCCAGGTCAATGCAGCTTACCATGGGTGCCAGGTCAATGCAGCTTACCATGGGTGCCAGGTCAATGCAGCTTACCATGGGTGCCAGGTCAATGCAGCTTACCATGGGTGCCAGGTCAATGCAGCTTAGCATGGGTGCCAGGTCAATGCAGCTTAGCATGGGTGCCAGGACATGTCTGCCAGGACAATGCAGCTTACCATGGGTGCCAGGTCAATGCAGCTTAGCATGGGTGCCAGGACATGTCTTGGGAAGTAACGGTGGCCAACACAATCTTGACCACCCACCTGCAAGTGCTGACTGGTCTATACAAATATGTGTCCAGCAACATATGGCCAAGGAGTGTAGAAGGGGCCGTTACTTAGTACAACAGCAGTCAGTGAGCTGGCCTGATGAGACAGTGGTCAGGGTACCAACCCAACAGGATCGTTTTGTAACCAGCACTACTCTGGAATCGACCTTGCCTTTTAAACATGGGTGCCAGACAACGGTTAGAATTTTGTGGGAATTGTCTGGGGAGGAGAGGTAGTGAGGGATGGAACTGGCTTTCCCACCTCATATGTCGTGATCTAGAATATGTGATGGTCTAATATTTAACACCTCATATGTCGTGATCTAGAATATGTGACGACCTAACATTTAACACCTTATATGTCGTGATCTAGAATATGTGACGGTCTAACATTTAACACCTTATATGTCGTGATCTAGAATATGTGACGGTCTAACATTTAACACCTTATATGTCGTGACCTAGAATATGTGACGGTCTAACATTTAACACCTTATATGTCGTGACCTAGAATATGTGACGGTCTAACATTTAACACCTCATATGTCGTGGCCTAGAATATATGACAGTCTAACATTTAACACCTCATATGTCGTGACCTAGAATATGTGACGGTCTAACATTTAACACCTCATATGTCGTGGTCTAGAATATGTGATGGTCTAACATTTAACACCTCATATGTCGTGGTCTAGAATATGTGATGGTCTAACATTTAACACCTCATATGTCGTGGTCTAGAATATGTGATGGTCTAACATTTAACACCTCATATGTCGTGGTCTAGAATATATGACAGTCTAACATTTAACACCTCATATGTCGTGACCTAGAATATGTGACGGTCTAACATTTAACACCTCATATGTCGTGGTCTAGAATATGTGACGGTCTAACATTTAACACCTCATATGTCGTGACCTAGAATATGTGATGGTCTAACATTTAACACCTCATATGTCGTGGTCTAGAATATGTGATGGTCTAACATTTAACACCTCATATGTCGTGGTCTAGAATATGTGATGGTCTAACATTTAACACCTCATATGCCGTGGTCTAGAATATGTGATGGTCTAACATTTAACACCTCATATGTCGTGGTCTAGAATATATGACAGTCTAACATTTAACACCTCATATGTCGTGACCTAGAATATGTGATGGTCTAACATTTAACACCTCATATGTCGTGGTCTAGACTATGTGACGGTCTAACATTTAACACCTCATATGTCGTGACCTAGAATATGTGACAGTCTAACATTTAACACCTTATATGTCGTGACCTAGAATATGTGACGGTCTAACATTTAACACCTTATATGTCGTGACCTAGAATATGTGATGGTCTAACATTTAACATCTCATATGTCGTGGTCTAGAATATATGACAGTCTAACATTTAACACCTTATATGTCATGACCTAGAATATGTGACGGTCTAACATTTAACACCTTAATTGTCATGATCTAGAATATGTGATGGTCTAACATTTAACACCTCATATGTCGTGGTCTAGAATATGTGACAGTCTAACATTTAACACCTTATATGTCGTGACCTAGAATATGTGATGGTCTAACATTTAACACCTTATATGTCGTGATCTAGAATATCTGACGGTCTAACATTTAACACCTTATATGTCGTGACCTAGAATATGTGATGGTCTAACATTTAACACCTCATATGTCGTGGTCTAGAATATGTGACAGTCTAACATTTAACACCTTATATGTCGTGGTCTAGAATATATGACAGTCTAACATTTAACACCTTATATGTCGTGACCTAGAATATGTGACGGTCTAACATTTAACACCTCATATGTCATGATCTAGAATATGTGACAGTCTAACATTTAACACCTTATATGTCGTGGTCTAGAATATATGACAGTCTAACATTTAACACCTTATATGTCGTGACCTAGAATATGTGACGGTCTAACATTTAACACCTTATATGTCGTGATCTAGAATACGTGACGACCTAACATTTAACACCTTATATGTCGTGATCTAGAATACATGACGACCTAACATTTAACACCTTATATGTCGTGATCTAGAATATGTGACGGTCTAACATTTAACACCTCATATGTCGTGACCTAGAACATGTGACGGTCTAACATTTTACACCTCATATGTCGTGACCTAGAATATATGACGGTCTAACATTTAACACCTTATATGTCGTGACCTAGAATATGTGATGGTCTAACATTTAACACCTCATATGTCGTGGTCTAGAATACATGACGACCTAACATTTAACACCTTATATGATGTGATCTAGAATATGTGACGGTCTAACACTTAACACCGTATATGTCGTGATCTAGAATATGTGACGGTCTAACATTTAACACCTTATATGTCGTGATCTAGAATATGTGATGGTCTAGCAAACAACCACACAATGATCCCACCCACATGTAAAGGCAACCTCAGGATGATCCCATACACATGTACAACCACATGATACTACACACATGCACAAACAACCACACAATGATCCCACCCACATGTAAAGGCAACCTCAGGATGATCCCATACACATGTACAACCACATGATACTACACACATGCACAAACAACCACATGATGATCCCACACACACATATACAAACAACCACATGATGATCCCACACACATGTACAA
Organism: Cepaea nemoralis; assembly: GCA_014155875.1. NCBI lineage: Eukaryota > Metazoa > Mollusca > Gastropoda > Stylommatophora > Helicidae > Cepaea > Cepaea nemoralis. Next base: position 215,843 of record JACEFZ010028393.1, on the reverse strand, counting down.
ACAACCACATGATGATCCCACACACACACATGCACAAACAACCACACGATGATCCCACACACATATACAAACAAATACACATGATCCCACACACACATATACAAACAACCACATGATGATCCCACACATACATATACATGCACAAACAACCACACAATGATCCCACACACACATACAAATGCACATGATGATCCCACACACACATATACAAACAACCACATGATGATCCCACACACACATGCACAAACAACCACACAATGATCCCACACACATATACAAACAAATGCACATGATGATCCCACACATACATATACAAACAACCACATGATGATCCCACACATACATATACAACCACATGATGATCCCACACACATGTACAAACAACCACATGATGATCTCACACACATATACAAACAAATACACATGATGATCCCACACACACATATACAAACAACCACATGATGATCCCACACATACATATACAAACAACCACATGATGATCCCACACACACATGTACAAACAACCACATGATGATCCCACACACACACATGCACAAACAACCACACGATGATCCCACACACACATACAAATGCACATGATGATCCCACACACACATGTACAAACCACACAATGATCCCACACACATGTACAAACAACCACATGATGATCCCACACACACATGTACAAACCACACAATTATCCCACACACATGTACAACAATATGATGATCACACACGCACATGTAAAAACTGCACGATGATCCCACACACATGAACAACCATATGATGATCCTACACACAAACATCCATACAATGATCCCCCACACATGTACAAACAACCACACAATGATCCCACAAACATGTACAAACAACCACACAATGATCCCACACACATGTACAAACAACAAAATGATAATCTCACACACATGTACAAGCAATCACACAATGATCCCACACACATGTACAACCATACGATGATCCCACACACATGTACAACCATATGACGATCCCCCACACATGTACAACCATATGATGATCCCCCACACATGTATAAACATCCACACAATGATCCCCCACACATGTACAACCATATGATGATCCCCCACACATGTACAAACATCCACACAATGATCCCCCACACATGTACAAACCTTCAAAGTTCTGACAGTGCACTCTGCCACCCTGCACAAAAGATGGTGGGGGTCCATCAAAGTGGACCGGCACAAGGCCGTCTCCTCGGTCTTCCCCTTGAGGTCGGTAGCCCACAATGCTGGTAACAGTGGGTGGCAGATCATTGGTTGAAGATGAGATAAAATCATTGTCCTGCAGTGGAGTCGACCCTCGGCTGTCTGGTAGGCGAGCTACACAATAAACATTCATGTCACCAAACAACCAGTCAGGGTTAGAGTTCAATAACTAGATCATCAAACAGGCTGGCATGCATTCACACACTGTAGTAGTGTGCAGACACACCAATACAGCACTCTGGGGATAAAAAACCTCACTGTAGTAGTGCGCAGACACACCAATACAGCACTCTGGGGATACAAAACCTCACTGTAGTAGTGTGCAGACACACCAATACAGCACTCTGGGGATACAAAACCTCACTGTAGTAGTGTGCAGACACACCAATACAGCACTCTGGGGATACAAAACCTCACTGTAGTAGTGCGCAGACACACCAATACAGCACTCTGGGGATACAAAACCTCACTGTAGTAGTGTGCAGACACACCAATACAGCACTCTGGGGATACAAAACCTCACTGTAGTAGTGCGCAGACACACCAAAACAGCACTCTGGGGATACAAAACCTATTTGTCTTGTTTACACATTTTTTAAGGATCTCTGAGGCAAAGCTACCTGCCGCATGTTCTGAAGGTGATGAGTTCGTGTTCAGACTGCATCGTACAATTGCAGTTTTTCCAGACACCCAAGGGTGTCACTGCTAAAGCCACATAGTTCATTCTTGGTGCCTTACTCTCAATAGGCAGCTTGCTGCTCAGATGGGAAAAACTGAGCCGAGTGAGGTACAACTCAGTGCAATGAAGTGGATTTCCTTTCCTTGTCTGAGATTTTCTTCAATCTTGCAACAGATACCAGTCTTTTGTGGCAAGGCACTCCATAATGCCATGGCCCAGCCTAGTTCAAAGACTAACACTTCACACACTCCAGCAGTATGTGCTGTGTGTCTACGTTGTTACATCATGCAAATATCACAAATGTATCCTTTGCTTCAAACAACAGGAACTTCTATCATGGAACTGTCTTGTTTTTTGTAAAATATCAAACAAATATTACAAACGTTTCAATTACTTGAAACAACCGGAATTTATGCCACAGAACTGTATTTTAAAAAATATAAATCAATCAAATGTCACAAATGTATCAATTGTTTCAAACAACAGACATTTCTGTCACGGAACTGTCTCTTTTTTTCTATATCAATCAAATATCACAAATGTATCAAAAATTTCAAACATAAGTTTCTTCAATGGAATTGATTTTTTTTTTTTTATCAATGAAATATCACATATGTATCAATTACTTCAAACAACACGAGATCCTGTTACAGAAATGTCTTTTTAAACATTATTTTGTATTATTATATCAAGCAAATATCACAAATGTATCAATTGCTAAAAACAACAGAAGTTTATGCATCAAAGTTCCCTTTTTTTTTAAACATCACAAATGTGTCAATTGTTAAAAACAACAGGAATTTATACCTCGAAATTGCCTTTTTAGATCAAGCAAACGTCAGAAATGTATCAATTACTTCACATGACAGGAATTTCTGTCGTATGTTATTTTTTATTTTCATATCAAGCAAGCAATATAAATGTATCAATTATGAGTACTTTAAACAGGCCAGTATGCCTTAGAATTGTCTTATTTACATAAGCAAATATTATGTGTGTGGCTTTACTCAATATAAGAAAGTTGTGTGCCACTGTTTAATCTGTAACCCAGCAATTCTTTAAACATAACAGAGATGACTGGAAACTAACACCAACAGAATCCTATATGCATGCATTCATATATAAAACAGCAGCCCAATGCTTAAAATATGATGCAAGAAGTTTGTTCCAATACATAACCTTCTAAAACGGTACTTCAATAATAAATATTTATGTATTTATTATTGATTAATTACTCTAACTACCCCCTTAATAATGATTACTTTTTGGTTCATATTTAGCACTAAGTGGAGGAGGAAGTTAGAAGGGACGTTCATTTGAAACCCATTCCAATGGCTTTATTACAAAAGCATGAAAGAAACATTAACAGGTGTGGTAGAGTTAAACAAAGCATTCAATTTGAATGAATTATGCACCATGAGTTGGTCAGAAGAAGTCACCGTAGCATTCAGGCAAGCATCCCATTGCTTAGGTAGGCAACGAATGCTGTCCGCAAAAAAGGATTGTGGTTGCTCACTGAACCAAGTGTTTACTGTGTTCATTACGTCTGCATCTGTGTGAAATTGTTGCCCCTTGAGAGCTTTTTTTAGAGGTCCGAACAAATGAAAATCACATGGTGACAAATCAGGAGTATAGGCTGGATGTCACAGAATTTCCCACTTCATCCTTGCTAATGCTTCCTGCACAATCTTTGCGACATGCGGACGAGCATTATCATGCAACAAAATCACACCGCGAGAAAGCATGTCGGGTCGTTTATTCTTGATGGCTTTTTGCAGCTTGTCTAGTGATTGCAAGTAGTGGATAAAGTTGATGTTGACACCGGGTTCTTTAAAGTCGGCCAACAATAGCCCTTCATGGTAAAAAAATGCGCTCAGCGTAACCTTACCAGCGGAAACCTGTAACATGAATTTTTTGGCTTTTGGTGATCCAGCATGCTTCCATTGCATGCACTCTTTTGCTGCTCAGCTCAAAGTGGTGACACCATGATTCATTGCCTGTCACTATGCGGAAGAGAAACGCATCACCCTCCATTCTGTAACGCAACAAGTGGTTCAAACACCATCCCATGTGCTCCTCTTTTTGGTGGTCGGTCAACATCCGTGGTACCCACTGTGAACACACCTTCCGATATTGCAGTTTCTGACGAACCTTTTGAATTGTCCCAATTGACACATTCAAATTCTTTTGCTAGCAAATGTAAGCTTTGATAACGGTTTATTTGTGCTGCTGCATCAATTTTGGCGATGGTTTTTTTCTGTTGCAACAATGTGCGCTTGACCCAGCCATCGAAGATCTGTCATGAACCGACGTCCTTTCCGAAACATTTGTGCCCAGTCTGTCACTGTTGTCTTCGACACATATTTGTTACCGTACGCTGCCTGTGTTCTTCGATGAATGTCCACTGGTCGACATCCTTCAAATGAAAGAAACTGAATCACTGCTCTTTGAGCTTTGGACGGATTTTGGATCAACCCGGCCATTTTCTCAACAGTCAGAAACAGAACCTATGTATCATGGGACGATAAGCACATGCTCTTTTATTCATTGGTCAGTACTTATCACATGACTACGACATGATCATGTTCAATGTACGCAATTACGCATGGTGCGGCACGAATGAATTTCAAATGAACGCTCTGCTATATGTAGGTGATTGGTCTTACTCTAGTGCTATAGTCAGAGCTATATGTAGGTGATTGGTCTTACTCTAGTGCTATAGTCAGAGCTATATGTAGGTGATTGGTCTTACTCTAGTGCTATAGTCAGAGCTATATGTAGGTGGTCTTACTCTAGTGCTATAGTTAAAGCTATATGTAGGTGATTGGTCTTACTCTAGTGCTATAGTCAGAGCTATATGTAGGTGATTGGTCTTACTCTATTTCTATAGTCAGAGCTATAAGAAGGTGATTGGACTTACTCTAGTGCTATAGTCAGAGCTATATGTAGGTGATTGGTCTTACTCTAGCGCTATAGTTAGAGTTATTTGTAGATGACTGGCCTTTCTTTAGCACAATATCCAATTTAAATATTGCTGATTGGTCTCCATCTAGCACTATAATTAGCTATATGTGGCTGATTGGACTTTCTCTAGTGTTATAATCAGTATATACGTGACTGACTGGTCTGCATCTAGCATTATATTCAGATCTATATGTGGTTGTCTGGACTTCCTCTAGTAGTATGGTCAGAGCTGTATGTGACTGATTGATATTCATCTAGTATTATATTCAGAGCTATATGTGGCTGACTGGTCTTCATTCCCTTCAGATGTTCAAGGAATTATTTTTGCCTTCTCTCCACGAATTCAATATAGGATGCAGCATGTATGATATTTAATGTTACCATTTCTGTCTCTTCTAGTGAAACTTACAGCTGTTACTCAAGCATTCTTCAAATGAAGTTTAGACAGCATCCATATTTGGCAATGGTAGCCAATTGTTGGTAGAAATATGCTACTTATTGTGTGTTGACGAATTCAAGATTTAAATATTCATGAATAAAACTGACTAATCATCATCATATGCCTTGCGAATTGGCGTAGGTGCTCTGGATCAACCCTGGTGTCGATATTCTTTCATATCCCCGTCTCAGTCCATTCAGCATCATTTCTCTTGGTCTACCTGCCTCTTTTTCCACTGATCATTTCAGTAGTCATGTTTTACAATACCTCTCATCCAATACAAAGAATGCTGTTTGTTTCTTTCTTAGTTAAATATAAATGTGATATTTTCAATCACCTCTTCCAGGTAATCGCTGTTAGTTATTCTGGCAGTCCAAGGTGTTCGGAACATTAATCTCAGGAACCTAATCTTGGTTGCTTCAAAGTTCTTCCTAATTTGTTCTGTCAAGCTCCATATTTTCCCACCTTAAAGCAAACCAGGTTATATATAACCTTTCAGTACTCTTTTACATTCAATGTTATTAACTTACTGCATCAGATACTTTTCATTTTCCGAAATGCAATGTTTAAAATTTCTAATAACTGCTCATAAAGTGTATCTGATTTTTCATAATAAGGTAATCAAATTCATACAAACACACCACCCATGAAAGAGATTAAAAGCAGAACAGCCCAAAGGGATGGAAACCGTATTATTCCAAGAAATATTGCCAGAAAACATGAAAGACACTGTGGACTCACTATTTGAGGGAGACTTGGTTCTGGCTCGTGCCCCGCTGCCAGGTCTGCTCCATGATCTGGGTCTCGGAGAGCGGGAACGCGTCCGTGATCTTGTTCTGGATCTGAATGGCCTGTATCTTGGACTTCTAGACCTGAGCCTGGGGCTTCTGGACCTAGGCCTGACAATGTTTCGGTCGAACGGAGAGCGATTTCTGCGGGGACTGCGGGAATAGCTTCTCCGTCGGCCCCACCGCCGGTCAGGTGAGTACCGTGGGCGCTCTTCAAATCGTCTACGTCTGTCAGCATCACTAAACAAATGAAGATTTTAAGATGCATGAGATACTTTGCTTCAACAATACATTTGTCTATACTATAGAATTGTTGCAAGACCTTTGCAGGATGTTGCAAATCAACTCCATGGTGACTTTCAAAGCTGCTTTATGTACAGTAGTTTGCCATTGCTTTCTGAACAAGAAAACAACATCTGAGTCCAACAGACCAGTGTAGGGATTGCAACATTATCCTATATTATAGCTTTGAAAATATAACAATAAATGTCATACTCAAGTACTCTTTAATCCATTATATTTATAACATATATGAAAAGCTGTTTGATAATCTTAATTGTACAGTTAATCAAAATAAAAACAGACTATGCAGCATCAGATTTAGATGGTGTCTTCAGCCAAAAAGACAAGTGCCAATAAGCTAAGATAAAGAAGATAACTTACGCTTTGTGTGATACTAAGGTAGGGCTGCAAGCTATCAACAGTTTATGGACCATCAGGTTCATCGTTTTCTGACTTGAAGAAAGGGTAGAAGTCAAGGTGGCTTGCCCAGAAACACTGTGATGAGATGGAAACCAACAATGGCTTGCCCAGAAACAGTGTGATGAGATGGAAAGCAACAGTGGCTTGCCCAGAAACAGTGTGATGGGATGGAAAGCAACAGTGGCATGCCCAGAAACAGTGTGATGGGATGGAAAGCTACAGTGGCTTGCCCAGAAACACTGTGTTGGGATGGAAACTAACAGTGGCTTGCCCAGAAACAGTGTGATGGGATGGAAACCAACAATGGCTTGCCCAGAAACAGTGTGATGGGATGGAAACCAACAGTGGCTTGCTCAGAAACAGTGTGATGAGATGGAAAGCAACAGTGGCTTGCCCAGAAACACTGTGATGGGATGGAAACCAACAGTGGCTTGCACAGATAGAAACAAATCTTGTTTTAAGTGCCTTCAAAATTAAGAAGATGGTTGAAAGTAGCAACCTAAGTGCCTCAGCCCCCCAAACGTCAAGAACATATACAGACGGAAATGGAGCATTTACTTAATGGGAGGGACTTGTTCTAATGGCCAGAAAGCTCCTGTTGTGCATGCAGTGTCAGTGCAGTTGATCAATGGTTGTGCTAGTTAGTGCACTAGTTTCCAGTACATCAATTCTGGATTCATCCCTCAGCTATGTTAGCATTGTTGGGAACCAGTTTATAATATGAAGAACATCTTGAGCCTGAGGAATTAAGGCCGCGCTGGCTAGTGCAGTCGCCGCAAACTGATGTCCAGGTTAGGATTTTCTTTTTGCCCCCGACAGAAAAAAATCCCACACCTTACCGAGGATTCAAACCTGGGTCTCCTGAGGGAGAATCCGGCATTCTATCCACTTGGCCACCCGCTCTCATGTGTTGTTAAATACATAAAATGAACAAATGTACAAGCTGGCAGAGGCTATTACTATTCATACAGAAAAGCCAACTCTGTGTAAACAAAAAGATATATTAAGTTTAAAATTACCATGGTAGACAATTCAAATTAGTGTGAATACACGTGTTGTATATTTCAGCTTGAAGCATCTATCTTACTACTTTACTTTATGTGTGTGATTTCTGCAGTATGTATCTGATGAGATGCAGCAAAATTTGGCAGACAATAAATTATGTTTTAATATAATATATTGTTTATGTCTTTGTTGTTCAAAATGTAATAATATGGCTGTGAACCCTGGACAACAGGTAAAGAAGCAAGAACATCTTGTCACTGCAGGTTAGAAAACACATTCTTGTGTTACACTGGCACATCCACACCTCTGCATTACTATTACAGATTAAAATAAACAAAATACCGTGCCATGGTTCATTTTTCATGGACCATCTACACTGCAAATGAGTAAATCCTATGGGAGGAGGCAAGCGTACAAATAGAGGCATCTGTGTGCAATTCAGTTCTCCGCAACCAATAACTAAATTCTGACATGATTATACGAGGAGGGTCTGGGACCTGTGCAAGAAATAGCACTGCTACGAATACCAATATAAGTGTACAAGAATAACACATTCTATACATGTTTTCTGTGGTGGATTGGCTTTCTAACTTTCAGCATCTTGCCAGGTCAGTCACCACAAGGCCTACTCTTTTTAGTTTTTGAATGCTAAGGGAATTATAGCATATGCAACATTCAAATAAGACCTGTTTTACCGTATCTAAAGGAAGTTATAGATATCTGACTGCCCAGGAGGTCAGAGTTAAGTATGGAAATATTCATTTTGCAAGCAATTTCAATGATGAAAAAATAACATCAACTCACAAATCTCGCCGTCGAGGGCTGTAACTGCGGCTGCGAGTTCTCCTGCGTCTGAAGTCTCTGTCTCTGTAATCGCGATCTCTGGGCTCCCTGACTTCTCTAGTGTCCTGTTTTAAATCTAATTTATCCCTTTCTCTATCTCTGATTATATCCCTCGCATCCCTAATGCTAACCCCATCTCTTGCATCCTTGACCCCATCTCGTGCATCCTTAACCCCATCTCGTGCATCCTTGACCCCATCTCGTGCATCCTTTACTCCATCTCTCGATTCTCGAATCCCATCTTTTGTATCTCTATTACCATCTCTGAAATCCTTATGGCCATCTCTGAAATCCCTATTACCATCTCTGAAATCCCTATTACCATCTCTGAAATCCCTATTACCATCTCTCACATCTCTAGTCGCTTCTCTCAAATCCTTAACCCCATCCCTTGTATCCCTAACCCCATCCCTTGAATCTCGAATTCCATCTCTTGAATGATTAATTCCATCCTTAATTCCATCCCTAGAATCTCTAAACCCATCTCTTGCATCCTTAATCCCATCTCTTGCATCCCTAATCCCATCTCGTGCATCTCTAACCCCATCCCGTGTTTCCTTATTCCCATCCCGTGCATCCCTAAGTCCATCTCTGGTATCCCTAATCCCTTCTCTGCTTCTGTCTTCCTTCCAAGAGTCTCTACGATCTCGGGATGAATCCTCATCTCGTTCTTTATCCCTGGCATCCCGTGAAGTTGCCCGAGGCTCTCTCACTTCCCTGGGAGGATCCTTCACAGCCTTAGGCTCGACAGCAAGTTCTTTAGCGCTGGATAATGTGGTGGTTGGTATGTTCAAAGGAGTTGTCAGTGCTAGTGATGTATCTTTGTATTCTTTGTCATCAGTTGTAGAAGAAATCTGAATGACAGACAATAACAGCATGACACACAATTACAGGATAACAAGCAATAACTGGATGACAGACAACAGCAAGATAACACGCAACAACAGGATGACAGACAACAAAGAGCTGACAGGCAACAGAATGATAGGCTACGATAGGATGACAATCACAGGATGACACAAACACAATAAATGCAACACACATAATCAATTAGTGCCAAACAATCACAGGATGATACACTGACAAATTGACACACACTGACAGAATGTAACACATTGACAGGATGACACAAGTACAGGACGCAGTATACAATGACAGGATGACATAATATCATGACATAGAGCACAATAACAGGATCACACTTACAGCCACGCGATATAGTGCGCAATGACAGGATGACACATCCACATGATATAATCAGGGTACTGAGTGGTCTCAAGGTATGGTGTCCGCCTCGAGTGCTGGAGGTCCCGGGTTCAAGCCCACGTGGACTTCTAGTAACAAAATTTCCCCTCGTCTCTGGGTAGTGAGATCAGACACCTGTGTGTATTGTTGCGCGCGTAAAAAAATCCCTTGGCAGTTTGAAATAGAAAAAGAGTAGCCTAACGGCACTGCCTGGGCAAAATTTTGAGTTAAAAATCTACCCAAAGTATTTCAGGATCCTTGCCGGTGCTACGAAGTTCATGCACTGAGCTGAGATTCTCCAGACTCAGGTTTGAGTTAGGAGTAGAACGGAGCACTTATGGGTTATACCTGTGTGCCATGATGTTGATCTGTTGACTAAACTAAACTAAACGTGATATAGTGCAGAATGACAGGATGACACAATCACATGATATAGTGCAGAATGACACAATCAAATGATATTGTGCTTAATGACAGGATAACAATCACTGTATATTCTGCTGAATGACAGGATGACACAATGACAGGATATTGTGCTGAATGACAGGAATCACAGGATATAAAGTACAAAGATAAGATCACACTTACCATCACAGGATATAGTGTACAATGACAGGATCACACTTACAATCACATGATTGAGAGCACAATGACAGGATGACACAATCATATGATACAGTGCACAATGACAGTAAGCCATTCTTCTTCTTCTTATAATCCATAGAGAATGGCATTATTATCATGTCCTTCCGTAGCTTTCCGCCAATCATCCCTGATACTGATGTTCCTCCATGCCATGATGTCACACTGTCCAGCATCTTCTCTCCAGTGTTGTTATTCTTTTTTTTTTTAACAATCACATCTCCGCAGCTGCCACTAAATAGCTCCCGTGTCTGCTAATTGTCCATGATTCCCTTCTGTACATCAGGATTGGCTGCATAAAGCTCTTAAGAACTCTTTTTCTCACCATAATTAACAAAAGATATAATGCACCAAATATTCTTCACCTTGACCTTAGATATTTAAATTTGCTCGTTTGTTTTATTTCCGAGTTCTTTATTTTTATTGACAGAATTTCAAACTGTCTGCCTATGACATTAACAAGCACAAGTTAACATTCAACAAGTCACTGCATAGTCATGCCCAGGTAGCTACTCACCTCAGAAACTTTCTTCTTCAGTCCGTCATCCTTCTCCTTGCCAGTCTGATGAGACGGGCTTTTACTCTCAGTTTTGACTACAGGTATCGACGGTGGAGGCCGTGGCTTAGGCTCTGAGGCAGGAGGAATGTATATTTTGGATTTCAGCACCTCGAACAACTCATCAACAAATGGCTTTGTATCTGTGAGCAGTAAAATATCAAACAAAAAACTATTACTGAGACAAGCTTTCCCTGTTACATAAAATCGGCGATGAACTGTAATATTAGTGACAGGCTGATGTGTTGGCATTCTGGCAGTGGCCTTATGCATGTATGCCTGTGTGTGTTGTTGGTTTATCGGGACTGCTGTCTGTCACATTTTTCACATGGGACAGTGAGGAGCATTTTGTTTGAAATTCACTGGCACATGAATGGAGCATTATGGGGTGACCCTTTGCCGTGAAGTTGGATCCGCAACAAACGACTAACTTTAATTGAGAGACTCTGATGGCTTGGTCACTCTAAGACATGAAGACACACCAAAGACAGTATACAAAAAATAAGTAAAAGACCCCTTGTCATGTTATCACATGAATTGGTAGTGGTGTTAGCCCCATATTTTTAGACCAACCAGCATTAGATGGGTGATGTGGCCAACAAATCCCAGGCTTGGAAGAGGATTCAAACAAACGACTGCCTGAGCAGTGGGCAAGCGTGCTGGTCACTGCACTACTGCAGCTCCCACCAAGGAGAGTACTAGAAGGCAAAATTCTGGGGGGCAGAGGCAGAAGCAGAGGTAGACACAGACAAATGTTGGTAAGACATATATGGATGTAAAGACAACTGCATGAGACAGACAACAATTGACAACAGGAATTGTTTATGAGTGATTTTGAAGTCAAGAACTATGCATTCTCATACATGAAGCGGTTGGCTTTTGCAATTTATTATATTAATATCCAACTATAAAACCACTGATTGATGAACTGATTTTGAGAGTTTCACTAGCCTGTTTCCTTGAGACAGGGGAAGTGTCTTTGAGTATAAGTCTGCTAGATGCTGCCTTTTAGGTTTCTTTCACTGATAGACAAAGCGGTCACATTTTAGTTGACTCATATTCTCTAGACCTGCCCTTTTTTGGGTGCAGTGTCATCAAATTGTTGCCCTTTTTCATTTGGATCTTACTTGTATCTTTGCTGTAGGCCAGTAGCTTTTTGCATTTCTGGCATAGTTTTAAAGGCTTTCGTAATGAGCCTGTGTTTGATTGTGGACCTTGCCCAGTGAATACAGATGTATGTGTGTGGTAGATGGGCATGTTGAGCCCAAAAAGTGCAGCCTTATTCAACATTCTTCTTCTTCTTAAGCCCTCTATTCTCCATTGGGGCATAGAACTTGTTCCAACTCACTCCAAGCTCCCCATCTTTAGCTTTCCCAAGCAGCTCTCATGTCAATCCCATACTGTTTATTTCTGTTCTGACTTTTCTCTGAGTTTTTAGGGCTTCCTCTATTTCTGTTGCCTTGTTGGCTCCAGACTAAAGTTTTTCTGGTTATGCAGTCATACTACCTCATTGTAATTCTTCAGTTTGTCAGTTCACTTCCCAGTGACATGCAGTCCCAGTAAACATGCAGTCTTACTACCTCATTGTAATTCTTCAGTTTGTCAGTTCACTGCCCAGTGACATGCAGTCCCAGTAAACATGCAGTCTTACTACCTCATTGTAATTCTTCAGTTTGTCAGTTCACTGCCCAGTGACATGCAGTCCCAGTAAACATGCAGTCTTACTACCTCATTGTAATTCTTCAGTTTGTCAGTTCACGTCCCAGTGACATGCAGTCTTACTACCTCATTGTACTTCTTTAGGGTTTGTCAGTTCAGCAAACTACCTTCTTTAACAGTGCCTAGTTCATTATGATTCGCTTAAAGACAGATCATCGCAAGACAAAGTCAGAGACATTAAAATTAGCAACATGGAATGTTAGGACGTTAAATGACGACGAACAATTAGATAACATCAAACAAGAAATGGAAAGAGAGAAAATTAGTATTTTATGGATGTGCGAAACGAGATGGACAGGAGCAGGCATCAAGATAGATGAAGATTTTAAGATGATTTATTCTGGAGGAGAAAATCGACAAAGGAGGGTAGCAATTATTTTGGACCGGCAAACATCAAAATCTGTTCAAGGATTTTGGGCAGTGTCAGATAGAGTTCTACTAGTTAAATTAAGCGGCAGACCTTTTGGCATAAATGTTATTCAAGTATATGCCCCAACAGGAGAATCCAGTGAAGATAGTGTAGAAGAATTTTATGATGACATAGAGTCTGCTTTAAAGAAATGTAAAAATTCAGAAATAAACATCACAATAGGGGCTTCAATGCAAAAGTAGGAAATCAAGGTGATAGATACACAATAGGAAACTATGGTTTTTTGTTGTTATTTTTTCCCCCCGCGTTTCCATCCTGTTTCAGGATATTGCGGTCAACACCAGCATCTTTCAGCTGTATGTTGATTCCTAGGCTAGATTACGCTCATCAGCACGCCACGACTTTCTGAGCGACCGGCTCCATACTCTCATAAGTCACTTTTGCGATTCGAATCACTGCTAATTCTCGTCGCATCACGTGACGAGAGTATTCGGGGTTAGCGGAGAAAGCTGCTAACCCCTCGGCCATGGAGCCGGCTTAGGAGAGAGAAATTAAAGAGTATACAGACTTGTAGAGTAGGCAAAAGAGCAGGAAATGATTGTAGGAAACATCTGGTTTAAGCAACACCCAAGAAGATTATGGACATGGAAGATTCCTGATAGCAGGATTAGAAACCAGATTGATTACATTTTGATTAGCAGAAGATTTAGAAATGCGCTAACAATAGCAAAAATAGTTCCCAGTGCTGATTGTTATAGTGACCACAGATTACATACAGGAACATTGAGGATAAAGTTAAAGAAAGTCAAGTATAAAACAGGAAACTATATATGATTTATGTGCATTGAGTAACGGCAAGGAAATACAAAACAAATTCAACATAGAAGTACAGAACAGATTTGATATATTGTCTGATCTAGAGATCCTATTCCAGGATGTGGATGATCAATGGGAAATGTTGATGAATTAAATCAGTTTGGCTGCAGAAACAACAATTCCAAAATTAAAGAAGGTGGGTCATAAGAAATGGATAACTGAAGAAATTTTACAACTAATGGAAACAAGAAGACTCAACAAAAATAATTCTGCCAAATATGAAGAAATTCACAGACAAGTCAGAATATTATGTAAGGAGGCAAAAGAAGCATGGCTTGAGGAAAAGTGCTCAGAAATTGAAAAACAACACAACAGTCAAAATACCAAATTAATTCACAATAGAAAAAGATCAGATTCTACATGTATGGTCAGACTATGTGAAAAACCTTTATGATGATAACAGAGATGAACAGTATGATATTCTATTTAATAATGAAGGACCGCCAATTTTGAAGATGGAGGTTCAAAATGTTCTTAAACATATGAAAGCTGGCAAGTCCCTCGATTCAGATAACATCACAATAGAAATGATTAAAGCTTTAGAAGAATATGGAACAGATGAAGTCACCAGACTGCTGAACTCATTATGTGATACCGGACAAATACCTTCTCATCTCATCTCATCATGTTCCTCTGGTACCTTGTGGTGTCGAGGTGAAGTATAAACAACGGGAGAATGCCCACTTATTGGCTTCATGTACCGATATTCTCATGGACTCTTTGTTATTCCCTGCATCCATCGTTTACGTGGTCGGCCTCTTTATCTGTTTCCCTCTGGTCTGTACATCATTGCTTGTTGTGGTATACTGTTAGTTGGTAACCTACTTGAATGGTCAAACCATTTGACTTGCTGCTTTCTAATAAAATCTAGTGCAGCTGTAACCCCCACTTTAGTCCTGATTTCTTCATTTCTGATCTTATCTCTTCTTTATACACTGAGTATTCTGAATTATGTAATTCTGAATTTATTGCAAATCCCACAGAAATCAGGAGCCTTGGAATATGATCAACATAGAACAATTAATATAATGAGTCACATCACAAAGATTTTGCTACAAATTATCATGCAAAGTGTGAGGAAGAAAATACAACCTGAAATAGGGGAAGAACAATGTGGGTTTGTAGATGGAAAGGGTACAGTAAATGCTGTGTATATGCTGCATTCAGTTATTGAATGTTCTATAGAAGTAAACAAATATATGCATCTTTGATTTATTGACTACACAAAGGCTTTCGATAGAAAATGCATGTCGGTACACACATATCGGTAGATATGCTTGCAGATCTACAAATTGATGGGAAAGACATTAGACTTATAAAAAACATATATTGGAAACAACAAGCTGCCATAAGGATTGATAATGAAGTGGGACAATATCAGCCTATTAAGAGAGGTGTTAGGCAGGGATGTGTAATGTCTCCAGATCTTTTTTCCCTGTACAGTGAAAATATTTTCAGAAATGTAGAAGATATAAATGGAATCAGCATTGGAGGACGAAACATCAACAACATTAGATATGCAGATGATAGTATTGATTTCAGACAATGAACAGGATTTGCAACAATTAGTAGATGCGGTTGTTGCATACAGTGAACAACTGGGATTAGAATTCAATTATAAAAAGACATAGATTATGGTCGTCACTAGGAAGAATGAAATACCACAATGTAATATACAAGTAAATGGGAATATTCTTCAACAAGTGAATCAGTACAATTATCTCGGAACAGTCATAACATCTGATGGGAGATGCCTTGTAGAGATTAGAACAAGAATCGCCATGGCGAAAGTAGCCTTTAGCAAGACGAAAAACATACTGACCAATAAAAAGATGTCAACTGAAACGAGAAAAAGAGTGTTGTGGGGATACACAGAGCCTGTTCTTTTGTATGGATGTGAAACTTGGACAATGAGCAGTCAAGCTGAAAAACATCTGATGGCTGCAGAAATGTGGTTTCTGAGGAAAATGCAAAGAATACCATGGACAGACAGAAAAACCAATGACCAAGTACTACAGGAGACAAATGAAAATTGTAAATTGATTAGAGAAATTAGACGCAGACAGTCAAAATTTTTTGGATATGTTATGAGAAGAAATGGATTGGAGAACTAAGTGACAACTGGCAAGATCGAAGGGAACAGACCAAGGGAAGACCGAGAAGTAAATACCTGGATGGCTTGGCCACATGGCATGGTCGAGACAGGAACACTGAGCTGATCCACGACTCTGGTGATCGAATGAAATGGCAAGTCATGACCGCCCAAGCTTTCCGGCATGGCACATGATTGATTGATTGAGTTCACTTCCAAGTGATATGCAGTCTTACTACCTCATTGTATTTCTTTAGAGTTTGACAGTTCACTTCCCAGTGACATGCACAAAACCATCACAGGATGTCATGCACAAGCACATGAAGGCATATACCATAAAGCGACATGCACAAAACAATTACAGGATGTCGTGCACAAACACATGAAGGCATATACCATAAAGTGACTTGTACAGAGCAATCACAAGATTACACACAGAGGATGACATGCACAAACAATGCCAGTCTGACATGTAGAAATCATTAAAGGATGAGGTGCCCAAGGATCACAGCAAGACTTACTCTGTTGGAGAAACACATCCAGCTGGTCAACACAAATGTCCCGCAGGTCCTGCTCCTGTTTGTCCTTTTTCACCAAGGCACAAACATACTTGGCTAGAGCACTGGGTTCAGCATCACATCTGATCAATGTTACAGACATAAGTAAGTACATCATTTTAAAATTTTCTGTGCCAAACAACTCAGCATACGTTTATGGGTTACCTTATACACAATAACCAGCTATGTGGCGATGGGATTACAAATGCAATATGTAATGAGATGCACAGAAAAACAAAACTGACATACTGATTTGCTGAAGTTGCTAATAAAACAACCACAGCATGCTGTTTACAAGAAATGGTATACAAACAGACAAAATTGTTTTAAAATTATGCCCGTAATTTTTATGAGTGAGATATGTGGACATTGTAATGCTTTCATGTTGGGATAAGGAGAGGGCGGGAGAGATTAGTATTGATTGTGTTACACATCTATTCCCCTGTGTGTTACCTGGAGCCCAAGGGGAAGTAAAGAATAGTAACAATATACCCTACCATGCATGATTAGAGCCGACTAAGGATGTTCCACCCTGGTGTTACTGGGATCCTTACGTATAGCAAAGAATAGTATATCCGATAACATGCTAGATACAAGCCATCAGAGGCAATGAAGGCTTGGTCGTTGGGCTGGCTTCACTACCGCATAGAAAAACGTTAGATGCAAAATCTAACCAATAGTTTTTTTTAAACACTTGAAATAAAGACAAAAGAATACACCAACCAACCAAAAGGAAAGGAGGCTCTTCTAGAAGAGGTAAGACATGATGCCTAGAAAGCTGCAAGGAGTCCGGATTGCAGAGTTGGCAAAAGAAATAGAGGAAGATGCAAAATAACATGAAGAAGAGAAGCAGAAACAGAAATGAATAATATGGGTAGTAATTGGAGGAGCTGCATGGGGTAACTAAGGATAGGATAGCCTGGAGTATGGTCATTTCCCCCAATGTAAGATCAAGGGAAAGAATAAGCTGCATGGGGTAACTAAGGATAGGATGGCCTGGAGTATGGTCATTAAGGCCTATTCCCACAATGTAAGATCAAGGGACAGAATAAGCTGCATGGGGTAACTAAGGATAGGATGGCATGGGGTAACTAAGGATAGGATGGCATGGGGTAACTAAGGATAGGATGGCCTGGAGTATGGTCGTTAAGGCCTATACCCCCCAATGTAAGATCAAGGGAAAGAATAAGCTGCATTTATTACATACTCTCTATTATGCATCTATTAGAAACATGTCTCCCATTATTATCTCCTCTTCTACATTTTCCTGTCTGGCTTTTCTCCTTTGAGTCAATGGATAGGTTTTCAGTGGTGGAAACCAGCAGTTGGCAGTTGCAGCTTGGCAAAAACTCAAGCATGAGTCGATTGTTCTGGGTGAAAGGCACTTTGTTGACCTTGTGCAACTCTCCAATGCTGGCATGCACTACTATGTAACAGACTGACGCTGTAGTCAGCTGCGGCTACTGTTGTAATACAGGCAGTTTTACCATTTTATCTGAGTGTTACTGTTGTGACTTATGTATTTTGTAGTTCAGGTAAAAAGATTAATTTGTTTCATCTAATGTATTTCGTTAGTATGCACATGATGATCTACAGCGAAATATGAAAGACATCAATTTGTGCAGTCTAGTCTACTGTTTGTGTCTGCCTTTTTTATTTAAATTTAATTTATTATACCCGAAGACCAAGGCCACTTTATTTTTATCTCACAAAAATACCAGATGCATACTTCTTTTCTTCTTCTTCTTCTGTGTTCATCCGGAGTCTTTTTTTTTTTAAATGTGACTGCATTGCGCCTGTTTACAGTGGAGCTGCGATACTGCACCTTTAAGCCGACGCACCCGACTTCTGCTGGCGTTTGTTGACCGGGTTAACCTTCCTGGGGATTCGGATATTCCACGTCATGGATTTGCTATCCGAGCAATATTCCATTTCATGCCACTGGGATACTTTCTTCACCTTTAATGGCGCCCACACAATGAGCTTTAGATACAGACTTTCCACGTACTGGATTTTCTCCAGGTGCATACAATGTAGGAGTGAAGAATCGTTTTTGGGGCCTTGATGTCTATAAAGGAGGAAATGACACCTGATGGATTGACAGCACAAGAACTTATTAAAGCTAGAGGAGAAGAAAATATACAAATCTATCACGCCTTGTGCAAAAAGATATGTAAACATGGTATTTGGCCAAAAGATTGGAAGAGAACTATCTTCATTCCAATACCAAAAAGGGCAACCTGAAATTATGCACCAACTATAGAACTGTTGCCTTGATCAGTTATACAAGTAAAACTCTACTAAAAACCATAATGGAAAGACTTTGTAAGACATTAAAGAGTTTAACGTGGTTCAAAGCTGGATTTAGACAAGGAAGAGGAACAAGAGATCACATACTTAACATATGTAAACAGGCATAGTGCAGAATGTGGCTTATATATTAACATCCCAAAAACAAAAACTATGATAATTAGCAGTGGAAAGGAAAGGTCATCAATGGACATCATAGTAAACAGGGAGATACTAAAATAAGTAACAAGTTTCTCCTATCTTGGACATGTAATAATAGATAATGACAGAAGTGAAATAGACATCAAAAAGAGAATAGGAATGGCCAAAATTTTCAACAGCATGAAATCAGTATTAACATCTAGAGAGATTAACAACGCATTAAAAATGAGAATTCTCAAATGTTACTATATTCAACACTACTGTATGGCGTGGAAGCCTGGACATTGAGCAAGCAACTAGAAAGTCGCATAGAAGCCCTGGAGGTGTGGATATATAGAAGAATATGTCATATTTCATGGAAACAAAAACAATCAAATGCAGAAGTTCTAGAAAAACTGGGAATGAAAAGAGTTGATGAAAGAAATAAAAATGAGGCAAGTGAAATACTTTGGCCATGTTAAAAGACATAACACACTTATAAAAACCATACTGGACGGCAAGGTTTAGGGCAAGTAAGCAAAAGGTAGACAATGATACAAGTGGGAAGATAAATCAAGAGATGGATGAACATCAATCTGACAGAATGTACAGTCAGGGCGAGAGACAGACTGTTTGAGATCCATTGCAGTCAGCCTTCATTGTGAAGACGGCACCTGATTGATTGATTAATATTTAATGTGCGTTTAATAATAGAGAATTTTACAGAATTTAATGTAAGCCTATTCTCATGTTTTGTAGATTATTCAAAGGCATTTGATTGTGTAAAACATCAGAAACTTTGGGAAACTATGATGAAAATGGGCTTTCCTTCACATTTAGTACAACTCATAAAAATGCTATATCTAAAGCAGCAGTTAGAATAGATGGCGAGACATCAGTTGAGTTTGACATCAAGCAAGGATTCCGTCAGGGATGTGTGTTGTTCCCCTAGTTGTTTAACCCATACACCAAAAATATAATGAGAAACGTCAGAGATGATATTACCAAGGATCAATATTATGCCCTAAATATCGGTGGTCATGAAATAACAGATATTCAACATGCTGATGATACAGTATTGCTATCCACATCATAGAATAGTATCATCATCATCAAGTGCCTTGCTGGCTGGCGTGGGCAATCATGCCTCTCCACAACTTACGATCTCCAAAGTCATGAATCAATTTGTGTGTTGAATCCCTTCCATGCCATGACACAAGACTTTCAAGAATCTTCTCACACAGTCTCCCTCTATCTCTCTTTCCACAAATCTTTCCGGTTGTCACAACATGTTCCAGTTTTTGTCTTCTCATAACATGGCCAAAAAACGATGACTGCCTCTTTCTGATGTTTGTGATAAGTTAAGTTTGCAACTCAGCTTCTCTTAAAACATCCTGATTGCTCATTTTGGCTGTCCAATTAATTTTCAGCATTCTTCTATAAAACCATATCTCCAAGGTTTCCAGGGATTATTTTGACTGTTTGCTAACTGTCCAGGGTTTGCATCGTATATTAAAATTGGTTCTATGCAACATGCAAGAACTCTTTTTTTAACTTTCAAGGACAATGACTTATTGCACAAAAAGTTCATTTGATAGAATGCAGTTTTTGCTTGTCCTATTCTGTTCTTTATCTCAGTGATGCATCTTCCATCTGATATTATCCATGTGCCTAGGTATCTGAACTTCTGCACTTGCCACAAAATGATGTCCTTTACTTTAATTGCACACTTAGGCACAATCTGTTTCTTTGATATCACCATGACTTCTGTCTTTCTATTATTCAAACTTGGGCCCATTTTTTCACTTTCTACAACCACTGTATCTATCATTTCCTGTAGATCCTTCTGACTTGCTATCGATGGTGTCATCAACATAATGTAAGTTATTTATATTATATCCTCCAACCAGGATCCCTGGCATATTTTCTGTAGATCTCATTATATGTTCACTGTATAATGAGAACAAATCAGGAGACAATGCACAACCTTGTCTGATGCCCTTCTTTATACACTGAAATGTTTCTACAAGAATGGTATCGAAAAACTACTAACCGCAACCAAAAGGAATAGTGAAAATTACAACTTATATCTGAACATAGCAAAAACAAAGATAATGAATAATGCATACAGATAAATCAAACTAATATGGAGAAAGAAATATATGTTAATGAGGAAAACTTGGACATGGTGGAAAATTTTGAACATCTAGGGTTATTAATTACCAACAATGGTACAATTTTTTGACAATTTTTTTTGGGGGGGGGGGGGGGGTGTTACGCTAGCTCGCTTTTAACTCATGCGTAGTCGATACACACTTTTTATAGCAGTGCTAGACAGAATTCTGCGTGTGGATTAGCTTTCTCTATTAACAGCGTCCCTCGCCATCAGGTGAGCCCACTCCGACTTCAGAGGTACTTGTAATTTATGTCCCCAAGTCAAGGATGACAGGTCAAAATTTTAGTCCAGCTGTCTGGTGTAGGGGTTGAACAGTTTACCTCGGCATCAGCACACCGGATGTTTAAGAACACGCATTCTTACTCATTCGGCCATGCTGATCTACTGATAACACAATGAAAGAAATTAAAAGACGAATAGCTATTGCTCTTTAAAAACTAAAATAACTGAATAAATTGTGGAGTGGGACAGAACTATACATATTTAACCCTTTTACTCCGACCGGGCTGATTTCTCGGCCATGGGATCGCGACAAGGCACTAGCCAGAAATCCGGCCAGCCGATCATCTGCCCTGTTTGTAAGAAGTGCTTTGATTGGTTTGCTTTTAATAGTACAGGCCAATCAAATGCTGCCTTGTAACCGTCACCCATTTTACTTTGCACATGCCAGCTTACAGCACATGTTTCTAACAGAGGGATTTAAATTTGTGAGTTTTAACGCAGATACCCAGTTTTTCGTGGATTTGTGATTTCTAAAATGGCCAGCTTTGAACCCGAAGAAGTGCTAGCTTTGTCGAGCTCTGATAGTAGCGATTTTGACAGTTCAGGACTGTCAAATAATGATTGTAGTGATACAAAAAGTGTGGAAGAGGATTCAGACCTCGTGTTCCCATGGTTTAGGTGTATTGGGACTAAAGAGTATCATGTTGATCCATATCCATTCATGGAGATGTCCGGACCACCTATTTGGACTACCTATATGCCCCACCTATTATGTATTTGGAGTTGTTTCTCACACTCAATCTTATTAAATTGTTTATGAAAGAAAAACAGATATGCCAGGCAGTTTCTAGATAGTGGAGTCCTCAATATTAGAAGGTCTGTGGCTAACAGTTGGGTTGAGGTTGAGGTTACTGTGAATGAAATGAGGGCCTTCATAGCCTAAATTCTCAACATGGGTTTGGTTCAATGTGCAACAAATGTCAAAAGGGACTTCATGGTTGTTTTTCTAAACATAAGTGTTCAAAATTATTCTAAAGTGGTGTAGGTATTCAGTGAGGAAATATTAGGTGAGTACCATTTTTTTTAAATGTATTTTATTACAAAATATTATGATGTTATTAAATATTTTTTCACAAAATGCAAATGAGGTCACCAAATTTGCATAAACGTGAACAAAATAACTTCATACACAGAAATAAACTTTAGTTTATCCTCTTTAAGAATATATATACTTGTATACCTATATAGGGTTCTAATGTTTTTTTTAAATTTATAAACTTGTCACTTCAGTCATTTCTGTACTCCAAAAACATGGCTCAGTCTTCTTCAAAGGGAAAGCTAAATTTGGTCCAATGTTGTTCCGTCCTAAAAGGGTTAAAGAGCATGCATTTTTCCCACTGCAACATTGCCTGTGAGACCTGGACAACTAAATAAGTTGAACAGTGCACAAGAGCCTTTGAATATAAATATTGATTGATTGATTGATTGATTGATCTAGGAACCGACATCACAGCATTCGGGAGACATTCTGTGAATAGACTCTCCCTTTTGTAAATAACAATAACATCATCTCCCACACAATTACAATTACTTCTTTACCCGTTTTTCCTTTTCCTAATACTTACACAAAATTGTTACAATATATTAAATTTCTTTGAAACTCAACTTTACCTCATTTAATATGTTTCTCAATGGAAGCAACGCCTGTGAATAGATTAACGGTTAATTAATGTCAGAATTCATAGTGATTTGTAGTCAGAATTCAATTCATATGGTGATTGTAGCCAGTCTTCGCGAGTTAGGCGCGGACGGTGTAGCATGTAAGTCAATTAAACAAGTGAAAACCGACTGCCAGTAGGTACTTCAAGATCAGACTAAATCTGAGCACTGACTTCTGAGTACAAGTGAATCAGTGAAGAGAGAGAGAACTGAACTGAGAGAGAGTCAATCTCGAGTATACAACAATTTACAATGGCCATGGGGGGAGAGGCAGGCTTCTGCGTTACTTACATGGGTGAAAGTTTATTAGTAAGCCACACTTTTAAAGCATCGACTTGCTCTATAATCATCCTTCTGATGGAGGTACTGTGTAATATCCGATGAAGAAAAGATAATAAATAAACTGTCTGAAAGCTTTGGTTCAGAAAGCCATGCACTTATTCAATATCATAGAAATCGACGTTCTGTTCATAACCGGAAGTCGCACAAAAATCTCTTGCTCTCGGTGCATTCAAATGTTTACCAGTATGCGTAGATCTGTGTGGGACAAAATATACATTTCGTAATTAAAACAGCATATGAAGTATTAAATAAATAAAATAAATTGATAGTGTTATGGCTTGTATTTTAAATACAAAAATATAATTATCTTTATATAAAATAAAAGGTGGAAAAAACATTCTTTATCTGTTTCTGTCTGTAAGCACGTTTTTTACCTGTTTCTGTCTGTAAGCACATTCTTACATTCTTTACCTGTTTCTATCTGTAAGCAAACTCAACTTTTTAATCATCTTAAGTGTTGGACACTATCATCTTCTTTGTTTTGTTCAGGATTAAAACAAAAACATACATACTATATATACAATAAATATGAGCATCTGAATGACAATGTATTGCGTCTTTTAAACAAAATATTCCTATAAAAATGTTTCGTTTTCAAGTTCGATAATTTGGATGAATTATATATTTTTTAAAAAGAATAAGCAGTAATCATGGCACCAACACAACACATATGGTTTAAAAGACAAAAATGGAAATATGATAAATACCAATGAGGAAATGTGTAACATATGGAAAAAATACTTTGTTGAATTACTAAATTGTGAAGCTCCAAGTAACACTTTCCCACAGGAAGCGGTTCTAACGTGTAGGCCACAAATTGAAGAACCTGTTTTTGAAGAAATCCTATATTTAATCACACGACTTAAAAACAATAAGGCAACTGGGACTGATGGAATTGCTGCTGAATATTCATAAAGGCAGGCGGCAATGCATTACATCTAAAGCTATACGAACTAATAATAAAAATCTGGAGGACGGAAGAATTACCCTATGACTGGAAAGAGTCATTATTGATACCTATATTTAAGAATGGAGACAAGTTCCAATGTGAAAATTATAGAGGAATATCACTCCTGTCCACAAGCTATAAGATACTATCCGCGGTATTACTAAATAGACTAAAACCATATTCAGAAGACATATTAGGTGACTACCAGGCGGGTTTCAGACAAAACAGATCAACAATAGATCAGATATTTATCTTGCGACAAATAGCCGAGAAAAATTGGGAATATAAAAGAGATCTCCATAACATTTTTGTGGATTTTAAAAAGGCTTATGATAGTGTCCATAGGAATAGTCTATGGAATGCTATGCAGGCATTTGGAATACCAAGGAAGTTAATCAACATGACTAGACTATGCATGGAAGATACTTATCATATAGTAACATATAAAGGCAGGAAATCAGACCCTTTCCAAATAACATCTGGCTTGAAACAGGGTGATGCACTATCGCCTCTCCTTTTCAATCTGGCTCTAGAGAAAGTTGTAAGGAAGGTAAAGGAGGAATGTGCTGTTGGAGGAACATCCAGACTGCTTGGTTATGCAGATGATATAGTTATTATAGGGGAAAATGAACAAAAGACATTGGAAATATTGACTCACTTAAAGGAAAAAGCTCAACAAATGGTTATCAACCAAGATATGACAGAATATATGGTAATTTCAAGGGAAATTTTTTGTTGCGTATCCCTTACGGGACGTTGCAGTCAACACCAGCATTTTCAGCTGCTGTTGATGTACTAGGCAAGTGTTACGTTCAGTAGTTTGCCATTGCTTTCTGAACGACCGGCCCCTATACCTTTTTCGAAAAAACCAGCACCGCTGGGTTTCGAACCCAGGTATACGGACTCACAAACCGCGTTCGCAAGCCCTTAGCCACAGAGACCGGCATCAAGGGAAGGAACGGCTAAAAACTCTGGCCACATACAAATAGATAATATGATCATTAAAAGAACGGAAACATACAAATACCTGGGTACAATCTTCAACTGCTCCAACATAATAAAGGAAGAAATACAAGCTAGAATCAACTCTGGAAATAAGGTATACTATGCACTACAACATCTGCTAAAATCAAATGTGCTATCTCGTAACACCAAGATCACAATATACAAAACACTTATTAGACCAGTTAGTTAGTTAGTTAGTTAGTTAGTTAGTAGTTAGTTAGTTATCAGTTGCGGTATCTTCATTGCCTTCCGGACATGTACATAGGTGGTCAGATCCTCCCCCCCAGCATATGCATCAGCTTAGACCAGTAGTGCTGTATGGCTGTGAAACCTGGAATACAACTAAAGGAGACGAAGCCCTGTTACAAACCTTTGAGAACAAAGTCTTAAGACGCATCTTTGGGCCCATTAGGGATACACAAAGTGGAGAGTGGAAAAGAAAAAGTAACAAAGACATTTATGATCTGTTTAAGTCCCCGCTAATCACTGGTATCATGAAGGCTAATAGACTACAATGGCTTGTGCATATAGAAAGAATGGAAGATAATAGGGAAACAAAACTCGCTTACACTCAGGAAATAAATGACCGTAGACCTTGAGGTAGACCAAGAAGACGGTGGAGAGATAATATACATATAGACCTACAAGCACTTGGAATCAACAACTGGCAAGAGAAGGTCAACCAGAGAGACGAATGGAGACGGACTGTATCTGCAGCAAAGAACCTCAATGGTTCGGGATGCTGAAGAAGAATAAGTAATCATGGGAGTCTTTTATTCTATATAAATACACAACACAGAAGAGAGATAATACGGACTTGGGGCATTTAAAACTGCCATTTAATGTCACATCAATTTTGAATGAGAGTCTGGCAGTACAGAAAATCATTCTAAACGCATATTGTATGTGGGCAAAAGACAACCTTTTATTAAAAAGAGGAAGGGGCAAATTGAGAGGTTAAGGCGCTAAGCCTTTCTCTTCAAACAGCGGCGTAGTGGGTTGGTTCCATACACCGGCCAATTGGAATTAGATGTTTACTTCTCGTGCGGAAAGCAATGGCAAACTACCGAATGTAAAAGTGTTTTGTAAATAATAAACAACCAATAGAGACCGGGGTTGATTGCAACGTTTAAGTCAAGTAAAGAACTCTGTTACACGCATTGAGACCTAAAGGGTATGGTGCTAGCCCTATCAGACAAACCGGCATCCGATGGGTGGTGCGGTCAGTATCACGCCGCCCCCCCCTCCCCCCGCCTGGGCCTCTCGGGATATTTTCTTTTACCAATTTTGGGATTGGATCGACCTGGGTGCCAGGTCAATGTTGATAGACCCGCCTCGTGGGGGTGGATGTGAACAAATGGCATCTGGGCCGGCAGGCTAGCCACTGCTGTACCACGGCTTTCCGAGTTGTACAGACACAGATGGCCTTGCTGGGGACGCAACATAACGCTGATACAGCATCAGAAACAAATTAGCAGATTCAGTGCTAAACAAAAAGTACGTTTGTACAAAGCTGCGATTTTGATTATACCATTAGCCCTACCCCGTTCAATCTCAAGGAGAAGTTATATTACTGTCCATCCCTGGCTCAGAATGTGAAGGTGATTGTTGTCCAAATTGGACTATTATTAAACAAGTAAATCGGTACAATTATCTCGGAACAGTCATAACATCTGATGGGAGATGCCTTGAAGATATTAGAATAAGAATCGCCATGGCGACGGAAGCTTTTGCAAGATGAAAAACATATTTATTGACCAATAAAAGATGTCATTTGCAACGAGAAAAGGAGTGTGAGGTACTACAGAGCCTGTGCTTTTGTATGGACGTGAAGCGTGGGCAATGAGCAGACAAGCTGAAAAACATCTGATGGCCGTAGAAATGTAGTTTCCGAGGAAAATGCAAAGAATACCATGGACAGACAGAAAAACAAATGACCAAGTCCTACAAGAAACAAATGAAAACCGTAAACTGATTAGAAAAATAAGACGTAGATTGTCACAATGTTTGGGTTACGTTATGAGAAGAAATAAATTGGAGAACTTAGTGCGCTTAATGCCAGTGACAAATGACAAATGGCAAGATCGAGGGGGAGTGAGCAAGGGGAGGGCAGAGAAATAAATACCTGGATGGCTTGACCACGTGGCATAGTCGAGACAAGAACACTGAGCTGATCTATGACTCTGGTGATCTAGTGAGATGGCAAAACATGACCGCCCACGCTTACCGGCATGGCACATGATGATGATGTCCAAAGAGGATAATAGCTGTAATTACAGTTTGGTCCAACCAAAAATGGATTGCGGACTGCAAAGTAGAGGTGTGACACAATTATACTTAACATTTGTTAATAAAGTAGCAAACATGTTGTATTATATATAAAATTAAAGGAGGTTGCATAGAGAAAACTACTGTATATAAGGCCATGGCAGATACGGGAAGTCACTTAAGATGATTAATCCCATGGCACTTAATCAACTAACAGTGTATGTTCAGTGTCAGTTATCATAAGTGCTCTCAGCACTGTTCAGACATTCTCTCATCCAATTCCTTGTGTTTTTTTTTTTTTTTAATTTGTTTGCTGTGACTTTGAACTGGAGCACAGTCCATGCAAGTGCTACTAATATTTGCATGCGGGGTAGCTTTCCTGTTTCCAGTGTCTCTCGCCATCACGCCAACACATGCCGACTTCTTAGGTACTTGTAATTTAAATTACAAAGTCAAGGACGAGAAGTCAACATTTTAGTCCAGCTGACCAGTGTAGGGGTTGAATCCACTACCTTGGCATCAAAACACCGGATGTTTAAGGACGAGAGCTCTTTTCCAGTAAGTCCACAATGGCGCAGTGATGAACTGTTCTAGTACGGAGCCTATTTGCCATCAGCGTCTGGGACTTGCTGTACCGCTATTCTCTGAGTAAATCACAGAAACCATAGAGTAGATGTGGTATGCTTCACTAGAATTGAATTACAATTCCATAAAATGTTGCTTGTCCTGTACAGGACATAGAGACCAGCACCAACACAAGGTTGGTTGTCTCGGCAAGTTGATGCCCTGTAGTTTGCTGTTGCTTTCTGAATAGGAAGTCAATCTTGAAGTACAACCGACCGGTATAGGGAGCAATTCCACTACACCGCATCAGCTCACCGGAAGTTTAAGCGCACTAAGCCAGGCAGCAAGTGACAGCATGCACATTGCGGCTAGTCTTCACCAGCACACGGACAATAAACAGACACTAACAATAAACAGATATTGACAACAAACAGACACTGACAATAATAAGACACTGACAATAAACAGATACTGACAATAAATATACACTGACAATAAACAGACACTAACAATAAACAGACATTGACAACAAACAGACACTGACAACAAACAGACACTAACAATAAACAGACACTGACAATAAACAGACATTGACAACAAACAGACATTGACAATAAACAGACACTGACAATAAACAGACACTGACAATAAACAGACACTGACAATAAACAGACATTGACAATAAACAGACACTGACAATAAACAAACACTGACAATAAACAGACATTGACAATAAACAGACACTGACAACAAACAGACACTGACAACAAACAGACATTGACAACAAACAGACAATGACAATAAACAGACATTGACAACAAACAGACATTGACAATAAACAGACACTGACAATAAACAGACACTAACAATAAACAGACACTGACAATAAACAGACACTGACAATAAACAGACACTGACAATAAACAGACACTGACAATAAACAGACACTGGTACAGCTACTTCAGATGTGCTGTGGTCACTATCACGCCGGTCACCTTTACTTGTCATGACACTAGCTGGTCACTATCACGCCGGTCACCTTTACCTGTCATGACACTTGCTGGTCACTATCACGCCGGTAATCTTTACCTGTCATGACAATTGCTGGTCACTATCACGCCGGTCACCTTCACCTGTCATGACACTTGCTGGTCACTATCACGCCGGTCACCTTTACCTGTCATGACAATTGCTGGTCACTATCACGCCGGTCACCTTCACCTGTCATGACACTTGCTGGTCACTATCACGCTGGTCACCTTTACCTGTCATGACACTTGCTGGTCACTATCATGCCGGTCACCTTCACCTGTCATGACACTTGCTGGTCACTATCACGCCGGTCACCTTTACCTGTCATGACACTTGCTGGTCACTATCACACCGGTCACCTTTACTTGTCATGACACTTGCTGGTCACTATCACGCCGGTAACCTTCACCTGTCATGACACTTGCTTGTCACTATCACGCCGGTAATCTTTACTTGTCATGACACTTGCTGGTCACTATCACGCCGGTTACCTTTACCTGTCATGACACTTGCTGGTCACTATCACGCCGGTCACCTTCACCTGTCATGACACTTGCTGGTCA
The DNA here is from genome assembly GCA_014155875.1 of Cepaea nemoralis. Taxonomy (NCBI): domain Eukaryota; kingdom Metazoa; phylum Mollusca; class Gastropoda; order Stylommatophora; family Helicidae; genus Cepaea; species Cepaea nemoralis. The sequence continues at coordinate 185,849 of JACEFZ010028393.1, read as the reverse complement.
CTATCACGCCGGTCACCTTCACATGTCATGACACTTGCTGGTCACTATCACGCCGGTCACCTTTACCTGTCATGACAATTGCTGGTCACTATCACGCCGGTCACCTTTACCTGTCATGACACTTGCTAGTCACTATCATGCCGGTCACCTTTACCTGTCATGACACTTGCTGGTCACTATCACGCCGGTAATCTTGACTTGTCATAAAACTTGCTGGTCACTATCACGCCGGTCACCTTTACTTGTCATGACACTTGCTGGGTCACTAGTCATCACCGGTCACCTTCACCTGTCATGACACTTGCTGGTCACTATCACGCCGGTCACCTTTACCTGTCATGACACTTGCTGGTCACTGATCACGCCGGTCACCTTCACCTGTCATGACACTTGCTGGTCACTATTCACGCCGGTCACCTTCACATGTCATGACACTTGCTGGTCACTTATCATGCCGGTCACCTTTACTCTGTCATGACAATTGCTGGTCACTATCACGCCAGTCACCTTTACTTGTCATGACACTTGCTAGGTCACTATCACGCCGGTCACCTTTACCTGTCATGACACTTGCTGGTCACTATCACTCCGGTAATCCTTCATCTTGTCATGAAAACTTGCTGGTCACTATCACGCCGGTCACCTTTACTTGTCATGACACTTGCTGGTCACTATCACGCCGGTCACCTTTACCTTGTCATGACACTTGCTGGTCACTATCACGCCGGTCACCTTTACTTGTCATGACACTTGCTGGTCACTATCACGCCGGTCACCTTCACCTGTCATGACACTTGCTGGTCACTATCACGCCGGTCACCTTTACTTGTCATGACACTTGCTGGTCACTATCACGCCGGTCACCTTTACTTGTCATGACACGTGCTGGTCACTGTCACGCCGGTCACCTTTACTTGTCATGACACTTGCTGGTCACTATCACGCCGGTAACCTTTACCTGTCATGACACTTGCTGGTCACTATCACTCCGGTCACCTTTACTTGTCATGACACTTGCTGGTCACTATCACGCCGGTCACCTTTACCTGTCATGACACTTGCTGGTCACTATCACGCCGGTCACCTTTACTCTGTCATGACACTTGCTGGTCACTATCACGCCGGTCACCTTCATCTGTCATGACACTTGCTGGTCACTATCACGCCGGTCACCTTTACTTGTCATGACACTTGCTGGTCACTAAAACACCGGTAACCTTTATTTGTCATGACACTTGCTGGTCACTATCACGCCGGTAACCTTCACCTGTCATGACACTTGCTGGTCACTATCATGCCGGTCACCTTTACCTGTCATGACAATTGCTGGTCACTATCACGCCGGTCACCTTCACCTGTCATGACACTTGCTGGTCACTATCACGCCGGTCACCTTCACCTGTCATGACACTTGCTGGTCACTATCACGCCGGTCACCTTTACCTGTCATGACACTTGCTGGTCACTATCACGCCGGTCACCTTTACTTGTCATGACAATTGCTGGTCACTATCATGCCGGTCACCTTCACCTGTCATGACACTTGCTGGTCACTATCACACCTGTCACCTTTACCTGTCATGACAATTGCTGGTCACTATCATGCCGGTCACCTTCTCCTTTCATGACACTTGCTGGTCACTATCACGCCGGTCACCTTTACTTGTCATGACAATTGCTGGTCACTATCACGCCGGTCACCTTTACCTGTCATGACACTTGCTGGTCACTATCACGCCGGTCACCTTTACCTGTCATGACACTTGCTGGTCACTATCACGCCGGTCACCTTTACTTGTCATGACACTTGCTGGTCACTATCACTCCAGTCACTTTCACCTGTCATGAAACTTGCTGGTCACTATCACGCCGGTCACCTTCATCTGTCATGACACTTGCTGGTCACTATCACACTGGTCACCTTCTCCTGTCATGACACTTGCTGGTCACTATGACGCTGGTCACCTTTACCTGTCATGACACTTGCTGGTCACTATCACACTGGTCACCTTCACCTGTCATGAAACTTGCTGGTCACTATCACGCCGGTCACCTTCATCTGTCACGACACTTGCTGGTCACTATCACACCGGTCACCTTTACCTGTCATGACACTTGCTGGTCACTATCACACCGGTCACCTTCACCTGTCATGACACTTGCTGGTCACTATCACGCCGGTAACCTTTACCTGTCATGACACTTGCTGGTCACTATCACGCCGGTCACCTTTACTTTTCATGAAACTTGCTGGTCACTATCACGCCGGTAACCTTTACTTGTCATGAAACTTGCTTGTCACTATCACACTGGTCACCTTCACCTGTCATGACACTTGCTGGTCACTATCACACCGGTCACCTTTACTTGTCATGAAACTTGCTTGTCACTATCACACTGGTCACCTTCACCTGTCATGACACTTGCTGGTCACTATCACACCGGTCACCTTTATTTGTCATGACACTTGCTGGTCACTATCACGCCGGTCACCTTCACCTGTCATGACACTTGCTGGTCACTATCACGCCGGTCACCTTTACTTGTCATGACAATTGCTGGTCACTATCACGCCGGTCACCTTCACCTGTCATGATACTTGCTGGTCACTATCACGCCGGTCACCTTTACTTGTCATGACAATTGCTGGTCACTATCACGCCGGTCACCTTTACCTGTCATGACACTTGCTGGTCACTATCACGCCGGTCACCTTTACTTGTCATGAAACTTGCTGGTCACTATCACGCCGGTAACCTTCACCTGTCATGACACTTGCTGGTCACTATCACGCCAGTCACCTTTACTTGTCATGACAATTGCTGGTCACTATCACGCCGGTCACCTTCACCTGTCATGACACTTGCTGGTCACTATCACGCTGGTCACCTTTACTTGTCATGACAATTGCTGGTCACTATCACGCCGGTCACCTTCACCTGTCATGACACTTGCTGGTACCCATTTTAGGCCGCATCGTCCTAGGAGTCCAGGGAAAATTTCGCCTGCCGGGGGGGGGGGGGGGGGGATTCGAATCCATACTGTTACAGTTACTAATTGTTTATAACTACAGCTGTATGCAATAATTAGTGTAATGATGTTAATTTACATTGAATGGAACCCAATAATTTATTTCTGTATTTTATGTTGTTGTACCAGGGTCTGTTTATTTCTTCGTTTATTAGCTCAGCTGTCGGCACTCTTCCGAATTGCGGTCCCAAATAGATCCGCAGTGAATAGGTCAGGGGTAAGGGTTAGGGTCAGTGTTTAGTTAACAACTAACCCTAACCCTTAACCCCTGACCTATTCACTGCGGAACTATTTGGGACCGGAATTCGGAAGAGTGCCCAGCTGTCGAAGGGAAGACACGATGTTGCCTCCAATCTTTGGTCAAAGTTATGGAATATTCATAGCAATTGCAATGCCAATGATTGCATGTTTGCATTCAACACCCATTATAGCATTTATATGTTAATTTTTATCACTCTACAAGAACCACATCATTGATAATTTTGCATCTTTCCAAAGGGACTTCTTTTGTCAAATAGCATCTACGCTGGCGCTCTAGCGTTGTTGACAAGACCGCACGTGTTAGTCATGCGCTGCTTCTGACGCCATCAATGACGTCGAGATGTATATATTTGTGTGTGTGTGTGTGTGTGTGTGTGTGTGTGTGTGTGTGTGTGTGTGTGTGTGTGTATAAACTTTGTTGTTGTTGCGTATCCATTACGGGACATTGCATTTTTCAGCTGCTGTTGATGTACTAGGCAAGTGTTACGTTCAGTAGTTTGCCATTGATTTCTGAACGACCGGCTCCCATACCAGCACGTTATAACACAACGCGACACGGTCTTTTGACTATACCTTCTGAATTATGTAACTCTGTAACTATTGCAATCCCAAAGAAATCAGGAGCCTTGGAATGTGATCAACATAGAACAATTAGTATGATGAGTCACATCACAAAGATTTTGCTACGAATTATCATGCAAATAGTGAGGAAGAGATTACAACCTGAATATATAAACTAGCAGAGTTATGTTTCCTTGAGTTAGACAGGCCGCTGTGTTAATCTCCCTTGGCGACAGTGTAAACCGATAGTTGTGTGAGTGTGTAGGTAGGGTCCCAAAAAGTGAAAGGTCAAAATAGTTTTGCTTCTATATGTCCCTTTTAAATGATAAACTTACACACAAACATTAATATCTCGGCTTAAAATTGACCTACAGACTTGAATAAGGTACTGTTGGATTTGTTTTTTCGTTTTTCAAGAGCTATCCAACTATGCAGGTTATATAATTAAAAAGCAATTTAGAAAAAGTTACTAAAGTGGCTAGTTAAAGTTGACTCTCTTGTAGCATCTGCTCTTTCATTGATCATGCATCCTCTGTACTAAGATAAGTAGCACCGAAAGGTCCCCCTCGGCAGTTATTCAGTTCAATGTCTGCGTGAGAAAGCCGCATTAACTTTCCAGATCGTGCTCAATGATTCACTTTGTATGTAAGTATTGGTGTCGTTTAGAGACCGTTGGTATTGCCAACACTTTCCTGGTTGTTGAAGATGAGGACTGAACACGTATAGGAATGTCCAGAGTTTTGTTGTTGTTGTTCTTCTTCTTCTTTTGTTCGCTTGAAATATGTCTATAACTGCAATGCTGTTTCTTGTATGAATTAGAGTTTTGCTATATCGGTTCTTAACTCAAGACAATTCCCATTGTTTGCGCTGCTTGTGGTAATAGAAATGCAAAAGGCGCCCTAAACGATTATGCTTCGTGAGCATGCCGAAAGGTATATGAACATATATAGTAACAAACAAAGGACCCTTGTGTATATCACAGCACTTCCATCGTCAAAGTTGTTAGTTAATCAGAGCCCCCCCCCCCCCCCCCCAGCATGAACCCACCCCACTCGTCATAGATAGGACTCCATACCCTTGTCAGAGGTTTTAAGAACAGAAAATATGGCTGTAAATATTGGGGAATTCATGCCAATTCTTCCCAGGAGAGACGACGAGAGAAGGAGAGACGACAAGAGACAAGAAAGACCGCAAGAGACAGGAGAGACGACAAGAGATCGAGAGATATTCCAGCGGAACCTGATGACTGTAAAGAACTTGCTCCATGATGACGTAGATTTCATCGACTCTGATTTTGGTAAACCTGTTCTAACTGTTGTTTAAATGTGCACTTTGATTCTTCCTTTCTTCCATATGTTCAGGGTTTCGGGTGTTGATTTTGCTTTATTATGTCGATCCCTTTTGTTAAGGACTTCAATATATAGTTTTTCCAAATGTTTTTAACTTGAGTCTTCTGCACTTACCTCGTCTACTAACAGTTGCAGAGCCTGGCATTTATTAGAGACAATAAATTGTTCCTTGCTTTCATTATTTCTGAAATATCCTACGAGTACCCTGTATGAAAGCTGGCAAGGCCCCCGGTTCAGATAACATCACAAAAAATAATTAAAGCTTTAGAAGAATATGGACTAGATCAAGTCACCAGACTGCTGAACACAATATATGATACTGGAGATATACCTTCTGAATTATGTAACTCTGTATTTATTGTAGTCCCAAAGAAATCAGGAGCCTTGGAATGTGATCAACATAGAACAATTAGTATAATGAGTCACATCACAAAGATTTTGCTACGAATTATCACGCAGAGAGTGAGAATGGGAGTCTCCAGATCTTTTTTCCCTGTACAATGAAAATATTTTCAGAAATGTAGAAGATATAAATGGAATCAGCATTGGAGGAGGAAACATCAATAACATTAGATATGCAGATGATACAGTATTGATTGCAGACAATGAGCAGGATCTGCAATAATTAGTAGATGCGGTTATTGTATACAGTGGGCAGCTGGAGTAGAATTAAATTGTGGAAAGACACAGGCTATGGTCGTCACTAGGAAGAACGAAGTACCATAATGTAATATACAAGTAATTGGGAATTTTTTTTAACAAGTGAATCCATACAATTATCTCGGAACAGTCATAACATCTGATGGGAGATGCCTTGAAGAGATTATTCTGACCAATAAAAAGATGTTAATTAAAACGAGAAAAAGAGTGTTGAGGGGATACATAGAGCCTGTTCTTTTGTATGGATGTGAAAATTGGACAATGTGCAGTCAAGCTGAAAAACATCTGATGGCTGCGGAGATGTGGTTTCTGAGGAAAATGCAAAGAATACCATGGACAGATAGAAAAACCAATGACCAAGTACTACATGAGACAAATGAAACTCGTAAACTGATTAGAGAAATTAGACGTAGACAGTCAACATTTGTTGGACATGTTATGAGAAGAAATGGATTGGAGAACTTGGTGATAACTGGCAAGATCGAAGGGAACAGACCAAGAGGAAGACCGAGAGGAAAATATCTGGATGGCTTGGCCACATGGCATGGACGAGACAGAAACACTGAGCTGATCCACGACTCTGGTGATCGAGTGAAATGGCGAGTCATGACCGCCCACGAAATCCGGCATGGTACATGATTGATTGATTGACCCTGTATTGACTTCCATGTTCAAAAGAAGCTATTATCTCTTGAGTTGCGGTTTAATTTGACTTATCAACAGACGCTTATCTGAATCGACGTCTGCTCCTCTAAACATGTTTACATCGTGTGGATATTATCTACATTTCTGGGTGATATGGATATGATCAAAGTGATTATCTGTATTGTGGTCTGGTAATACCAATGTTACATTATGTATTATTTTATATGGAAAAAAAAACATTTTAAAGCTAAAAATAATTGTGAATGAGTCTCGGTTTGGTTCATTACTCCAATTGCATATTGCTATTTTATTTCTAGAAATGGTTGCATCTAACTCTATTAGTTGTCTCACTGTCTCTTTAAATTTAATTAGGGCCTCCAACGTTCCATGTGCCAGTTCTAGGAATATTTCTAGGTGAAAGGAGGTACTTTAGGGTCTAGACTCTGTGAGGCTTTCTCAGTCTAGCTCAATGCTTCCATTAAGAGAAGATCCTCCTTTCATCTTGTTATCTGAATTAGTTTTCTTTCTACACGACACATAGTATGGGAAATTGCCCGTACTACGGATACTACTATCTGAACTAGGCAGCCAGCGTAAGGTCACCATACAGTGGTTACCGTCTCACTGTGGGGTATGTAGAAACGAGAGAGTTGGTCGAGTAGCTAAGGAAGGAGCAATAGAAGAACAACCTGATTTGCCTGTTACCACCACACAAAAAAAGAATGATGAAATCAATCAGAAAGCCACCAACACCAGCTCAAGACTATTACCACTTTATGGACACACCAGAACAAGTCATTATTCTGCGCCTCAGAACAGGACACAATAGATTACGCAACCACATGCATACGACATTCAAGATTGGTGACTCAGCCATGTGCACATGTTGATTGGCCATAGATAGCAGATCACATACTCCAAGACTGCCTAAAATAAGATATATTCAAACATTGTGGAGGATAAACTCTATGGACCGAACTAAAAAGACAAAAACATCATACAAGAGACAACACTGCTGATGTAGACACATTTCAAGAGAAACAAGAACTTTACACAGAGTTGTTTATTTTTATTTGCGTTTTGCAGCTAGTCTGAGGCCAACCACCATCAGTCGTCTCTTACGATGAGCATAGCAGGTTCCAGTGTTACTGTTCTTTGCTTCCCTTATGGGGCCTGGAAGCAACCCGGCTTAAAGAAAAGTTTATTAACACGACAACTTTGTGGAATTTGATCGATGTTCAAGAAATGTTAACTCGATTTTGTCTTATTGTAAATTATTATCTGAAGTTATTTCCCTTGTGTTGTTTCATAATAAAGCTGTGTGCCTCGGATGCAAATGGAGATTGATAGTGGAATTGACAGGGGATGACACGAGAGAGATGTATGATAGAATTGACAGGGGATGACACAAGAGAGATATATGATAGAATTGACAGGGGATGACACAAGAGAGATATATGATAGAATTGACAGGGGATGACACGAGAGAGATATATGATAGAATTGACAGGGGATGACACAAGAGAGATGTATGATAGAATTGACAGGGGATGGCACGAGAGAGATGTATGATAGAATTGACAGGGGATGACACAAGAGAGATGTATGATAGAATTGACAGGGGATGGCACAAGAGAGATGTATGATAGAAGTGACAGGGGATGACACAAGAGAGATGTATGATATAATTGACAGGGGATGACACAAGAGATATATATGATAGAAGTGACAGGGGATGACACAAGAGAGATGTATGATATAATTGACAGGGGATGTCACAAGAGAGATATATGATAGAATTGACAGGGGATGACACAAGAGAGATAGATATATGATATAATTGACAGGGGATGACACAAGAGAGATGTATGATATAATTGACAGGGGATGACACAAGAGAGATATATGATAGAATTGACAGGGGATGACACAAGAGAGATAGATATATATATATATATATAGAATTGACAGGGGACGACAAAAGAGAGATATATGATAGAATTGACAGGGGATGACACAAGAGAGATAGATATATGATAGAATTGACACGGGATGACACAAGAGAGATATATGATAGAATTGACAGGGGATGACACAAGAGAGATATATGATAGAATTGACAGGGGATGACACAAGAGAGATATATGATAGAATTGACGGGATGACACAAGAGAGATATATGATAGAATTGACACGGGATGACACAAGAGAGATATATGATAGAAGTGACAGGGGATGACACAAGAGAGATATATGATAGAATTGACAGGGGATGACACGAGAGAGATGTATGATATAATTGACAGGGGATGACACAAGAGAGATAGATATATGATAGAATTGACACGGGATGACACAAGAGAGATATATGATAGAAGTGACAGGGGATGACACAAGAGAGATATATGATAGAATTGACAGGGATGACACAAGAGAGATAGATATATGATAGAACTGACAGGGGATGACACAAGAGAGATATATGATATAAGTGACAGGGGATGACACAAGAGAGATATATGATAGAATTGACAGGGGATGACACAAGAGAGATATATGATATAATTGACAAGGGATGACACAAGAGAGATAGATATATGATAGAACTGACATGGGATGACACAAGAGAGATATATGATATAAGTGACAGGGGATCACACAAGAGAGATATATGATAGAATTGACAGGGGATGACACAAGAGAGATAGATATATGATAGAATTGACACGGGATGACACAAGAGAGATATATGATAGAAGTGACAGGGGATGACACAAGAGAGATATATGATAGAAGTGACAGGGGATGACACAAGAGAGATATATGATAGAATTGACAGGGGATGACACAAGAGAGATATATGGTAGAAGTGACAGGGGATGACACAAGAGAGATATATGATAGAAGTGACAGGGGATGACACAAGAGAGATATATGATAGAATTGACAGGGGATGACACAAGAGAGATATATGGTAGAAGTGACAGGGGATGACACAAGAGAGATATATGATAGAAGTGACAGGGGATGACACAAGAGAGATATATGGTAGAAGTGACAGGGGATGACACAAGAGAGATATATGATACAAGTGACAGGGGATGACACAAAGACAGACAGATAGAATTGACAGGGGATGACACAAAGACAGACAGCCGATAGAACTGACAGGCAAGCATGCTAATCACTGCTCTGTGTTCTTGTCTCGACCATGCCATGTGACCAAACCATCCAGATATTTATCTCTTTGTCTTCACCTTGTTCTTTTCCTCTCATTCTTGCTAGTTGTCATTACGTTTTCTAGTTTACTTTCCCCCATAACGTGAGCAAAAAAGCTTGACTGTCCACGTCTAACTTCTTTCATGAAGTTTGCGGTTTTCATTTATTTCATGTAGGATTTGTTCATCTGTTTTCATGTTCACTGTTTTTTTTTTTTAAATCATTTTTCACAGAAACCACATTTCCGCTGCTAATAGATGTTTCTCAACTTGTCTGCTAATGTCCATATTTGACATCGATATAGCAGTATCGGTTCTGCATAACATTTCAACATTCTTTTTCTCACTATAATAGACAGCTTTCCACTTTTTTAAAAACATACTTCGCCATTTGTAGGCGCGATATTGATCACATGACCAACCGAGCGAAGATTGGTCGATAACAACATGGGTTTAGAACCATATGCCAATGCAGTTTAATGCGTGTAGGAAGGTCCTTGACCGACTTATGTTGCCATTAAAATCCATGTTGCGATCACAAGTGTCATCTTGTATCAAGGCTTGTTCAAGGCAAGTGCGCCATGCCACCATAAGCTCATGTACGTATTGTGTTTTATCATGGCTTGTTCAAGGCAAGTGCGTGATGCCACCATAAGCTCATATACGTATTGGGTTTCTATTTGCATTCTGTAGATGATGGCCGCCTCCGTAGCAGTTCGTAAACCAACATACCCGGGTTCAAAACACAGCTGTGAGCGATTTGGCAGCAGACCACCTTGCGTTGGTTTTTTTACGAAATGGCATGGGTTTCTGTCGTTCAGAAAGCAATTGCAAACTACAGAACGTAAACTTGCAAAGAGATCAAAACAGCAAAGAATGCTGGTGTTGACTGCGACGTCGTGTAAAGGATATGCAACTAACTTTTTGTTTAGATTATGAACCAAACGACGGCACTAAAGGATTACATTCTACAAATGTCTCATGTTGCCTGCAAGGTTGCATTGTGTTTCATATTGCTTTACAGAGCAGGCTCAGACAGGCTATAAGCCTATTAGCGTCCTCGCCTTGATCCACATTGTTCCAGATTTTTCTCTTCAATGCCTGCAACCGGTACGGGCTGCATGCCTAAGATTCTCATTCGGGTTCCAAAGGACGAGGCATCTATCGATCGAATGATACTCGGAGATGTTGAGGCAATCCTCTTTAATTAGGTAACCTGGCCAATCAATGCCGCTGGAGACACTGTGTCGTTAATACGGTGTTCCACGCCTCAATGACATGAGTGATTCAACGAACACGAGAGAGAAACTGACAACTCGAGACATCTGTAGGAAACTTAATAGTTTACTAACTTCCGTTTATAATCAAAAGCAGGAGTCGGGAACCTTCTTATAGACAGCTAATAAATAAACACACATGTAAACTTGACTTCACACAAATATCACTTCACAATCAACAACATGAAACAAAACTTGACTTCACACAAATATCACTTCACAATTAACTACATGGAACAAAACTTGACTGCACACAAATATCACTTCACAATTAACTACATGGAACAAAACTTGACTGCACACAAATATCACTTCACAATTAACTACATGGAACAAAACTTGACTGCACACAAATATCACTTCACAATTAACTACATGGAACAAAACTTGACTGCACACAAATATCACTTCACAATTAACTACATGGAACAAAACTTGACTGCACACAAATATCACTTCACAATTAACTACATGGAACAAAACTTGACTTCACACAAATATCACTTCACAATTAACTACATGGAACAAAACTTGACTCCACACAAATATCACTTCACAATTAACTACATGGAACAAAACTTGACTGCACACAAATATCACTTCACAATCAACTACTTGAAACAAAACTTGACTGCACACAAATATCACTTCACAATCAACTACTTGAAACAAAACTTGACTGCACACACATATCACTTCACAAATAACATGAAACAAAACTTGACTGCACACAACAACCACTTCACAAATAACACGAACAAAACTTGACTGCACAAAAATAACACTTCACAATCAACATGAAACAAAACTTGACTGCATACAAAAATCACTTCACAATCAACAACATGAAACAAAACTTGACTACACATAAATATCACTTCACAATCAACTAATGGAAACAAAATTTGACTGCACACAACTACCACTTCACAAATAACACGAACAAAACTTGACTGCACACAAATATCAATTAACAATCAACAACATGAAACAAAACTTGACTGTACAGAAATATCACTTCACAAATAACATGAAACAAAACGTGACTGAACATAAATATCACAGAACAAGCAACTATATGAAACAAAACTTGACTGCACACAAATATCACTTCACAATCAACAACACGAAACAAATCTTTACTGCACACAAGTATCATAACACAATCAACAACAGAAAACAACATTTGACTGCATACAAATATCACTTCAAAATTAACAGCCTGAAACAACACTTGACTGCGCACAAATATTACTTCACAGTCAACTATGTGAAACAAACCATCCAGCAAATATCACGACACAAAAAAAACTACATGAAATAAAAGATGTGATGAGAATGTCAGGAAACATTGTTATGTTTGTTTAAAATCCTTAGCGAATGTAAACACATAAGCCACAAACACTAGGCTGCACGATTGCCTGGCATATTTCTCTGCATCTTGTCAGGTGCATTCCACAGAGCTATATAACATGTGAAGTGAATAAATGGATTATACTATTGCTGAAATACTTGAGAAATGGTCACGGTTATTATAAGAATATGTAGTTACACATTTCAGCCATTTATTCACGTCATGTGACGTTACACTCTGCGGTATGCACACGACGAGATGCAGCCAAACATGTCAGGCAAAACGTGGTGCAACTTATTGTTTGTAGCTTGTGTGTTTAAATGTGTTTGTGTTTAGTTGTAAACATTCACATGTTGTTAAACATGGTGCAACTTATTGTTTGTAGCTTGTGTGTATAAATGTGTTTGTGTTTAGTTGTAAACACTCACATGTTGTTAAACATGGTGCAACTTATTGTTTGTAGCTTGTGTGTTTAAATGTGTTTGTGTTTAGTTGTAAACACTCACATGTTGTTAAACGTGGTGCATCTTATTGTTTGTAGCTTGTGTGTTTAAATGTGTTTGTGTTTAGTTGTAAACACTCACATGTTGTTAAACGTGGTGCAACTTATTGTTTGTAGCTTGTGTGTTTAAATGTGTTTGTGTTTAGTTGTAAACACTCACATGTTGTTAAACATGGTGCAACTTATTGTTTGTAGCTTGTGTGTATAAATGTGTTTGTGTTTAGTTGTAAACACTCACATGTTGTTAAACATGGTGCAACTTATTGTTTGTAGCTTGTGTGTATAAATGTGTTTGTGTTTAGTTGTAAACACTCACATGTTGTTAAACATGGTGCAACTTATTGTTTGTAGCTTGTGTGTATAAATGTGTTTGTGTTTAGTTGTAAACACTCACATGTTGTTAAACATGGTGCAACTTATTGTTTGTAGATTGTGTGTATAAATGTGTTTGTGTTTAGTTGTAAACACTCACATGTTGTTAAACATGGTGCAACTTATTGTTTGTAGCTTGTGTGTATAAATGTGTTTGTGTTTAGTTGTAAACACTCACATGTTGTTAAACATGGTGCAACTTATTGTTTGTAGCTTGTGTGTATAAATGTGTTTGTGTTTAGTTGTAAACACTCACATGTTGTTAAACATGGTGCAACGTATTGTTTGTAGCTTGTGTGTATAAATGTGTTTGTGTTTAGTTGTAAACACTCACATGTTGTTAAACATGGTGCAACTTATTGTTTGTAGCTTGTGTGTATAAATGTGTTTGTGTTTAGTTGTAAACACTCACATGTTGTTAAACATGAGACCATATGTCTCGTTACTATATGTATCCCTCTGTCTTCTGCGTTTCTTGCCCCTCCTTCTCTCTCTCTCTCTCTCTCTCTCTCTCTCTCTCTCTCTCCCCCCCCCCCCCCCCTTTTCTACTTCGTTCATCACACGTGTGTGCGGACCAAACACCATATGCCCGTACAGTAGGCAAGGAAGACTACTCTAGGTACGGAAGATTACTTTAGGTACGGAAGACTACTCTAGGTACGGAAGACTATACTCTAGGTACGGAAGAATACTCTAGGTACGGAAGACTTCTCTAGGTACGGAAGACTACTCTAGGTACGGCAGACTATACTCTAGGTACGGAAGAATACTCTAGGTACGGAAGACTTCTCTAGGTACGGAAGACTACTCTAGGTACGGAAGACTACTCTAGGTACGGAAGACTACTCTAGGTACGGAAGACTACATTTGAGCGGGTGACTTAGTTGCATGTCCTTTAGAGAACATCACAATCAACCTCATCATTCCTTGGTTGTTTATGACTTACTAGACACAATGTGTACGTCCAGTAGTTTGTGACTTACTAGACACAATGTGTACGTCCAGTAGCTTGTGACTTACTAGACACAATGTGTACGTCCAGTAGTTTGTGACTTACTAGACACAATGTGTACGTCCAGTAGTTTGCGACAGCTTTCGAGAATCATACCATCACAATCAATGCAAAGCGGCTTTGCGACTGTTTCGAACCCTCAGGTTGGTGTATCGGGGAGTTGTGAAACGCGTTTACTGCCCAAAGCCACAGCGGATACCGAAGACAAAAGAATGTTACATGTGACCTGAGGGTTGTGAGGATCGAGAGTATGACTAAAGCTTACATTCTTATCATGGTTGAAGGTGCGGATTACCTTGTGAGAGAAGCAGACTTTCGAATGCGTGAGGGAGAGAAAGTTTCTCCTAAACAGGACTCGTGGTAGAGGGTCGGCGACTCAGACTCGTTGTGGGGGAATGATAAGATTTATATTGCCACACTCTGTATATATTTTATTTATGGTTTTATAAGTATAAGAGTGATAGTATAACTTTGTGATTATGTGAAGTAGTAGTGGTAGTCCTCTTTCAGTCCTGTAGGACGATAGAGTTGTGCCGCTGGGGAGGTACCTGGCAGTAACGATGGTGACTATACAGTCCAATTTGCCGAAGTGGCCTCTCCAGGGCACAAGCCTGGGCAATGTAATGCGAAGAAACAGCTGTTGCCCAGTGGCAAGTTCTCCCTCTCCAAGTCACCGATGTCGACCAAGGGAATGGCAGTAGCCAATGCAACTTGGCATCGGTGCCGTCGCAGGAGTTGCCAGAACTATGTTGTTTACAACATGGAACTGCCTTAGGGACTCCATCTCCGGATTTGTCCTCAGGGTTTACTACCGAAGCCTTTCCCATCTGGGTATACCCGCAAGGCAGTGGAGATTTGAGACTTAGAGTGTCCTCTCTTAGAGGAGATACCAACCAAGGCTGACTAGCCTCCTCTACCCTGGAATCAATAAGGAGGGAAGTCTACCATTCTTCCTTCCTGGCAGTGACAATTGTCTCTATTGAGACATCCTGTGCCCACCGTCGATGACTTGAAACCATCACCAAAAACTATCTGTCGGCTGCCCCGAAGTCCGATCCACCACCTGCTCACGTGACTTCACATTACCCTGTTGGGGGGGGGGGGGGCTAAACGGGTACTCCACCTTGCCCAAGGGGTCCCGTAGGCTAGCGGAGGGAAGGAGGCGCCTTACTTCTCCTTTGATAGGGGATACCCCTACCCCGCCTCATGTGAAGGGTAGATGTATTATACAATGATAACAATGGTCAATCAGCCTGTTAATAGATGATATAAAACTGCACGGTATCATGTTAAGTTTCTATAATTAATGTGTCACTCTGTCGTTCGTCATGTATACACTGGAGGATGTGAGAGAGTTTAACATGTAATATTATAAACAGTCACTCAATGATAAGCAGCCACTCAAGAATAGTCAGCAACTCAATAATAGTACACTGACAACTCAACAGGTTCTGCCATGACAAGGGTGCTATAAAGAAACGACATATACATAACTGAACGTTGCGATCAATGTTTAAAAACATACGGGAAAAAAAGAATTGTCAAGCGAAGTACATGGTGTATATTTAATGACTGTGCAGTGTTTGAAAATATTGTCTTTCCAAGTTTTGTATTTACCTTTTATGTTATCAGTTATCAGTTGGGGTATCTTCAATGCACTCCGGACAGGTCCATAGGTGCTCAGATCATCCCCCCCCCCCAGCATATGCATCAGCGTTCGGTGGTTAATAGTGCCAGTTCTGTGTTGGTTAACGAGGCACCTCGTTTTCCCGATGTACCTCTCGTGTCTGGCCGTGCCAACTCTTACTCCCAAGTCTTTCACACTGGACAGCGATGTGAATTCACTGACGTCTAAGTCCTTTTATGTTGCATGAACTCAACAGAGGACGAATATAAAACTTGGACCGGCAATATTTTCAAAAACTGCAGTCATTAAAACTACACGCTGTATAAACTCCAAACACCAGTATTGACTAGTGATGACACAGTGCAAACAAAACAAACAGGATATACGCTTTCGTACAATAGCCAGGTGAAGGACTTGTCCCCGTCTTGATGCGAAATGGGTATATGATAATAACCTTGAATTTTTAATAAACCAATCGGCATACGAAGTGTTGTGTTGTCATTATTTCACTGACCGCCTTTACTTCCCAAACAGTTTCTCTATGTCCATTTAGGTTCGGTCAACATGGTAACCAGCATCAATTAAAACAAGAACTGTCAATGGGTATTCGAACAATGTGGCCAGATCGGCAGGCAAGCTGGCTAGCCACTGCGCTACCGCGGCTCCCCTACTTGCCATAATGGCCTGCTAAGGGGCTTTACTTTGATTGTATTGTTTTAGCACTGGCAATACAAAAGATAGCGGAGAGCAGGGGAAAACCACGAAGTGAAACACATTATCTAGAAGTAGTTTCTTGCCATGGGTCTGTGACATCATCGCGTCATCACCTTGTGTAGGCCTGGATGCACGGAGAAATATGTGGCCAATCTTTCCCTCACTTAGCTTGCGACGAGCCCCGGCGTGGAAACATTGTCCGACCGTGATCAGGACATTATGAGGTCAGTACCCTGTATACCTCGCTAACGCGCCTACTGTGCGAAGTGACAGGCAGCTGCCGTCTTGACAAACGATAGTTTGTAAAATGAAGTTCATAGACTAGTTGCCAACAAAGACTTAGGGCCACGTTCGCACTGCTGCGACATATAGTCTTTAGGTTGCATTTCCTCGCTCTAGGGTAAGTCTTGCACTCCTCCGCCCGAAGCCGTTGGCACAATGTAGGGTGTCGGGTTTGGTGAGCGCCGCCCAACATTCGGCTTTCGGCTTTAACCGCAGGTATTGCGGTCTAACGTCTTACGGTGGCTCGGCCATATATGACATTCTCCGGGCTAAGTGTATCAACAACATTGACACTCGCGAAAGAGATACACATAATCAGATTATAACTGGTATCATTAGTATTGTGACTCTTCGCTGATTGTTGAGGGTTAGGACGGAGAGCATATGGTAATGTCCCGGGTGCTGTCATGTCGGTTCTTGACTCAACTCAACTCAACTAAAAAAAAATAGATTATGAAGGAATACGTACGTATTCAAAGACACATAAAGAAGAGACACATTTAAAAAGTATACACATCCCATAAGTGAACGGTGGCCTTCAGATAATGTCGTCATCTCACTGAACGTACACTTACTAACCCTCGCGCGCTCTCGTTTAGGCCTGAGTCAAGATAACGTCATAACCATTACACCAACACGCCGGCCCGCATCATATATCACTTCAGTTAAACAGCCTGAAAGAGAATTTCAGAATTTGGTATCACTTCAACTAGCCATATTGAAAGAGAACACTGAAACCCATATATCACTTCAATCAAACAGCTTGAAAAAGAACATGTGAATCCATGTATATCTTTAATCAAACAGCTTCAAAAAGAACACACGAGTCCATATATCACTTCAATCAAACAGCTTGAAAAAGAACACGAGAATCCATACATCACTTTAATTAAACAGCTTTGAAAATCGATACTTTTGTTTTCCCTTGGAAAAAGAGTAATCAATTTTTGTACAATCACACACGCAATGATTCTGTTTGTTTCAGAGCAGGTGGCGCGGCAACGTACTTGCTACACGAATGCTTTGTGAATTTTAGACGGACAACTCTGAAAATATTATAGGGCAGTTTGTCTTCTTCTTATTGTCCATGCACTGTTACTGAAGTATCTGTGTGGTGACCGTGCAATGTTACTGAAGTATCTGTGTGGCGACAGCGCACTGTTACTGAAGTATCTGTGTGGTGACCGTGCACTGTTACTGAAGTATCTGTGTGGTGACCGTGCACTGTTACTGAAGTATCTGTGTGGTGACCGTGCACTGTTACTGAAGTGTCTGTGCGGTCTGCTCCCCGAAGAGTGCCGAAGAGTAACACGGAGGTAGTGATGGACACAGTCAACACACAGCCAGGTACTAACATTGAATGTCGATCGTAGAAACATATGACCACCATATACCCATCAGGTGGTCAGCATGGTCGAATGGATAAGAGTGCTTGTTCTTAAACATCCGGTGCGTGGTGATGCTGAGGTAGGGGGTTCAAACCCTCCACCGGTCAGTTGGACTAAAATGTTAACTTCTCGTTCTTGATTTGGGGACGCAGATTACAAGTACCCCTGAAGTAGAAGCGGGTTCGCCAGATTGTGAGGGACACTGGTAATAGGGAAAGCTAATCCGCACGCAAAGTTGAGTCCAGTGCTACTAGAAGCAGCGTGTATGGGGTTATGTTTGAGTTCAAAGCTTATATGTGGGCAGTTTCCATGCATGCTTCTCGTTCAATATTGTTACAATTCAAGGAGATTGTCGTCTGGGCCTTGGTTCACTCAGCCCAATGTTTGGGCGAGCGTAAAGTGAATAGTTTAACGCTTTACAGCTCTGTCCCAAAATGTAAACAAGCTCCTGACAAATGTTTCATATTTAGATTGGTTCTCCATTAGCTGTGTAATGACATTTTCTTTTCTTTTCGGCAATCGATAGTTTTCATAGTTACTGTGTAATGTCATGTTATTTTCTCACTGGCTCGTTGTTTGTTCATCGTTGTGGTCAACCAGCTCATTGTTTGTTCATCGTTGTGGTCAACCAGCTCGTTGTTTGTTCATCGTTGTGGTCAACCAGCTCGTTGTTTGTTCATTGTTGTGGTCAACCAGCTCGTTGCTTGTTCATCGTTGTGGTCAACCAGCCCGTTGTTTGTTCATCGTTGTGGTCAAATAGCCCGTTGTTTGTTCATCGTTGTGGTCAACCAGCCCGTTGTTTGTTATTCGTTGTGGTGAACCAGCTCGTTGCTTGTTCATCGTTGTGGTCAACCAGCCCGTTGTTTGTTCATCGTTGTGGTCAACCAGCCCGTTGTTTGTTCATCGTTGTGGTCAACCAGCCCCTTGTTTGTTCATCGTTGTGGTCAACCAGCCCGTTGTTTGAACTGCCATGGGATGATTAATCGTCTCAAGCGACTTCCCGTAACTGCCATGGGCGTATATACGGTAGTTTTCGACTAATGAACGAACGAACAAAAGAACGAACTTTATTTTCAAAGGGCCACACATTTGGCCACGCAGGCCCATTTTACATTTGCGCCTTCCAACCACTCATCTTTCGTGCATCAATTATCTATTGTGCTTGTTACATTCACATAGGTAACAAAATCATACACTGCCTCGGCTCCCTCTGCCAACAAATGCAGGTTCAACAGTCCCCGACATTTGTAGTACATTTTCTCAAATGTGAAACAAATTGAAAAGACACGGCCATTGTGGACTAGAAGGAGAGAAAGAAAACTAAATGTTTTTGTGGCTCATCGATTGCTGTCAGCCCGAGAGATAATGATCTTCTAACTGTGAGCCACTCCAGCGCACGCCTATGGCTTTGACAGTAATTGCATTGTCTGAGCAGACCTCCATTTCACTGGGAAATACACAAAAGAGAAGATTCTGTTGGGTTCTATGAAAACACATGACCAGGGCGCTATTTCTTATAAATACCAGAGTTCGTAATCTTTTGTTAGAATTTGTCGAGTAAATGTCTCGCCTGGGGCAGTAATTTGTCACAAGTCTGTCTACGTGCGCAGGAGTTTGATGTTTGATCCGCCGCATTGTGAGACATAGTGTAACATATCCCTTTCTCCGGGTGCTGTTTTGTTTCCCCTTCTTCAGCCCAGAAAGTATTGTTTCTTTTGGTGGGCGTATCCGGAGCTGTTGCACCATTCGTAGTTCGAAATATGGCTGCGGGTGATTTGGAAGCAGACCGCCTCGCGCTGGCGTTCATATACTGTTATGAGTGTTGGTCAGAAAGGAATGGTGAATTTGCCAAGAAATCACAAACAGCCACAAAATACTGGGGTTGACTGCGACGTTTTGTAAAGGCTATGGAACTAACTTTTAACTGTTAGTGGAGGTGGCGAACTGGTTTCTGATGCTGTCTGTAGCAAGATAATTCACAGCCCTGTCTAGTGTTAGTAAGAAACTGGGTGCCTAATATCCAAAACTCATACTATGCTGTGGCATAGATGCACATATGTTCATGAATATAATTGCTTAATTCTGAGGTACTTGTCACTGGCATTCCCAAGTCAAGGTCGAGAGGTCGACACGTAAGCCCAGCTGACCGGCGTGCTCGACGAACACACTACCTCCCTTACCGGGGACAGTTTCAACGCGAGCGTGTTAACCTTTCGGCCACGTCGACTTCCTTATCGTCTGCTGTTTTCGAAGAGCCTAGCGAGGTGTTTCACACCGTACTTCAAAATCCAGATCGTAGGCTTTTCTTGTATCCATACATCATCATCACGTGCCATGTCGATAAGCTTTAGCGGTCATGTTTCGCCATCTCACACGATCACGAGTCGTGGATCAGCTATGTGTTCTTGTCTTGACCATACCGCGTGGCCAAGCCATCCAGATATTCACCCCTCTGCCTCCTCCTTGTTCTTTAAACCCCAATCTTGCTATATGTCACCAAGTTCTTTACTTTATTTATTCTCATAATGTGACCAAATATGTTGACTGTCTGCGTCTAATTTCTCTAATCAGTTTACGGTTTTCAGTTGTTTCTTGTAGGATTTGTTCATTGGTTTTCATTTCTGTACATGGTATTCTTTGCATTTGTCTCAGAAACCACATTTCCATTGTCATCAGATGTCTTTCAGCTTTCTGCTCATTGTCCAAGCTTCACATACATACAAAAGTGCAGGTTCTACGTAGCACCTCAACGCCGCAGGCTTGCAGGTAGAGCTGCTGTGGAGGGAGGAGGAGCCATGGACCAGGATGATATACTGAATGCTCTACGAGAAGTATGTCGTTTGCGAGGAACAAATGATGACTGTGAATCTACATCCATGGTTAGACTGCGAGAACAGCAAGTTAAAAGAGGTGTGGCCAAACAAGAACACCATGGAGGGAGCCAAAGAAGATTAATAAACCAACACAGAACTGGTGTCGTTAGCCGCTACACGCTAAGAGGATCTGAGCACTTAAGGACTGAATAGTTCTACGTGCAGTGAGGATGATCTGTCGACTAACTAACTTCAACACTTTTTTTTCTCTTTGCAGTTGGCATCGTTTTATTGGTCAGTATATTTTAATTCTTGTAAAAGGTTACCTTCGCCATAGCGATTCTTGTTCGAATATCTTCAATGGATCTTCCATCAAATGTTATGACTGTTCCGAGATAGTTGTACCGATTCACTTGTTTAAGAATTTTCCCATTTACACGCATAATACTGTAGTATTTCATTCTTCTTAGAGACGACGATAATCTATGTCTTCTTACAATTTACTTCTAACCCTAATTGTTCACTGTGTACAATAATCGTATCTATTAAATGCTGTAGATCATATTCATTGATTGTATCATCTGCATGTCTATTGTTATTTATGTTATGTCACCCAATGGCGATTCCTCTCATATTGTCTAAATTTCTATTTAAAAAATGTGTTCGCTGTATATGGAAACATTGGATGATATCAACACTGATGGGCAAGATCTCATGATAATATAAAATGTTTACTGGAAGCAAGCAGCAGCAATTAAAATGGGAAGTAAAGAGGGCATTTATGAACAAATAAGGCTGGGAGGATGACAGGGATGTGTCTTGTCACTGGATACATTCTCCTTCTATAGCGAAGTAATAATGAGAGAGATCAAAAAGACGCCAGGAATATTAATCGGGGGATTATAATATAAACTATATACGCCATATATATATATATATAGGGATAATGCAAAAGATCTATAGCAATTGTTGGACATTGTAATAACAGAGAGTGTAAAGAATGTACTCTCCTCGTCTCCTTGAATATCAAGAAAACAGTAGCAAGGGTGATATCAAAGAAAAAGGTGACACCAAAATGTGAAATTGAAATAGATGGGACAACTCTTAACCAAGTGGATACTTGTGAATACCAACGGGCATTTATAACATTAGATAGAAGATGCACAACAGAGATTAAGAGCAGAATAGGGCAAGCACACCCTGTATTCCAGAAAATGAAGAGTATTTAATGCAATAAGTCATTATCATTGAATGTAAGAAGGGGAGTGCTGAAGTGCTTTGTAGAACCTGTTTTGCTGCATGGCAGTGAATCTTGGAATATAAATAAACAAATTAGGAAGAACTTGGAAGCAACAGAGATGTGGTTCCTAAGACAAATGTTGAGAATTCCTTGGACTGCCAGAATAACTAACAACGATTTTCTGAAAGAGACAAATGAAACTTGAACATTATATACAACAATAAGAAAGAGACAAACAGCTTTCTTCGGTCATGTGATGAGAAGAGAGACATTGGAGAACACAGTGACATTTTGAAAGATCAAGGGGAAGAGAGGCAAAGGTAGACCAAGAGGATGGATTGAAACGGTGGCATGGAGGAATATATTCAGCAGAGTTGATCCAGAACACCAAAGACCGAGATCTAAGGAGACCCATGAACGCCTTAGCCAGCTTGCAGAACACTTGATGATGATATGGAAATATTTTAAAGTGTCAATTGTTGCGTATTTATTCTGCAATACGGCAACATCTGTCCAATTATTTTACTTGCTTTGTTACGTCTATAACGGATTTTCGCTGCCATTCTTCCAGTGATGAAATTAGGCCTGTCAAGTTTTATGGAATGTTTCGTTTGCTTTCATTGTTTAGAGCAATTTGAAAAACATCTTGGAATTACGCGAGATGAAAGAAATTAATGTTTATCGTGTGTTGAGGTGAGTTGAGTTAAGAACCGACATCATTGCACACGGGGCTTACCCAAACACACTCAGTCCTCATCTTCAACAGCCAGCGAAGAGTTCTAATGCTAATGATGACCGTTGCAGTCAGATTATATGTCCTTCTTGCTTTACCTCAGATTGACGTCTGTCGACCAGATCCTCTGACCAACCCATTAGGGATGCATTGTTAGAAGAGAAGCACAGTGTAACAAACCATCGTCTATCAAGACGGACAATGAGTGTGTGAGTGGGTGAGTGAGTGAGTGAGTGGGTGAGTGGGTGAGTGAGTGAGTTTGCCATTGCTTTCTAAATTAGAAGTCAACGTTGAAATCCAACTGACCGGTATTAGGAAATGATCCCGATACCCCGCCTTAAGCGCACAGTCATTTTGAAAGCGAGCGTTCTAACCATTCAGCCAGGTGGATCTCTATGCCAAGGTTTATAAGATAAATAATCGCACAAGTGGTCGCTGCTGTCAGTCTTACAGACCCGCTGCCGTAATACCTGAACTTGAGCCTGGACTGGGCATGGTCACCGTTGACTTATCTCACTCTTCTTCTTCTTCTTCTTCTTCTTCTTCTTCTTCTTCTTCTTCTTCTTCTTCTTCTTCTTCTTCTTCTTCTTCTTCTTCTTCTTCTTCTTCTTCTTCTTCTTCTTCTTCTTCAGAGTTTTTTTTTCTGGATGTGATCGCGTTGTGCCTGTTTACAGCAAAGCTGCGTTCTTGAGCCTTTAGGCCGACACATCCGACTTCTGCGGGCATTTGTTGACCGGGTTAACCATCCCGGACTTATCTCACTCAAGGTTTCATGGCCGGAGGGTTTCACGAGCCTGTGCTTACACTTTCTCTGGTGATGGCGTTAGTGGGTCAGTTGGACTTAAATGTTGACTTCTTATCGTTGATTTGGGTACGTCAGTTACAGAAGTCGGAGTGGGTTCGCCTGATGGCGGGGGACCACGGTAATAGAGAAGGTTAGTCACCTGGCAACAATCAGCGCAGTGCAGTCCTTAGTAGTAGCAAATACTATTTGTAGTATCACGTGTGTTGACAACGCTGGAGTTCAAAGTGAGAGAACGAAAAAAAAACAACTTATCTCAGCAGGTGGGCCCTGTGCATCATGTACTACACGCAGGGAAGAGGTGCAAGGTCACAACAATTGCCAAGCAAACACACACATACACACAAATCTCACACCACTTAAACAGTCATCGACACAATTAGCAGCTCCTTCAGCCATTTCACCAGCAGACAAACAAAGCAGATAAACAAATAATTTCAACTTGTCATTCAAAAGACAAGTTCAACCGACGGGAACCCGTCAAACTCCGATGCAATGACCACTCCAGCACCATCCGAAGCACATAAGAACAAAATCAATACTTACATTAACTTCACCAATGTACCAACGTTATGCGCGGTCACAAGACACAACAATTACACAGTCACTGGAAGAATATCGAACACAACTCCCCGGGAAGGTTAACCCGGTCAACAAATGCCCGCAGAAGTCGGATGTGTCGGCCTAACGGCGCAAGAACGCAGCTCTGCTGTAAACAGGCACAACGCAATCACATCCGAAAAAAAACTCCGGATGAACGAAGAAGAAGAAGAAGAACACAACTCCACCACACACAAAAAAGCCGGTCAAATTCCCCGAAACACAACTTACTTGATTCATCAGTCGTTATATAGGAAGGATATCCGGCGTAAATTGTGGAGTTTACTAAGAACAAAGAAGGAGGTGCGTGGAGGTGCCGGATAAAATAGTAAGCGCAAAGAAGGAGGTGCGAGCGGTCATAACTCATGAATAATCGCCTGTTTTTGTTATATTATCTCCCTTTTTGAGTTTATTTATTTATTTATTTTTTCTTACAAGTTTTAATTTAAAGAATACGGTTATTATTGGTTGTAGTGGGTATGTCATAGTGACATTCGTTGTTAAGGAATGTCTGATTGGTGGAGTATCTAGGTAAGTGCTTCCGAACACTATCATTATAACGGTTAAAATGAAAACCTTAAAAAAGTAAAGATAGTGGCTAGTATTGGTTGTGGTGATATGGCTTAGTGATATTCGTTGTTAAGGGGTGGGGTGAGTAGAGGAGTAGCTAGGTAAACGCTTCCGACCGCTATCATCGGGTTCGTAACCCAGTCGGGGAGTAGGGGGGGGGGGTCTAGTGGTAGAAGAAATATTGATTATGTTTATGTTAATTAGTTGTGATGGCGAGATCTGGTGTTATTAATCACGCTATGTTTAGAAAATTAGAGGTGGCGTGCAGGGGTGCGACCGTGTCTAGTTGGTACCCTAGACAAAGTGGAGGTGACAGGTTCGAATCTCGGTACTGTGCCGTTGGTAAGGTTACCAGTCGTCAGAGTGTGGGTGTCTAGTTGGTCATAAAGGTTAGGCTTAGGCCGCCTTGTCCGGTCGTGTCGCTGCGGCCACAAGTCCCACCACAAGGAAAAACATAAGCATCCGTTTTCACCATTGTACCTACACTTAACCAAATATAATATAACATAAAAATCCACAACACAATATGTCCATAAACTATGCCACTTGTGAGAAAAAAATCAATATCCATCCGCATAGTGGTTAATCCAGGGGCTTGTCTTCACCATTATGAACGAGTCTGGTTATTACTATACGATATAATTGAACTCAGGAGACTAATCCCTTAATCCCGGGGGGATTATATCTCCACCATTGCAAATAGTTCGCAATATTAATAAAAGTCCATATAAATATCGGTAGGGGCTTAACACCTATTGTCGGGACATCCACAAAAAATCAATAACACCACCCTCGTTTCTTCTCATAATTGCCGGTTGGGGATTATGGGTTAGGTATATGTGTCCTTATTCAGTTAAGACATGTGGTATGATTAGGAGATATCATAATCAGTATCAGCATGTACCACTCCGATCTGAAATATCAGTATTTCGCTATTCATGTGACTTTGAAAACGCTTGTGGCTTGAAAAAGGGTGGTGTACTATGTTATTGGGGGTTTATATATATTGACAAATATGTCAAGTTGATACATGTCACCCATGTCAGCGCATCGTAGCTGTGTTGTGAATTGTCTTCTATTACATTCGGGTGTGAAAATAACCAAACATACCAACTCAATAGTCATGCATCTATGTATCTGTAGTGCGTCTTTGTCTAGAGTGATCCATTAGGAAAGTATCATGTATCTGTGCATACGGGTTTACCACAATGTACAGATATGTGTAATATTATTGGAAAGCGTCTGTTATGTGTACTGTACCGACAGTGTGTTGCCTTACATTGCTGGTATATTGCTGGTATAGCTGGTATAGGGAGTCTTCGTGGCGAAGTGGTCAAGCCGTTTAACTCGGGCTCCAAAAGTTGTGGGCTCGATTCTGGGCCGCGTCCTTCGGTTCACGAGTTAACTTTTTCGGAGACTCCTGTGGGTCGTCGCTAGAGCTACGGAGTTCGTGCTTTGTGCAACGCTTTCCGCGCTGCGGAAAGAGACCGAGCTATATGGGATAAAACCCGGTGCAATGAAGTCGATCCTGTCGACTTTTAAGCGACTTTTAAGGCTGGTATAGTGTCTATGTGTCTGTTATGCTGTGTGGGTTGGTCTATTTCTATGTATTATTTAGATGGTGTCTGGTGAAATGTTTACATTCTTCCTCAGAATCCACATTTCCAATGTCATTAGATGCTTTTCAACTTGGCTGACCATTGTCCTCGCTGTGTAGTGCTTAAACACTCTTTTTCTCATTGTAATTGACATCTTTATATTAGTCAGTATGTGTTACAACGTGCAAAAGACTATCTTCAACATATCGAATATTGGTCTTCTTCTTCTTCTTCTTCTTCTTCTTCTTCTTCTTCTTCTTCTTCTTCTTCTTCTTCTTCTTCTTCTTCTTCTCTTCTTCTTCTTCTTCTTCTTCTTCTTTTTCTTTTTCTTCTTCTTCAGCATTCCGAGCCATTGAGGTTCTTTGCTGCAGATACAAGCCGTCTCCATTCACCTCTCTGGTTGACCTTCTCTTGCCAGTCGCTGATTCCAAGTGCTTGTAGGTCTGTATGTATATTATCTCTCCACCGTCTTCTTGGTCTACCTCGGGGTCTACGGTCATTTATTTCCTGAGTGTAAGCGAGTTTTGTTTCCCTATTATCTTCCATTCTTTCTATATGCCCCAGCCATTGCAGTCTATTAGCGAATATTGGTCTATTCTCTTAAATACAACTCCTTCTTGTGTTATCGTGGCTACTTTTCCCCTGTTTCAAGCTTCATGTCTCTACTCGTCTGTATTAGTGTGTTAGAAGTAAACCAATAGCTCAAAATGTAACGCATACAATCCGATACAGGGGTATCCAGGCTGTTTTAACACTTTACATTACATCGACCAGTCAAGTGCGGTCAAAACTGCTAAGAGACCTCGTGAGAAGTTATATAACAAACATAAATGTGTGTGTGTGTGTGTGTTGTAATAACTACGATGTCTATCTTTCCCCCATGTATCTGACCTTTTTGTGTACCGGTACAATACTTCGTTCACTTGTGGCTTACAACCAATCAAGGTGTTGGTCTTAGAATTGATCCATATTTTATGTTAGACAAGCACTGAGTGGCTACCAACTATACGGTTGGCGGGGCTTACTTTATATAATATATAACCAACTCAATACCTCTCACTCACTTTGTGATTTACACAAGAACGACGAACGATCGAGTCTTCAGTTTTGTGGTTATTCAATGGCATTCAAGTTTAGAAAGTTTGCCAATCACTGTTTTGTCAGTATCCACGGATCATCAGCCATTTACGGATCTACAGATTTAGTGGATCTTTCTTCCAGTTCTTGGACATTCACCGCTGCCTTGTAAGAATTATCAATCATTTGAATACCCAGATACCCGTTCTAACCAACATAATTATTCTGTCATAGTTTACAACGTCATCTGCAAAGGGGTCATCGATGTTTGAAAAATTATGTGGAGGCCTCCGCGTGGATGTGTGGAGGTCTCCACGTGGAGGTAGAGAGGCCTTCACGCAGAGGTCTCCACGTGGAGGTGGGTACGCCACATAATAGACTACTAATTTTTGAGTAGAATCATAATTTTATAGGCATCTGTAAAGAAGCTCCTTTGTCGTTGATATCCTTCTTAGCAGTGACCATACTGGTCGATGACTATATTCATTGTTGGAGGTAAGAACTGACATCACTGCAATCAGGACATTCCCACACGCGCTCCAGCATCTCATTCAACAGCCAGCAAAGAGTCACACTACTAATCGTACCCAGTTATCAGTTATCAGTTGGGGTATCTTCGTTGCACTCCGGACATGTCCATAGGTGTTCAGATCCTCCCCCCAGCATATGCATCAGCGTCCGGTGGCTAATAGTGCCAGTTCTGTGTTGGTTGACGAGGCGCTTTGTTTTCCCGATCGTACCCAGCGCTATTTGATTGAAAGATTTCCCGGTCTTCCCTCCCAGTTTTGAGATTCTACCAGAATACCTGCCAACCCCCCCCCCCCCCCTCCCCCCCGTAATCTCATCCTTTCTACATACGGTTCTCACTCAATCTGTTCCCAAACTTTCTCCAACAGGTCCCACAACCATACGACCGCCTCTCTTTTGTCCATATGTAATTCACCACCAAGAGGTGCATTTCCTGCCGGCCTATTAGCCTGTTCATTCACCCCGCACTACAGCATGGCCAGGGCAAAAAAAAACCATGCATTTCTCAAAATCTGTGACCTCTGGAGCGAGATGAGCCATTCCACACGAAAATTCCTGTCTCCACCTTACTAAGAACTTTATCCGTAATCCCGTTTATCCACGCAGGGTAATGCAGCGCACGAGAATTGGTAGCGGTTCTCAGCGCGTTGGTGACTTGCAGAATATGTGAGCCGGTTGCCCAGAAAGGAATGGCAAACTACTGAGCATAATCTTGCAAAGGAATCAACAACAGCGGTAAAATGCTGGTGTTGACAGCGATGTCCTGTAAAGGATATGCGAAAAAATTTTTTACTAAGCATTCTCCTTGAGTCCGTAATGAATACAAAGTGTGTTGCAGTGGTCTCCTCTAACCAACGAAATGCCGCTATGACTGCTACCACTCCAATTCTCATGCTGGATATCGTAACCTCATCTGTCAGACTTCCCCTTTTTAAGATTCCTCAATTAGCTTTCGCAATGAACACCCAACCATTCCTTTTTTTTCCCCTCACTACTGACCCATCAGTATAGATCACTATGTCATCTTGACGTGTATTTGACGACAATGGCAGAGACAATGACCAGGGAAGAAGCTGGCTTCTCACAATCAAAGGAAAGGTGCTTTAATATGTGTGAGGGTATCAAGCACAAGGTGCATGAAGTTCTCCTCCCCTTAAGGCAGGATGGCTTGTGAGCAGGCACACAGCGTATTTGTGGGATAAATGTGAATGATGATTCAGATATCTAGAAACAGTGTACGAACGCACATCAAGGAAAAGAAATCATAGAGAGGGTAGAGTAGGTAAAGGGATGAAACATTTGGGGAAGGGGGTACTGCTTCTGATAATTGGAAGCCACATGTCATACTCGTTCCGCGACAGAGTTTTTAACACTGTACAAGAGGAAAGATCCCAACAGAAAGGTTTTGGGCAACCATCGTAAAGCGCTAGTCACAACAGGACCATCTTGAGTCATGTTACTTAAAGCATATAACTTTTTCATGGAAATGTTACCAGTTATTGTTTGGAACACCCGTGTTATGGTACTTGGTGAACCCCGTTGTCTTAAGTTCTGTTGATTAGTTAGGGGTTACACTCTATTGATGCTTGATATATATAGTTGTCTGTTGTATCTGTTATTGAACTTCAATGTGTTATCCAACATGTTCTGTTAGAACTAATAAATAAAGAGCTTGTTTATTTGTCCTTGATTTGTTTGTTTAGTCTCTTTTAGTTTCTCCCACAATCTAACACCTTAATTCATTGTCTGGGTTTCAATATGACAGTTCCTGACTGAGTTGAGACCTCTGTCCAAGATTCTCGCCTCTTCTTATCTAATTACTATCTCTTTTTTGTTAGTTGGGGCTGGTGCGAGGTTCTCTCTCTCTCTTTTTACTCTTTTTCTTCTTTTGCCCTAACGACTCTCTACCTCTTAGCACCGTAGCAAAGGAAACATTGTCTTTCCCTTGTCTTTTCCCCTCGGCTACACATATAATTGATGTGTCCTTTGAGCACCCTCAGGATCACCAGCATGGCATAATTCTGTTTGCGCTCCAACCTTTCAAGCTGGCTCTTTGATACTGTCAGCAGCCCCAAACCATACTCAATGACAGAAAATATTAACGGTCGAAAGAGTCTATAAAGCATCCTCTACTCTACCCGGGTTGCTGCCATCGCCCTAATGCATTAAGTCTCTTACCAGCCTTCGCCACAACAGCCTCCACATGATCCTTAAAAGATATACACCTGTCAAAGGTGATACCCAAATACTTTAATGTACTCTCTCTACTAAGAGGACACCCATTCAACATAATACATGGGATATCTACCTGCCTTAGCAATCCGGTTATCCAGGGAGTACCAAACAACCGATGCCTTGTCTGGGTTTATAACGGCCCCTGCGTGCCTGCACCGCTCTGCCACCCCGTTTACTGCCACTTGTAAGTCTTCCGCCAAACGTTCCCTATCTCTGCCCAGTCTATACACCAGCACTTTATCTGCAAATGTCAAGATTCTACTCACACCTGGTGTCTCAATAGCTGCGACTTTGCTGGTGTAGACATTAAAGAGCACAGGGGACATGACAGATCCCTGTGGCATTCCAGATATAATAATACAAGGGTCAGAAGTCCAGGAACCCATGCGCAGTGTAACCTTACGCTCATAAAGGACTGCCGCAACCCATCTGACAAAGCAAGGACAGACCTCCATGTTCAATAGAGTGTATATCAACCGATCATACCTGACCCTGTTAAACGCATCCTCCAGGTCAATAGCTACCAGAATGTCCAGAATGAGAGACTCAGAAGTAAGAATTGGCACGGCCAGACACGAGAGGTACATTGGGAGAAAGAGGGGCCTCGCCAGCCTAAGCAGAACTAGCACTATTAGCCGGCGGACTCTCATGCATATGTTGGGGGGAGGCTCTGAGCAACTATGTACTAGTCCGGAGTGCAAGGATGATACCCAAACAGATAACAGATGTCCTATGTATCTTTAAGATCTTACAGATCTTTAACACAACCGGGATAAATCAAAATAACATTGATTCCTGCAACCGTAGCCATGTTCCCAGCTCAGATTCTTCTCCCAGTAATGACAAGACCCCTTGTCACGCCATACACAAGTCTTGTAGGGCGTATGCTGCTAGACGCATCGCCGTCATGCACCAGTCGGCATCTGATAGGTGATGCGGTCAACGTTACTCTGACCTCCTTTTCCTCCCAGAACATTTTCTAGTACCCGTTTTAGACTGGATACTCACGGGAGCCCAGTTCAACCACCCCCCGCCCCCTCCCCCGATTTCCTGTTCAACCTCGATGGGGATTTGAATACAGGACCACCGCGTGACAGGCCAGCGTGATAGCCACTGTGCCACCACGGCTCCCTCACCGATCTGTTTCCCTCTTGAGTGAACTGATGTTTTTAGGAACTGACGCAAAGTTGTCCTACAAGAAACAAATGAAAACCGTAAATTGATTAGAGAAGTCAGACATAGTCACAATGTTTTGGACATGTAATGAGAAGAAATACATTGGAGAATTTGGTGACACCTGACAAGATTGAGGGGGAGATTACGAGGGGAAGGCAGAGAAGTAAATACCTGAATGGCTTGGTGGCATGGCATGGTCGAGACAAGAACACAGACCTGATCCACGACTCTGGTGATCGTGTGAGATAGCGAAGCATGACAGCCCACGCTTATCAACATCGACATGATGATGGTGATGATTTTAATCTGTTTGTCCGTCTCATAGATACCACCTGTTGAATTTCTTTGCCGTAAATAATTCTATCGGGGTCTTTTTTTATAGTCTATGAAGGTAGAGAGATAAATAATCTTTTGATTCTGCATATATTTTTCCGATAGTGTTCCCAAACAAAACATTACTCTTCGTGTTTATAATGATCATGATAATAATAATAATAATAATGTGAAATAACTAACCGTTAAAAACAAAAGACACGCATCGCTGAATAATTGACTTTTTGAACTTTGTATAAAACATGACTGTGACCGGGTGAAAGTCATTTTCTTGTCCTTTGTCCCGCGAAATCAAAAATTTAAGCTAATATTCCCTCACACAGTGATTCCAAAACCTTTATTTCTAGGGGGCCTCTCTTTCAAAATGATAATTCGCTAGCCTTATTTCGATTTTCGGAGGTCAGCATGGCCGGATGGAAAAGAACGCGTGTTCTTAAACATCCGGTGTGTTGATGCCTTGGTTCAACACCTACACCGGTCAGTTGGACGGAAATATTGACTTCTCGTCCTTGCCTTGGGGACGTAAATTACAAGTACATACTACATACCACCCACACCCATCACACACTACATACCACCCACCATACAATACATACCACCCACCACACACCACACATTACACACAACACACCACAAACTACATACCACCCACTACATACCACCCACAACACACTACATACCACCCAATACAAACCACCCACCACATACCACCCACCACACACTAAATACCACCCACCACACACTACATACCACCCACCACCCACCAAATACCACCCACCACGCACAACATTTGGTCGACTCCCGCAAAAGTTGTTTATCCAGACTGTTTTAATACTGTGTCTGAATGACGTCACAAATCTGACTAGACACTAGGCGTCGAGAAGCTATTTTTTCTCTTCTTTTTTGACTCGATGTAAACAACTGGCCGGCTGTCCCGCTTTAATCTGGGGAATTGTTCCCGGTACTTCAAAAAGTCTTGTCGGCCTGTAATCTGGAGAATCTTTACCCCACAACAAAAGATCTTGTCGACTCCCATCAGGACAGTCTGTCTCCAACATCAAAGGATGGCGGCCGCCTGTAGACGAATGGTGCGACAGTCTTTCATCGATCGACAACTCCAAGAATTTCCGCGACAGCATTGTCCATGATTAGACAAGACGGTCTTTCAAGGGATGGAAGTACTGTATTCTCGAGCCAATCTCTAAATACATTACCATTCATCTCATTATGATAATCCTTATTGTTTGTATGCTTTGATACGAATACGAGTCCAGCATTCTGTAGTAAGCCGTTATGAGTACTACCAGCATTGGCTATGACCAGACGCTGTCTTTTACTACTGGGCACACATCGCTTTATCTTTTCATCCACTGATTGCCATTCCTTCTCACTTGAGTGGTGCGCATTGATCCACGACTCATCCAAATACACCATGTCTTAATTTTCTTTGCGCATTTCCATTATTTCACGTAGGTATCTGCTTCTCATGGCTCCTAAATGCGATTTCTCGCAAAGGACAATTATGCCTCCTTTGTACCTTCTAAAAGTGAAGCCTAATGTCCTTATAATTTTCCACAAAGTTGTTTTGGATAGCTCTTTGTTATTGTTCTTTGTCAACCAAACCCTAAGTTTTCTTACAATCACTGTTTCTTTGGCATGCAGCATTTTCATAATAGCTCGCCATATGACATCCTTGTCAAAGTTGTCTACATTTGCCTCTCTACCTACCGTTTGCTTATCGCGTGTTAGTTTCATTCCAGATTCTTGCACATGTGATAGCGCCAAACCGATGCACCTTGGTGTCTACAATAAACCGATGCACCTTAGTTTGGTCTATCAAAGCCGTTTTTGTCTTGGCCACCACCGGGACTCGGCTTAACAAAGGAATCGGAAGTCAGTTTTGTTTTAGCAGTCCTTTGTGCTGATGAGAGGTGCGGGCAGCATGGCCTTCAGTTCAGTGCTGTTCTGGTGTGGGAACAATTCCCTGAGTTGATCTGTGTCAACTAATGTTGTGACAAAACTGAGCGGCTGACTAATTAGTGTCAGCAGGCCTGGGTTCTGGGTGGGATAGTAAATTGTGTCACAACTCTTGTTTATGTCGCGTCTTGGGGTTTATGTTGTGTAACCTATGTTTTTGTAGTGCCTTATTGTCTGTGCAGTGTTGCTTGTGTCAATGTTCTTTATAGTGTCAGTCTAACCAGCCATTGTTTGGAACACCTGTGTTGTGGTACTTGGTGTACCCTGTTGTCTTAAGCGCTGCTGATTGGTTAGGGGTTACCCACTGTGGTGATTTGGTATATACAGTTGTCTATTGTATCTGTTATTGACATGCAATGTGCTGTTAGAAGAAATAAACAAAGAGCTTGTTTATTTGTCCTTGATTTGTTTGTTTAGTCTCTTTTAGTTTTTACTTTTTACAGTCACTATTTCTACCACAATCTGACACCTTAATCCAATGTCTGGGTCTCAAATATGACAGTCAGTCCAGAGTTGAGGCCCCTGCCTGAGATCTCGTATATCTTCTTATCTAATCACTATCATCTTTTTTTGTTGGTTGAGGCGGTGTGAGGTTCTCTCTCTTTTCACTATTTTTCTTCTTTGGCCGTAACGAAGTCAGAACTACTCTTTACCTCTTAGCACCGTAGTGAAGGAAGCATCAGTCTTTATGATTGTCTCCCTTTCTCTTTTACCATCGACTACACACCCATCGACGAAATGACCGTTTACTCAAACCCAAAGCATGCACTGTTATTTTTTCGGGATTTGTAACAGTATGAAACAGTTTCCTGCGATCAGCTTCTTGACAAAAATATGTGTACAACTTCATAGCGATGCTTTGAATTGTACAAAATTTCACATTCAATCCCATTCAACAATATTCACACATTCAAATATTAGCTATTAATATTATATTAATCGTAAGATTTATTTACATATTTATTATATAATCACGTTTCATGAAACAACCCACATTGACGACACCTCTGAACAATCCCATTTAACTGCGCGCCGTTGGTGTCATAAAGTGAACCACGAGATAATTAAAAAAAGAAAAAAAAAGCGCGGATGTGTCTGGGTGAAGGTGTAATAGATTTAAAATTATGGTCTTAATCTTTGACCCGTAAATTATATACCGCATATAAACAAACATTGAAATCTGCTGTACAATCTCCAGAACAAAAATTCATTTGTTGGGTGGACATAATGATAAGGTTATGTGCTAAATCTCATAATTTTCCCTTAGTTGGTTACTGAGATATGGAATTTTATACTGGGGCAGACAAAATTAAACAGACTATAGTAAATAACGCACGCCTGAGCAGATAGTGTAACCTCTGACCCTAGCAACTTGTGTTCGTGTTCTAGTAAAGTTTGCCGTCTACTTCTAGTTTGTTTGTTTGTTTGTTTGTTTTATTCATCCACTGACTCTAAATAAGAAGATTGTAAAGATGATCAAAGTCAGTTGGACTAAAATGTTGACTTCTCGTCCTTGACTTGGAGACTTAAATTACAAGTACCTCAAAAAGCGGAGGTACTCGCCTGATGGCGAGGGACACCGGTGATAGGGAAATATAACCCACACGTAAAATTCAGTCCAGTGCACTAAAAGTATGAACTGGAAACAAATAGGTATATTAAGCTCCTGCGAGAAGAAACGTACTAAACATCAACACGTGGCACATACCTTACAAGGAAATCCATCTCGTATCCCGAAATACAGGTGAAAATCCGAAATCAGAAGCACTCAATAAATATATAAAATGAATAATATAATATAATACAATAAAATAAAATAAAACAAAATAAAATACACACAAACGCGTACAATACGACACACATAACGACGTTTCGATTCTCAGAATCTTTGTCAAGTACAAGACAACACGAATAGATACGACAACGAAATATAAAAAAGGAACAACACTAAAAATCACAACCACTATGTATCCATGTGGCAGCAGAAAAGGCAGCAGAAAAGGCAGCTGAAAAGGCAGCAGAAAAGACACTAAAAGTAGTAGCGTGTTTATGGACTAGGCTTGAGTTACATGCTAGCGAACGAAAACAAATCGAAGGTAAACTGCTGGAGATTTTGAGTTATTATTGTGACCTCTGAATGCAATGAGTGCAGTTGGATTATCAGTTTCAGTATCATTGCTCCTGTTCGCAGTATTCATCGTATCCTCTGTGTACGCCTGTATTCACTGACGGTAATATTTGTTCAACACGAGACTACGAGTGCCTACACGAATAACTACGGTAAACAGAGATGCGCCGTTAATATTAATCATGTTTAACAATTGTCAGGAAGCAATTTCCTGCTATGGTTCTGTAGTGTGATAGAGCCATCACACTTTATAGGACTGACTACACAGAGAAATAAGAAGCAAATAGTTCCATCATTTAGCAGGCGACGAGCCAATGCATTGAATGCTCGTTCGACCGTACTCGTAACATTATCAGAGGAGTTCTGTATTATCGTTTTTCGCGCTCGCTGGAAAAAAAAAACAAACAACGGTTTATGAAATTATTATGATTTTGTTAATAAATCAATAATAAAGTCCATAAAGACATTGAAGTTCTCCAGTGCCAGATCTATCATGTGCTGCCTAAAGACCAGACAGTGTAACCATGAAATGCCTTGGGAAGTAAAGACGGCCAACAGGTCTATCCTACATTGCAGCAAACGGTTTGCCTAGTACACATGCCACCAGGCCAGTGTTCGCAGTTTTCTTGGTTATTTTAATGGCCTCAGGAGCTCGACAGCGAGTGACAATTTCAGGGAAGGCTTACACGTTCGTGAAGATAAATGATGGATTACACTCGGGGATCCTTTCCTGGTGACGGAGCAGCAAGATAACCCTATTTAAGCACGGAGGTTCCCAAACTGAGAGCCCCGTCGAACGTCCCTGAGTGATAAAAAGGCAAGAGTATCGACTTCATTGCCCCGGGTTTTACCCCATTTAGCTGTGTCTATTTACGCAGGGCGGCCTGCCGAAAGCGTCGGACAAAGCATGAACTCCGTGGCTCCAGCGACGATTCCCAGGAGTCTCCAAGAAAACTGTACCCGTGAACCGAACGAAGTAGGCCGGAATCGAACCCATAACCTTCGGAGGGCAAGGCAGACGGTATAACCACTTCGCCATGGGAATTCTCCTGGGTAATAAATAGGTCAGTAAGTCAAGGACACGTGTACACGTCTTAAGGAGCATTGGGCATATGGGGCTAGACTGTGATGTTTGACTAGACCTATCGGCGCCTGGTGTGTGGTAGGTGGTATGTAGTCTGTGGTGTGTGGTATGTGGTTGGTGGTGTGTGGTGGGTGGTATGTAGTGTGTGGTGTGTGGTGGGTGTTATGTAGTCTGTGGTATGTGGTGGGTGGTATGTAGTGTGTGGTGTGTGGTATGTGGTGGGTGGTGTGTGGTATGTGGTGGGTGGTGTGTGGTGGGTGGTATGTAGTGTGTGGTGTGTGGTGGGTGGTATGTAGTGTGTGGGGTGTGGTGGATGGTATGTAGTGTGTGTTGTGTGGTATATGGTGGGTGGTATGTAGTGTGTGGTGTGTGGTGGGTGGTATGTAGTGTATTGTGGGTGGTGTGTGGTGGGTGGTATGTAGTGTGTGTTGTGTGATATATGGTGGGTGGTATGTAGTGTCTGGTGGGCGGTATGTAGTGTGTGTTGTGTGGTATATGGTGGGTGGTATGTAGTGTGTGGTGGGTGGTATGTAGTGTGTGTTGTGTGGTATATGGTGGGTGGTATGTAGTGTGTGGTGGGTGGTGTGTCGAGAGTGGTATGTAGTGTGGTGGGTGGTATGTAGTGTGTGATGTGTGGTATGTGGTGGGTGGTATGTAGTGTGTGGTGGGTGGTATGTAGTGTGTGGTTGGTGGTATGCAGTTTGTGGTGTGTGGTATGTGGTGGGTGGTGTGTGGTGGGTGATACGTAGTGTGTGGTGTGTAGTGTGTGGTGGGTGGTGGGTGGTATGTAGTCTGTGGTGTGTGGTGTGTGGTATGTGGTGGGTGGTGTGTAGTCTGTGGTGTGTGGTAGGTGGTGGGTGGTGTGTGGTGGGTGGTATGTAGTGGGTGGTATGTAGTGTATGGTGTGTGGTATGTTGTGGGTGGTGTTTAGTATGTGGTGTGTGGTATGTGGTGGGTGGTGTATGGTGGATGGTATGTAGTCTGTGGTGTGTGGTGGGTGGTATGTAGTGTGTGGTGTGTGGTATGTGGTGGGTGGGGGGTGGTACGTAGTGTGTGGTGTGTGGTATGTGGTGTGTGGAGGGTGGTACGTAGTGTGTGGTGGGTGGTATGTAGTCTGAGGGGGATGATGTGTGGTGGGTGGTGTGTGGTGGGTGGTATGTAGTGTGTAGGGTGGTGGGTGGTGTGTCGTCAGTGGTATGTAGTGTGTGGTGGGTGGTGTGTCGTGAGTGGTATGTAGTGTGTGGTGGGTGGTGTATTGTGAGTGGTATGTAGTGTGTGGTGAGTGGTGTCGTGAGTGGTATGTAGTGTGTGGTGGGTGGTGGGTGGTGTGTAGTGGGTGGTATGTAGTGTGTGGTGGGTGGTGGGTGGTGTGTCGTGAGTGTTATGTAGTGTGTGGTGGGTGGTGTGTCGTGATTGTTATGTAGTATGTGGTGGCTGGTGTGTGGTGTGAAGTATGTGGTGTGTGGTGTGTAGTGTGTGGTGGGTGGTTTGTAGTGTGTTGTGGGTGGTATGTAGTGTGTGGTGGGTGGTGGGTGGTATGTAGTGTGTGGTATGTGGTATGTAGTGTGTGGTGGGTGGTATGTAGTGTGTGATACGTAGTGTGTGGTATGTAGAGTGTGGTGGGTGGTGGGTGGTAGGTGGTATGTAGTGTGTAGTGGGTGGTATGTAGTGTGTGGTGGGTGGTATGTAGTGTGTGGTGGGGGTGGGTGGTGGGTGGTATGTAGTGTGTGGTGGGTGGTATGTAGTGTGTGGTGGGTGGTGGGTGGTATGTAGTGTTTGATACGTAGTGTGTGGTATGTAGTGTGTGGTGGGTGGTGGGAGGTAGGTGGTATGTAGTGTGTGGTGGGTGGTATGTAGTGTGTGGTGGGTGGTATGTAGTGTGTAGTGGAGGTCGGTGGTGGGTGGTAGTAGTTTGTGGTGGGTGGTAGGTGGAATATAGTGGGTGGTGGGTGGTATGTAGTTTGTGGTGGGTGGTATGTAGTTTGAGGTGTATGATGGGTGGTGGGTGGTATGTAGTGTGTGGTGGGTGGTATGTAGTTGTTGGTGTGGGGTGGGTGGTGTGTGATGGGTGGTGGGTAGTATGTAGTGTGTGGTGGGTAGTATGTAGTGTGTGGTGGGTGGTATGTAGTGGGTGATGTGTGGTGGGTGGTGGGTAGTATGTAATGTGTGGTGGGTGGTGGGTAGTATTTAGTGTGAGGTGGGTTGTATGTAGTGGCTGGTGTGTGGTGGGTGGTGGGTAGTATGTAGTGTGTTGTGGGTTGTGGAAAGTATGTTGCGTGTGGTGGATGGTATGTAGTGGGTGGTGGGTGATGGGAGGTATGTAATGTGTGGTGAGTGGTATGTAGTGTGTAGTGTGTGGTGGGTGGTATGTAGTGTGTAGTGGGTGGTATGTAGTGTGTGGTATGTAGTGTGTGGTATGAAGTATGTGGTGGGTGGCATGTGGTGTGTGGTGCGTGGTATGTAGTGTGTGGTGGGTGGTGTGTATTGTGTGGTGGGTGGTATGTAGTTTGTGGTAGGTGGTGTGTAGTGTGTGTTGTGTGGTGGGTGGTATGTAGTGTGTGATGGGTTGTATGTCGTGTGTGGTGGGTTGTGGGTGATATGTAATGTGTGGTGGTGCTATGTAGTGTGTTGTGTATGGTGGGTGGTATGTAGTGTGTGGTTGGTGGAGTGTGGTATGTAGGGTGTGGTGGGTGGTGGGTGGTATGTAATGTGTTGTGGATGGTGTGTGGTATGTAATGTGTGGTGTATGTTATCTGGTATGTAGTGGGTGGTGTGTGGTATGTAATGTATGGTGGGTGGTGTGTGGTACGTAATGTGTGGTGTGTGGTGGGTGGAATGTAATGTGTGGTGGGTGGTGTGTGATATGTAATGTATGGTGGATGGTGTGTGGTATGTAATGTGTGGTGGGTGGTGGGTAGTATGTAGTGTGTGGTGGGGGTGTGTGGTATGTATTGAGTGGTGGTGGTGTGTGATATGTAATGTGTGGTTTATGGTGTGTGGTATGTAATGTGTGGTGGCTCGTGGGTGGTATTTAGTGTGTGGTGGGTGGTGTGTGGTATGTAATGTGTGGTGTGTGGTGGTTGGTATGTAGTGTGTGGTGGGTGGTATGTAGTGTGTGGTGTGTTGTGTGTGGTATGTAATGTGTGGTGGGTGGTGTGTGGTGGGTAGTGTTTGGTGGGTGGTATGCATTGTGTGGTGTGTGGCGGATGGTATGTAGCGGGTGGTATATAGTGGGTGGTGGGTGGTGTGTATTTGGTCGTATGTAGTGTGTGATGTGTGGTGGGTGGTGGGTGGTATGTAGTGTGTGGTGGGTGGTATGTAGTGGGTGATGTAGTGGGTGTTATGTAGTGTGGTGGGTGGGTGGTATGTAGTGGAAGGTATGTAGTGTGTGGTGGGTGGTATGTAGTGTATGGTGGGTGGTGTGTGGTATGTAATGTGTGGTGTGTGGTGGGTAGTATGTAATTGTGGTGGGCGGTGTGTGGTATGTAATGTGTGGTAGGTGGTGTGTGGTATGTAATTTGTGGTGTGCGGTGTATGGTATGTAGTGTGTGGTGGGTGGTGTGTGGTATGTAGTGTGTGGTATGTAATGTGTGGTGTGTTGTGGGTGGTATGTAGTGTGTGGTGGGTGGTATATAGTGTGTGTGTGGTATGTAATGTGTGGTGGGTGGTGTGTGCTATTTAATGTGTGGTGGGTGGTGTGTGCTATGTAATGTGTGGGGTAAAGATTCTCCAGATTACAGGCCGGCAAGACTTTTTGAAGTACCGGGAACAATTCCCCAGATTAAAGCGGGACAGCCGGCCAGTTGTTTACATCGAGTCAAAAAAGAAGAGAAAAAATAGCTTCTCGACGCTTAGTGTCTAGTCAGATTTGTGACGTCATTCAGACACAGTATTAAAACAGTCATTGTGAGGCAACAAGGACGTGTGTGATGTTCCTTGTTTGATTATGGAGAGAGACTACAATGTCTTATGTTGATTTACATCGGCGGACATTTATCCATTGTGTGATTTTGTAGTCTCGATTTCAAACAGGAATAAATATATGGTATTTAATTAAATAGACCCAAATTAGAGGATTCTTAGGAATCGAGTGTAGTAATGTGCGTTGTGAGAACGTATTATAGGAACGTCGGCAACCGTAGGCTATCGCGTTGCTTAAACTAGCTAGTGTGAGATATCAATTAACTCAGTGAGTTAAGAACAATGTAGTGGGATGATATTTAGGGAGATTGAAGATGGTGGGGGGGGGGGGGGGGGAATAAAGGAAATGTAGAAATGGCAGGATCTTCCAGTAGGGTATCTACTGGGTATCTGCACTTTTCCTTTAGTCTTTCCTTTTCTTACCATGACTCAGACCGATGTGATGAGCTCCTCTGCCTTATGCCAGAGTTTAGTTCTCTGTTATATATCTGAGTGCGGCCGTCGGCCTACACTCACATAATAAAGGTCGGAATCGTGTTACTCTCACCAGGTGTGTTCTCTCTTCAACAGGTTCTACTATGTTTTCCAAAAAGCTAGCAGAAAAGTCATAGAAGAAGATTATGGCTCGATCATTGAAGGCAGTTTTTACTCAGCGGCCTTTGCACTGGGCCCATAACTCAGAGGGCCTGCAAGAACATGGCCTATACTGAGCGGGAACCGATGATCATCTAAGATTGATTCCTCAGTGGTAGTTCTCATCATAGTAGAGTGAAGATACTTACAATACCACCAGTATCAGGAACAATAGTAATTATATAGAGAAATTGAAAATTAACATTGTGTTTTCCAAATGGTGAATTCCTGTGTGAAATTAACAATTAACATTTTTGTTTCAACGTGACAGTAAACATTTATTTTACTGTACAAGGGTTATTAGTTCACAGAACTTTTAGTGACATATTAGTTACACTGTGTGTGTCAGATTCATGGTCAGTATTGGACTATATCCACTATTGGTTACCAGGCATCCGGACCATTAAAGAGACACTGAAGAAAGTCGACACCTGGCCGGAGAGACGCATCATTTGGTGAGGTCCCTCTGTATTTGATCTATGGTGCTGTTGTGTGGCCGGTACTGTGAGGAAAGGAGACTTTGCTCCTGAGCTGTTCGGTCTGATTCTGCCTACACACTAGATTATACGACAGACATCTTACACATACACTTTGCACACACCTGACACTTTTCTTTATTAAATTAATTTGTCATTTTTTTAGAAGCTAGATTTGTGTAGTATGTTTTGGAAAAGAATGAGAGGGGGCATGGTCCAGTGGTAAGAGACAGAGAGAGAGAGAGAGAGAGAGAGAGAGAGAGAGAGAGAGAGAGAGAGAGAGAGAGAGAGAGAGAGAGAGAGAGAGAGAGAGAGAGAGAGAGAGAGAGAGAGAGAGAGAGAGATCCAAGGACTGATGGGGTGTTGTGGACAGAAATCCAGAAGATCCTCAAGATAATGATATGGGGTTAAAAGAATGTGGGTGTTGATTCCCCTCACCCCAGGGATGACACTTATTACGACAAATGCATCATATTACAATGTTGTTGCCTAAGAAGACAAAATACCTACGGCTTCGAGCACAAAGGAAGCAATAAAGATATGGCTCCGAAGTGAAAATATACCATTTCCAGAAACATATTTCAAGCTATAGATGTTGTCCCTTGTAAAACAGGCGCAAAAAAGCAAGACATATCAAATCGACAAGGTGATAGAAGAGCATGGCCAAAGGTGCTTGAGACTTCCGCAGTACCATTCTCATTGAAACCCTATAGAACTTGTGTGGGCTAAAATTAAAGGACAGGTGGCAGCTGAATTGTCTGACGTCAAGATACTAACTCAGTCCGCGCTATTAAATATTGATAAAATTGACTGGAAAAGTGTGAGGACCATGTATTGAACGAGGAAGAGGACTATTAGAGAAAGGATGGATTGAATTTTATGCAACCGAGAGCAGTCATCAACCTACTGGATTCGTCCGACACAGATTAAGGTCTGGGCAGATCGCAGATCTTAATTCACGTGCATACTTACTGGGATATTTTGCTACATCTATTCAGACGAATTGCAGGCCCTAAACATTACAGCATCATCACAATGTCAATGGCAACAGTTTGTATTCCACAGTGATGAATGTTAAATTCCGCAAGCCCTCAGCGGTAACAAACAACTGGTATTG
Source organism: Cepaea nemoralis (assembly GCA_014155875.1). NCBI lineage: Eukaryota > Metazoa > Mollusca > Gastropoda > Stylommatophora > Helicidae > Cepaea > Cepaea nemoralis. The sequence goes on along the minus strand of JACEFZ010028393.1, from coordinate 142,556 downwards.
AAAAAAACAACAACAAACAAACAAACAAACACACTAAGCGCGTTTAATACCAACAG